>JARLTB010000027.1:600000-937500 GCA_030141615.1 Unio pictorum | reverse complement strand
TAAATTTAAATATTGACAAGTATTGCCAAATAATATAGAAATGATAGGAGTGAAAGTTGCAATAAAACCTTGCTATAATCCGATGCATTTTTATCTTCAGATTGCTTCTACGGAGATGCCTACCCTTCATTCTGCCAGACAAACATTCAGTACCCAAATGTGGCTCTTTACTGCACGGAACAAGGCTACTTCCATAGTTGCTGTTCCACGTGCAAACGTTATGCCAACGAGTCAAATCCAAGTAAGACGACGCACTCTTTCTGCCTAACTGTCCTCTCTCTCTCTCTCTCTCTCTCTCTCTCTCTCTCTCTCTCTCTCACACACACACACACACACACACACACACACACACACACACAATGCATTTTAACATCAAATAATGAGTTGGTCTATATGCGTTGGTTCCTTTAAAATTGGTACATGGTAGAAATAGATCGCCTATTCAAAGTAAATAAACAGATAAATATAAATGAATAAACAATTTAGATCAGCTTTTACCAGAGAAGAGGTACCTTTTCATACACAATCTGCACCCACTAATAGCCATTGCATTTAAGTTCACAATTTTTACGATACAATTCGCAAATGGTACTTGTTATGAAGTCATATTTTTGTAAAAATTCGTATCTCGTTAAAGATAAAGCAGAAAGATTTTTTTCTCTCTGTAGTTTTTTTTTAAATTATATCCATTTTTATGGATGCACTTTTTTTTCGTAACACCTCAGTAAATCAGACACCAGTTACTTGATAAATCTGCATCCTTCGAATATTTTTTTAAAGTCCTGTTGTAAAGTCTTCTAAGGCGTTGGTCATCGAAAATTCGAATAATCACTAAGGCGAACAAAACAGTATAGCTTGGGGCTTTCAGGTTTTCAAAACTAGTATGTATGTATGTATGTATGTATGTATGTATGTATGTATGTATGTATGTATGTATGTGTGTGTGTGTGTGTGTGTGTGTGTGTGTGTGTGTGTGTGTGTGTGTGTGTGTGTGTGTGTGTGTGTGTGTGTGTGTGTGTGTGTACCTACTTACCTAATGAACTATGCATATATGTATTTATGTATGAACCTTCCTTATCACTTACCTACATATTATCAACATCATTTCCAAACTACTTGAATCTCCACTTATTTACCTATGTACCTACATATATATTCGTCTGCCTAAAGGTTGTAAATATGGAGACAAGAAGCCAGATGATTGTAAGAAAGGAGTGGAGGCCAGCTCTTTAAGTGGATACTGCAGTGATCATGATGCTGATTGCTGCGACACGTGTGGGAGACACAAGAACGCCAGTAATCCAAGTAAGTCTACATATTGAAATGTTGAAACTTGGTGTGACATTATTTCTTCCTTTTTTTAATTTAAGTCTTATATATATATATATATATATATATATATATATATATATATATATATATATATATATATATATATATATATATATATATATATGTTTTAAGTGTAAACGTATGTTTTAAGTGTAAACGTATGTAAACTTCATTAGTTAACATTGCTCGAACAGTTCATCCATTGTCACGGGTCTTAGAGGTGGAGATAACCGGAACACTAGGCGATAATCACATAACTTGGCGCTATGTAATGAACCAAGAAGAGGGAACCAAACCCAAGGTGTAGAGCGAGTGCAATATTAAATTACTATCCAGATTGTGACATAATTCGAAGAAGAAAAAGAAAGAAAGAAGAAGAAAGAAAAAAATACCGGTTGCAATACATCATTTTTGGGCAAAACCAAAGCTTATACTGAACAAAACAGATTTCAAGTTTCTGGAGCCATTCCAAATAAAACACAAACATTTTAATCCTTTCTCAAACTTGTAATTTTGTTCTGTTGGTGACGTTTTTTTTAAAAATGTATTTATTAGATTGTCCGTACGGCGACAAGAATTCGACCTATTGTAAGGCACTCATGAATGACACCCTGGGACCAGGAAACTGCTACAACTATCAGACCAGTAAAGATTGTTGTGAGACCTGCCCCAAATACTACAATGCTTCACATAGCGGTACGTTCATATCATCTGTGCGTATTCATAGAGCAGCTGTCTTTGTGTATGTTCATCCCATATCCAAGTATTGTCACAGCAGGTGTTCCTATATGTGTTCATCTCATATGCATGTATTGTTATATCAGCTGTTTATATGTGTGTTGATATCATATGCACTTACTGTCACATCAGCTGTTATACGTAAACTCACAAATCTGTACATATTGTTACACGCATAGGGGATTACTTGACCGAGCGGTGTCAAACCCTGGCGCGAATCCCTCTGGAAGTCATATATTTCACCAAATTTCCAAAGACTTCCATACAATTTTAGTTGTAAATTTGAAAGCCAGACGTGTCTGTTTTGTAGACTAACTTTTACTCTAATCAATACAAAACCACAGATAAAACAACTTGCCAAAATTCCTTCAATCGCACATTAGCATGGTTTTTCTTCATCATCCTCAGATTTCCGTACCGCCTGCCAGTTATGCCATAGAAAATACACAAATATCCCCTTTTTCACTGGGAACTATTTTAACTCCGCCACCTTAGACCAGTCAATGCACGCTTTTACAGGCACATTACGCCAATATAACTTCAACCACTCTCCACTATGGACACATGAACGGTATCTACAAAGTCCCTTCTTATTAATTCCATTGTGTAATTTACCGGTTTCCTACCGTAAATACTGCCACCTCAGCCACACCACTATTGTACACCACTAGATTTTAATATGGACTATCTTACCCGGGGACAGTCATTCGGTTTGGACCTGAATTTACTACTAGAGAACCATGGCATCATTCAAACTCACTAACACTTGACTCCGTGATGTTTGCTCCTAGTAATTGGCTAATTATTTCGGGATAAGAATATTTCCTTGGCGCCGAATCCAATAATCACACAAATCTAAGAATTGCTTAAAGCGAGGCGGTATAAAATGCGCATACTCCAAATTATTACAATAGTGTTATGTCAACTGTCTTTAAGTGTTCATCTGATACATACTTATTGTCTCATTAGCTTACTGTCACATTAGCTCATCACATCTGTAAAATCTATACAATGTGTGATTACTATAAACACGATAATCTGCCTAAACAATTTACCTATTTACTAAAAACCAAATCTGAAACTGAATTAGGACTGAAATCATCCTGTCCTTATCATACCCAAAACTTCTGTAAAAATATACTAACAGTCATCTCGCTTGGCACTGAGTATTAAGAGGTTCATGTTACGACTGGTCGGTCTGGTGAAAGGATAATCTGACTGGCTGGTACGTGGTGCCACATGTCTGCGGCATGATACCTCAGTGCTAGACAGCATTATAAATTGCCACACTACCGGCATAGTAAAGAGCCAGCTTAAAGGTCACATAAGCGCTAAGGTACAAATTAGTAAACGGAATTTTTTTTCCAAACCAAATATTGTATGGGGTCCCAGTGGTTTTCAGTTATGAGCGGCTTAACTGTGTGTATGTCTGTACATATACGAAAGTTCTGTAGCAAAGTGTAATTATTCTAAACCTTACATGATTACATCTATTTCGACTGAGACCCAGCAGCAACCAGTGGAACTACAGGAAAAGTCTGACTTTGAAGTGGAAAATGTTTAAGATATTTGAAACTTCTGGACAATCTGTGCTCTTATAAACAGAGAAACAGAGGCAGTGATGAAATGTTTTGACTTCCACTCATTGCAGGGTATAATTGGCTGTGTTTGGGAGCAGCGGTAGCATAGTTAGTAGAGCGTCGGACACATAATGCAAGAATTTGATCCACACACTGGACAGTCTGAGTGGGTTGCCTCAGTATGTCCTTGGAAAAGGCATGTGGCTCTCATTGTCTTGGCATGATATAGTAAATAGTGTGTACCGCTGAAACAACAACAACAAATGGTATGAGCCGTTTTCCAATTTTAGTAAGACTTCCACATGTAGTGCCTAGTGTTTGGTGATGTTATTTATGTACGTCCTTGCATTTGTCATCAGATGAAACACATTACTACTTTGGTTTGGTCTCAGACGGAACATCCACACCATTCAACAAATACTTGTCTCGCAATCACATGTCAAGTGTCAGATCCATTATTTCCATGCATCGATGTGCGCATTCTTGGCGTCTTTAACTTAAGGCTGGGGATTTTCGAGGTAAGCTCTATAAGGGCGTGTCAATACTGTAGCTGACCTGTTTGTTGTTAAAATACAAATCCATTTTGCTGAACAATGAATGCATACAACTGTTGCTGCAGGACCTGCGCTTCCGCTATGCGAACTAGGCAATCACCAAGGCGCTGGGCTAAAGGGGAGGGGGGGGGGGCGGGAGGGGCAGAAAAAATTGCAAATTGGGTTTTATTTCATGATGAGCGAGTGGGGGAGGACGTGAGTGGGAAGGGAGGCGCCAGATATCTGATCTCGCATAGGGCGCCAAAATGCCTCGCACCGGCACTGTGTTGATGGGTGTGGCTTTGACATCGGCGCTTTGATTGGTGTTGTCCGTTTTTAGAACTTTCTAAAACTATTATTCAGATCGATCTAATCTCCAGTTTATCCTTTAATTTCATAACTCTATAGGAACTGAGGTGGTCTTGAAACATTGGTAGTAATTTCAGCCTATCATTTGTTTTGGTTATCAAAAATGCTATTATCTCAATAGTTCTTTTTTTTATTATGTCTGTGAAATCTGAAAGATTTTGACGTATCTTTCTAACTTGTTCTCGCTGTGTCGCATAGGACTAATCAATGCCATGGACACAAGTGTGAAGTGGATTTATATCAGCGGCCAATGAGTTCTTTTCCTTGGATCAACGCAAAGTTTACTGTCATCAATAATATTTGGTTGGAACTCTGTTGCTCTGAGATTAAAATTTAAACAAATTTCTTTCCCTTGCATTATGATGGGTGCCACCGTGCGAAGGGCTGGTATCTCATATTCTTCTTGTCAAGTTTCTCATCTGGTACACAGGATAAATCCGTTACAATTCAGTCGACTGTCGTTTTCAAAAACATATTATCAAACACCGAGGGTATGGTGCACATTCTCCACTGATCAGAAAGGAAATAATATTTTGCAGAAGTTTAAGAATTTTGTACAAAAACGCATTTGTCTTTTTTGTAATTTTCTGGAGCATATTTATTTTATCAGAGTTAAGCACCGTGTAATATAAACCAAAATCATCAACGTTATTTTAGAGATAGTCCAACCCGTTTTCTTTGTGTCTTATTAATTAGAATAGGGCTTTGTAATTCTGTATTGCTAGATATTATCTTGCCTTTATCCAGTTGAGTTTTGAAGAATAAAGCAAGCTTTCATATTTATTAAAGATATAGTTTTATTTATTTACCCATCCACCCCTCCTTTGATGACAATTATCGTTGTTTTATCTAAATGTGCTCTTGTGTGTGTTCTGTTATAGAATTATTCTATAACACCCAGATGGGACTGAAAGTCCTCTGGTTCTATCACTGCAATTTTCATCATCATCTGTCCACATAATAGTGGCCATGTATATGGTATGTCTCGTATTACTAATATACCTTTGTCTGGTTTTTAACTCATCACAAGATTTCGTACGTTTGGTGTCATATTCGTTACTTTTAATACTAGTAAAGTTCCATGCCTGAGGGTCGTGATCTGCTGGAGTAGTAGATCAGGGTCCTTGGAATGCTTATATGTGTGCATAATCAGGGTCCATGCAATCCTTATATGTATACATAATCAGGATCCATGCAATCCTTATATTTTTAAATAATCAGGGTCCATACAATCCTTATATTTTTAAATAATCAGGGTCCATGCAATCCTTATATGTATACATAATCAGGGTCCATGCAATCCTTATATGTATACATAATCAGGGTCCATGCAATCCTTATATTTATACATAATCAGGATCCATGTAATCCTTATATTTATACATAATAAGGGTCCATGCAATCCTTATATGTATACATAATCAGGGTCCATGCAATCCTTATATTTTTAAATAATCAGGGTCCATGCAATCCTTATATTTTTAAATAATCAGGGTCCATGTAATCCTTATATTTTTAAATAATCAGGGTCCATGCAATCCTTATATTTATACATAATCAGGGTCCATGCAATCCTTATATGTATACATAATCAGGATCCATGAAATCCTTATATTTATACATAATCAGGGTCCATGCAATCCTTATATGTATACATAATCAGGGTCCATGCAATCCTTATATTTATACATAATCAGGGTCCATGCAATCCTTATATTTATACATAATCAGGATCCATGTAATCCTTATATTTATACATAATCAGGGTCCATGCAATGCTTATATGTATACATAATCAGGATCCATGTAATCCTTATATTTTTAAATAATCAGGGTCCATGCAATCCTTATATGTGTGCATATTATGCAGGGATTCATAAGATATTTACAGGTTACAAAATCATTGCAGGATGTGAATACGGAGACTATTGGAAGGAGTACTGTGCCACGAACAGCAAGGGTGCTCAGGCCGCAACTCTGTGTGTCCAGTATCAGCAACAATGTTGTGCGACCTGTACCAGGATCAAAAGTCAAAGCTTCCCAGGTTAGTGTGTGTGTGTGTGTGTGTGTGTGTGTGTGTGTGTGAATAATGTCTTAATGACAATCATATTTGGACGAAGCTAAGACGTAAACGAATAAAACAGCATAAAAACTGTCTAAACTCTCTCACATTTTTAATTCAAGATGTTTATTATTCTGCCAGTAGTTGCATCACTGAGCTATTATTTCCATACATAACAGAACAGGGGCTTAAATTTGCTGACAAAATGTGACAGGTACTGTGAAATCATGTTATCTTTAATACTATTATTTTGTGATTTTACGAAAATGACATACTTTTGAAAATGACATACTAGTATTTATGACAATGACATATTTATGAAAATTACATGTTCACGAAAATGACATACTAGTATTTATGAAAATTACATATTTTTGAAAATTGACATTTTTACAAAAATTATATATTTATGAAAATGACATACTAGTATTTATAAAAATGACATATTTATAAAAATGACATTTACGAAAATGACATATTTATATAAATGACATTCACAAAAATGACATATTTACAAAAATGACATTTACGAAAATGACATTTATGAAGATGACAATAGAATTATGAAAATGACATATTTATGAAAATGACATACTAGTATTTATGAATATGACATATTTATGAAACAATTTATTGACGAAAACGACATATTTTTGAAAATGACATTTTTGCAAAATTGGCATATTATGAAAATGACATTTACGAAAATGACATACTAGTATTTATGAAAATGACATTTATAAAAATGACATTTACGAAAATGACATTTGTAAAAATGACATATTTATAAAAATGACATATTTACGAAAATGACATTTACGAAAATTACATTTTTGAAAATGACATATTTATGAAAATGACATATTTATAAAAATGACATACTAGTATTTATGAAAATGACATTTATAAAAATGACATTTACGAAAATGACATTTACGAAAATGACATATTTATGAAAATGACATACTAGTATTTATGAAAATGACATACTAGTATTTATGAAAATGACATATTTACAAAAATTACATTTTTGAAAATGACATATTTATGAAAATTACATATTTATAAAAATGACATACTAGTATTTATGAAAATGACATTTATTAAAATGAATTTACGAAAATGACATTTACGAAAATGACATATTTATGAAAATGACATACTAGTATTTATTGAAAATAACATTTATAAAAATGACATATTTATGAAAATGATATTTATGAAAATGACATATTTATGAAAATGATATATTTACGAAAATGACGTTCACGAAAATGACATATTTATTAAAATGACATATTTATGAGAATGACATATTTATGAAAATGACATATTTACGAAAATGGCATATTTACGAAAATGACATATTTATGAGAATTATATATTTATGAGAATGATATATTTTTGAAAATGACATATTTACAAAAGATTACATATTTATGAGAATGACATATTTACGAAACTGACATTTATGAGAATAATATATTTACGAAACTGATATTTATGAGAATAACATATTTACGAAACTGATATTTATGAGAATAACATATTTACGAAACTGATATTTATGAGAATAACATATTTACGAAACTGATATTTATGAGAATAACATATTTACGAAACTGATATTTATGAGAATAACATATTTACGAAACTGATATTTATGAGAATAACATATTTACGAAACTGATATTTATGAGAATAACATATTTACGAAACTGATATTTATGAGAATAACATATTTACGAAACTGATATTTATGAGAATAACATATTTACGAAACTGATATTTATGAGAATAACATATTTACGAAACTGATATTTATGAGAATAACATATTTACGAAACTGATATTTATGAGAATGACATATTTACGAAACTGATATTTATGAGAATGACATATTTACGAAACTGATATTTATGAGAATAACATATTTACGAAACTGATATTTATGAGAATAACATATTTACGAAACTGATATTTATGAGAATAACATATTTACGAAACTGATATTTATGAGAATAACATATTTACGAAACTGATATTTATGAGAATAACATATTTACGAAACTGATATTTATGAGAATGACATATTTACGAAACTGATATTTATGAGAATAACATATTTACGAAACTGATATTTATGAGAATGACATATTTACGAAACTGATATTTATGAGAATAACATATTTACGAAACTGATATTTATGAGAATAACATATTTACGAAACTGATATTTATGAGAATAACATATTTACGAAACTGATATTTATGAGAATGACATTTATCCCTAGTCTGATGTATCCTAAGCTGAAGCTGAAGTTCTCCTCAGTAGTTCAGTTGGTTGAGCGTCGGACTCATAATCCAAGAGTAGCGGGTTTGATACTGGGTTATCTGCCCCAGTGTGTCTTTCGAATAGGTGCTCAACTCATGTTCTTTGAATGATACAAGAAATATAGTGTTTAAAGTACCTTTAAAAATCCTCAAAACGACATTATCTATTTGCACAATCACCGTCGTGAGCGCTTTACACCAACTGGATTCAAATGGAGATCTCCGACATAACATAAAGTTATGTTCTACTTGCTTTGATTCACCAGACAAATTATATTTTCACATTAATGAAAAAGACATTGGAAATATAATGTTTCCAATGAGTACTGTTCCTAACACGAAGAGTTACGTTGTTTTTTTTTGGGTAGGGTTACTAACAATAAATGGACCAGGAATTCACAAAGTCAACAGAGCATATTTCTTTTTTATCTACAAGATGGCCATTAGAGCTTAACCAGCTTGAAGCGGCTATTCCGTTGTTTATGCAGTTTTTCGCGATACATGTATTTGTTGAATGTCTTCGTCTACGTTATTGTGTTCATCATGCATTGGATGTTCAGTTCGTATGTGTTTCTTCATCCCCTTGTTTTGGAAACGATGACAATTAGACTTTTTCTCAGCTGTCTTGCTCCACTGCTACAACGCCGTAAAGTTGAGAAGATTTAGATTTCATCGAGACTAACTATTCATAAGCAAATATATGAAGCTGCTAGGAAGAACGTCACATAGTCCATGCAGCGAAATCAGCCCACTACAGTACTAATATCATGGAAAGTGCCATCTTCAAAAAGCTCTTCAAGATTACTAACAAACTAATGTCAAAGAACAAATGTACACCACGTCCAACTGCCTTTTCTCCATTCGACCGTCCGGACATGTTTGCAAATTTCTTGCGTGACAAAGTACAAGCCATTAGAGATAGGCTTGACAACACAATTTAAATTGACTCATAGTCACCATATAGTTGCGATACAGGATTTCAGCGGCAAACGTTAGCAGCATTTGAGCCTGTCTCTATGGATGAAGAGTGTACCAAAGTCACGTAAACTTGATCCAATTCCAGCTTCACTGCTGCTTGAGTGTTTAGAGTCAATATTGCCTTCACTAACTGATGTTAATAATACCTCACCCTCATCTGGGGAATTCCCATCATTTTTTTGTTATATGAAAAGAACCACTGTAAAGCCTCTGCTGAAGAAACCAATACTTGATCATAACGACTTAAAGAACTACTGCCCAGTTTCTAATCACCCATTCATATAAAATAAATGTTAGAAAAAGTTGTTCTAACCTAACTTGTATCTCATCCGAATTCAGTAATTTTAGCAATGTACAGTCTGCATATCGTCATTGCCACAGTACTAAAAGTAGTTAATGAAATTATCTCTGCTTTGGATAGTTGAATGATTACAGTCCTCACCCTCCTTGATTTGTCTGCAGCATTTGACACAATAGACCATGAGTTATTAATTCACCGTCTCCAGCATTTAGTTGGCATTCACAATACAGTCTTATTGGTCAACAGGATACAAACCGTGTCCACAAATGGAGTAGACTTTAGCCCAGTTGATATATCTTGTGGTGTTCCACAGGGGTCCGCTCTTAGGCCTGTTCTCTTCATTCTATACACTCAGCTGCGCTCAAGTGTCATATATCATCATCCAGTATCTCATCAATTTTGTATGCTGATGACACCCAAATATACAAATCCAGCCACCCATGTAAAGTTGATGCTACCATCCAAGGAGTAGAAAGGTGCATTTCTGATGAGAAATCATGAATGGCAGGTAACAAGCCGCAGATGAATGGTAATAAAATAGTTGCCATTCTGATCAGAACACAAATGCGTTC
Source organism: Unio pictorum (assembly GCA_030141615.1). Lineage (NCBI taxonomy): Eukaryota > Metazoa > Mollusca > Bivalvia > Unionida > Unionidae > Unio > Unio pictorum. The sequence continues at coordinate 926,701 of JARLTB010000027.1, read as the reverse complement.
TCATTCATATCCTTTACCTCAAACAATAAGTATCAGAAACACCAGCATTAAATTCACACAATTAGTACGAAACCTAGGTGTTACTCTGGACAGTACTCTCACACTGCACCAACATGTCATGAACATATGCAAGGATGCATCTTGATCTGAGACGCATAAGCTTCATTAGCAAATATCTATCTTTCAGTTGTTGCCACTATAACACTTGTGTAATTCAAGACTGGACTGTTGTAACTCAATTATGCCTGGTTCATTTCAATATATACTCCAGAAACTTCAAAAAGTTCAAAACACAGCTACTCGGATCATCCTTAGAGTACCACGATCAGAGTACACATCCCCACTGTTCTGGCTATCCATTCGATCCAGAATAAAACACAAAATGTTTTCCCTATGCAACGTTTCACTGACGGGCTCCAGTACAACATTCCTATCCAACCACACCCATGTGTACGCGCCAGCAATATACTTACGCCCCTCTTCCGACAATCATACACACGTTCTTTTGCATACCAGGGCCCAACAAATTCGAACAAATTGCCCACTGAACTTAAACACGAAGACACAGTGATCTCATTAAAGAATGCTCTAAAATCTCACCTATTTCGACTGCAAGAACAAACTTAAAGACCTGATAATGTTTCCTACCTTAAATATTTTCAGCATGTTTTATGTTTTCTAATTTCATGGTGTGTTTTTGTGTGATCATATCATTTCATATGTTTTTTTTAATGTTATAGGTGTTGTCTAATGTTGTAAAGCGCATAGAGCTTCTAGTGATATATATATATATATATATATATATATATATATATATATATATATATATATATTTGTGTGTGTGTGTGTGTGTGTGTGTGTGTGTGTGTGTGTGTGTATACATACATACATACATACATACATACATACATACATACATACATACATACATACATACATACATACATACATACATACATAGAGGATTCCATTCTCAGAATATTCTCTTCTTTGGAGGAGGGGGGATTCAGTTCTCAGAATATTCTCGTAATTTGTTCATCTAATTTCAAAGACATGTAAATATCGAAACTCGGATATTTTCTCTAATGTGAATTAAACCACTAATCATATCTACTGATCTTCTGTCTTCAGGGATCGAACTCAGGTGAGATCTCTGGTTCATAGTAATATGCACAAATGAATAGTACATGTATACTGAATTAAAAATGTATTTTGTTAGGATGCGAGCACGGCGATCGTGATCCGGATTACTGTTACCGACTAATACACAATAGTACGCTACGAGAGGCCAGCTGTTACGACATCTTTGAGACCCCCCGCTGTTGCCTAACTTGTCACAACATAGAGAACAAGTCTATGCCAGGTAACTAAATATACCTTTTCACTTTCATGTTATTATCATGTTTAAGTATTTCACTTTTTCGAGTCTAAAGTGTTGTCCATTTTAGAATGTGTTTCTCAAGGAAATAAAACATCTTGCTTAATGGACATCAACGATAACATTCAGTTCCTAAGGTAATAGATGAAGATCAGTTTTATCAAGTTTAAATTAAGATTTTTTGAAAAGAAAATGTTGTCAATCAATTAATATAATTTGTATTTTTAAATAAAATAAACAAAACCCTGCAGATTTTATAGCCTTGCGTTTGTTAGCTAAATATGAATATAGATTTTATTTGTTTTTTAATATGCTTTGTCCAGCAAAAAACTATTACAGGGAGATAGTTATTTATTCCAAAGGGAAGCAACGTAAAGAGAGAATATTGTCAGAGGTAGAGAAAAGTGTAGAACTATAACTATATATATATATATATATATATATATATATATATATATATATATATATATATATATATATATATATATATATAAAACGTGATAATTCAATAATATGTGTAGGAAAGGTTTTGTGGCAATGAGAGAGAGATAGACAGACAGCAGACAGACAGACAGAGAGACAGAGTAGGCTGGACTACGTAACTGATTTAAAAAGTTTATTATTTATTATTATTATTTATGTTATATTAACCTTAAAATCTTTCGTGGGGCCCCGAGTAGCCAAGTGGTCTAAAGCGCTTTCTCTTTTGACAATCGTACACTCATTATTCCAAGGGGCCGCGAGTGGCCGAGTGGTCTAAAGCGCTCTCCTTTACGGATCACTGCCGTCTCACCTCTGTCTGCGTGGGTTCGAGTCTAAGATTCGGCTAATGTAGTTATGTGAGAAAGCTTGCTAGTAGCTTCTCGTTGGTCGGTGGTTCTTTCCGGGGGTTTTCCCAGGATCTTCCTCCACCAATAATACTGGCCGCCATGTATAGCCTATCGTGTGCTGAAAAATGGCGTTAAACCCTAACACAAACAAACAAATAAAATCTATTCATATGCAATTTTAGTGATATGTAGTTCTGACTAATATGTAAATCAAAGCTTTATTACATTAAAAAAATTCATTTATGAGGGGATGTTTATGTATATCGATATTTATTGTGTTAACTTTAATGATTATAGATTTAAAGGGTAATTTAGAAATAACATTTCAAATACTATTCGTCGTCCTTCTCTTAGAATTAACACTCATTGTGTATATTTAATTTGAAATGTGCATTTGACTGTGTCTGTAATTGAGGGTAGAATTTTAGCCTGTCTGACTAATCACATGTATGTGACGTTTTATTGTCTTCGGTTTTTATATAATGCTGTAGTCAACAAAATTATTAATATCTTAAGGTCAGTTTGTAGAATCGTTTACATTTGTTTTAAAACATAATCTGAGATGAGTCATTTCTTATAAAAGTATTATTATGGAAATATCGAGTACTCATTGACACTTGTACATAAACGCTTCTTTGGGATAATTCGTACAAAGAAATTCTGGATTATATCATATTGATGCATGACGACTGTTGGTACATCAATATTTTCAAAGCTATTGGTACACCAGCAGATACATTAAGTATTGGAATTCACCCAGGGCGATCTATATTTTAGGACATATAGAACGTTTAAGATTATTTGGGATTTCACTCACAATATCGTAGGTTCCAATTAAATTTACGGCCTGTAACTTAGATAAAGACACGCGAGCTACTTAAAATCATTTACAAGCTTTGTATAAAGACCGAAGCAGTTCAAATCAAATATGTGCTATTATTTAAAGTCATGTGGAGACTACAAATTATGTGCGAGAATTTTATCTGTATGATTTTGAGACTTTTTCACCTACTTTTTAAGAGTTTATACAACGATACTTCTTCAGTTTCATGTATAAAAGAGCACGCTATAGACATGTGTCAGGATATTTTGTGTCTAACCTTCATTCATCTCCTTGTCACTCATAGACATAAATCTTAATCTATTGTTTATGTGAGTTGGGGTGGGTAAATCTTGTTCTCATTTCTTTTTGACAATTTATTTCTAACGGGCTTATCACATGAAATATTCAGTAAACACTATCAATACATTCTACATTGGCCGAATGTAAAATTGACGCAGTTCAAAATCTGATAAAAAAGAGTGGTGGGGGATGAACATTATGGGTCTTTTTTATAACTGAACATAAAAAAGACTTTACTGTTTTCATATCAGCTGTAGATAAATGGTAATAATATCACGATTATCACCTTGTACCATACACATTATAAAGCAGAAATCGAGACTGCGAAATTCTTGCGAAAGGGACACGGGCAGCTTTCTCTTTATAATTTTAATAACTCAGGAAAAAGAAGGAAATAAAGTAATTGAATTGTTGAATGTCGTCACCGGAACATTAACATTTCATTTTATACAATGCACTGATGTTTTCCTATCATTCACACTTTAGTGTGTGTACGCGCGTGCGTGCGTAAGTGCACGCATACGTGTACAAGCAATATATGAGGAAATCAAACCTTTAATCATGTTGTTTTATGATATGTTTTTTCAACATCTATTTTTAAATGAATAAACTTGGGCCACCCATCTAATTTTAGGCTGCGAGTATGGTGATAGAAATCCCGCCAAGTGCAATGAGTGGATGAAGGGCGACGTAGGAACAGGCCACTGCTATCAAATCGTGGCTCAGTCCGAGTGCTGTAGGACTTGTGGACAACTTAAAAACGAATCCAACACAGGTTTTCTCTGATCTTCTAAAATACTGATCTCTTTAAGAAAATATGTGTTAGTTATGAGATGCGGCCTGTGTATGCTTTCCAGCTTGAGTACTGTTGCAAAATTCCGCTTAAAAGTCAGGTAGCAGTGATGGGTTAGTCTTGCGAACAGCCCAGTTATATGGATGTCAGTACAGTCGACTCCGGTTAACTGCACACCCTCGGGCCCGTCACGAGACTGTGCAGTTAACCGAAGTACGGTACAGTTAAAGTTTTAAATCAGCACGTCACGAATATATGCGAAGAATAAATTTAAACAATGATAATAATCCACTCTTTTAACTTTTACTTAAATGTTAAGCTTGTTTACCTTCCTCCGAACACAATTTCACTGATTCAACCAATGAATCAAGGAAATATAGCGAATTTCAATAAATTCTATAGATAGCTTGTTATTCGAAAACTGCTGTCAGACATTGATGGGTTATATCCCACAGAAAAAGGGTTCAGCTCCAAAGTCGTCTGCATATTGTTTTTCGCCGTGTTGTCGTTTAAATTGAATTCCGTTGCGCATTTTATATCTTTCCAACCATCCATTTTTTTGGTTTGAAATTATTCAAACCGGAACGGTTATGAGCAATGTTTACCATAATGTACTATGATTTTTCCCACGCTGTTGCTCCCTAGTGGGCGCGGATATACATGTATATACCACCTAAGGCGTCCTATACATGTAAATCATTTACAAAGTCGCATTTACCTGCTTAATTGTCGGCTTATTTGAAGCGCTACAGCAGTGGACTGGCAATAAATTGATCATGAATATACATTGTGCAGTTAACAGGAGTAAAATTGTATTGAATAATGTGCCACGGGGAGAAATTTATCGTGCTATTATCCGGAGTGTGCATTTAAGCAAAGTGCGGTTATCCGAAGTTTGTTCCCATTGAAAAGCATTGGGGAAAAAACGGGACCAGCCTGACTACGTGCAGTTATCCGGCGTGTGCAGTTAACCGATATGCAGTTAAGTGGAGTCGACTGTATTACCCAGTTCTTGGAAATTCATACAGTCCAGAGGAAGTAATGGCCCGGTCTATAAGACAGGTCCAGTTTTAGAGGTCACAGTTTGCTCATTTTTCAAACGGTGACTCGATAAGAAAGCCATATTAGATTGGGCTGTATATATCGACATATCTTTCTTAACATGTTTACCCTTTTTGTCAGCGTTCCCCATATTGTCCAGTCATATGCGATGAATGGATGTGGTACAAGATTGACACTTAAACTTTTACCTTACTTTTTTCAACATCTGCTTCTTTCTTTTCTTTTGAAAATAACGAACTAATAGTGTAATAAATTAAGGATAACTATTTTAGATTTGTTGGTTTGGGGTGGGTGGGTGTCTAGTGGTAGTGATTGTGGTTGTGTGGATGAGGAGAGGGAGAGACATGCTATTTAAAAAAGAAAAATATGCCCAAAATAACTTGAAAAATAAATTCTGGCTCTGATTTTTGGAAGTAAAACAGTATAATATCCGATGTACCTGTTGAACAATTCAAATATCTTAACGTAAAAATAATCAAAAATTCCATTATCCCATACCCCCTTAAATGGCTGGCTCTTTTATTAAACTTAAAGATCATATAAAAATAAAGTTTGTGTAATACAGTCTTGGAACAAATCTGAAATGTTGATTACATGTAAAATCAATCTGTAAGTGAATACAAATACATTGATACATACAGACCCTATGTTATTTATCTTCATAGGTGCAAATATCCCTTAGTTTTACCTACTCGATCTGTCATCATCGCACCGGTGGTCTAAATGGTGAGAGCTTCGTCGCTCGGGTCATACCAAAGACTTCTTAAAATGATGCTTGCAGTTGCCTTGCCTGACGTTCAGCATTATGAGGTTAGTGTTAGGACTGGTAGGCCTTGTATCCCGATCATGTGACTGGGTGGGACATGATGCTACATGTCTGCGGCATGATGCCCCAGTGCTAGACATCACTAACAACAGCCACACTGCAGTCCAGTGCCGGATTACCAAATAGGCAGAGTAGGCACTGGTCTATGGACTCCACGCCCCGCGAAAACAGATCAAACAGATACTGATAGGAGATAATTTGCGATGGGGGGGGGGGGGATTTTGAATGCCAAATGGCCTCCACAGGGTTTAATCCGACACTGATGCAGTCATCGTAGCGATATGACTAAAATTGTTAAAGCTACATTTAAAATTCTAAAATCACAAACTTAGCACACTCGATCAGTATCCTTTCTGATGATCTGTTAACGGAAGCATTGCATGGAAAGGAATTCTGAGTGTTTTGCAAGAGTGTCCCGTGATGTGAATGCAAGCTGATTTAGTGGTGGTACCGGAAATGTATGAGAATTTCTTGGTAACAATAGCATTTAGTAGGACTGGAAGGAGAATTAGGAGTTTTTTGGGTAAGTTACCTTCCTGGTAAAAGTCGATAGTGGTGGAATGATATACAAAATGGACATTCCTTTCAAATCATGATACAATTGAATAGTTTTCATGGATTTAACAGTTTGGTGTCATTGCCCAACCCCAACCCCCTCCCCCAAGAAATTTCGTGTGTTTTGAATCACTTCTTCCCAACATGGGTAAAAATCTGAGATCCACACTACAACACTGAAACAGAGTTGATCTAATTAGTAACGGTTGTAACAGTAATCCCCTCCCACCTCCAAAAAATAAAAAGAGACGGTTGGTCTATTGTATGATGCCAATTATATTTACAAAATTCATGAGATGTCTATGCATGCTGCATTTAGAAATGCTAAAAGTAATTACAAATCCATCCGATGTCAGTGCATAGTGCATTTAGAAATGCCAGGAAGTAGTTGTTAATGATATAGAGTAGAGGCCGACCGAAATTCGGTTTCGGTTTCGGCGCCGAAAGTTGGCAAATGACCACTTTCGGCATAGTTTCGGTTTCGGCCGAAGCCAAAAAGTTAGCTTTCGGTTTGCTTTCGGTTTCGGCCGAAACTGATATTGACTTTCGGTCATCATCCGAAGATCTATTTTAACTTTCAGAATGCAACGCTAGTGCTGCGTCTATTACTCTGTTTGTCGGCCGGTCAGTCGGCGCTAGGCAATTTGACATTTAGCGAAGTTCCCTTAATGCAGGCTCTGAATGATTACTTCTGTATTCGTTTTTATTTAGTGTGGCATTACATCATGACCCAGGCCTGTTTAATAAATCTTGTGTTCGGCAACTTCGGTTTATCTTTCGGTTTCGGTTTCGGCCGAAGGTGTAGGTAAACTTTCGGTTTCGGCCGAAAGTCAATTTTTAACTTTCGGTCTGGTTTCGTTTTCGGCCGAAACCAGAAATTTAGTTTCGGTCGGCCTCTAATATAGTCTTTACCATGACACCATGAACATTATCGATAGGGTTCACCGGTCGATATGCGAACCATATGTTATGTAGACTGGTTTCACACACAGGTTTGTTTGTTTGTTTGATTAGGATTTTTAACGTAGCTTTAACAATTTTTCAGTCATATCGCTACGATGTCTGCTGTGAGGCAGTTTATAGTGATGTCTAGCACTGAGGCATCATGCCGCAGACATGTAGCATGATGTCCCACCCAGTCACATTATCCTGACACCAGGCCGACCAGTCCTAACACTAACCTCTTAATGCTGAGCGTCAAGCGAGGCAGCTGTTAGTACCATTTTTGTAAGTCTTTGGTATGACTCGGCCGGAGATCGAACCCACGACCTCCAGTTTCCAGGAATCTTGACTAGCGAAAATGTATAAGCATTAGCATTTTCTTTTGCTTGGCCACCTAAAATCAAATTCACAAACGTTATCCTCATTTGCATTTGAATAATCTGAAAACGATCAACCTAGACCATGAACAACATATACCTTAATATGCAAGATTGCTAGCAGAAGACGCCGATCTTATGATAATGGCGCATCATTAACATCAGATCAGGGTTATATGCTAATTGGTCAAGTTCAAAGTTAAAAGTTCAAGGTGATGATTCAAACTTCGATCTACTTACTGTTGCTTCATGCTACAATGTATGAAGATCTAAGTTGCTTGACCTCTTATTATTATAAGCGGACGTTAGAGATATTGATTGACTGGTACGTCTTGCGAGAACAGATCAGGACATGTGCTCTTGTTTTTCTTTTATTTCAAGCGGATGATACAGATCTTGATTTACTGACGTATCATGCGACCATAGGTCAAGGTCAGTGATGCTGGAAGAAGGAGATCTTGTAGTGATCTCAGGCAGATGTTGCTAATATTTCCAGGCATGTCTGCCGATATATCATGAGACGACACAAGGATATATGATGTGTGTGTTGAATTTTTAATGTAGCTGTAACAATTTTTCAGTCATATCACTATGATGTCTGCAGTGTGACAGTTTGTAGTGATGTCTAGCACGGGGGCATGACGTCCCACCCAGTCACATATTCCAGACACCATGTCCAGTCGCCGACCAGTCCTAACACTAACATCTTATGCTAAGCGCCAAGCGAAACAGCTGTTATTACCATTTTTTAAAAATTCTTTGGTATGACTCGGCCTGGGATGGAACCCATGACTTCCCGCATTTGATGCGGACGCTCTAACCACTAGGCCACCCGAGCGGTCAATATATGATATTTGTACGTAGTTATGCACTGTATATGGCTGATGGTCTTAAATGATTTGTATTGCTTTACAGGTTGCGAATATGGGAATCGTTACCAGTCATTTTGTTCCAGTATAAATGCTACCCACAATGCCTTCCTATGTTACCAAGGCGAGGACCAGTGTTGTGAAATATGCAGGAAAATAAAGAATAACACCAATCCACGTACGTGAACTTAATTGCATATTTAATACTGGAATGAGGAGGTAAGTGCGTGGGGATAGAGTGGGGTATAAATTGAGGGTACGAGAATGATGTACATTTGTTTCCAAGCAACATTTGCCAACTCTTTTTGGTGATTTCTTTAAAATTGGTACAGATTTACATGCCACCACACAGTTCTATTTCAAAATCAAGGGTGGTTCCTGTTGATTATGCACATCTGTTTTAATGCCCCACTAAACCACTTTGAAAATATACGAAGCATATTGATTATAGAAACACAAATTCGATTCGAAGCCTAAGCGGTTCAGAAATGTCCTCCCCGAGTGACAACAAAATTCGAAGCCTGATTAAGAACAATTAAGAAATGTCATCCCTGAGTGGCAACATACTCACCAGCCAGAGACAAGATCAACCTGATTAAAATCAGATATCCATTGTCCAGCGTGAAGTTCTGACAGCGACCGCGTAGGGATGGTGTTCTCGTCACCCGTTATTGCGATAATCGCTAATTTTATCAGCCAGTTATGAAGTTTGGGAGACTGAGTTGTATGGCTGAAGAAATTCAATGTATGCCGAACGACTTGATTCATTTCCAAATTTTCTGAGATTTCTGAAAGTTTAATTTCCATTGCCTAATTCAATGGTCACCAGAATATGGCTAGTAAGCGGTCGCTGTATTTCCATTTTTTTTTTAAAAGTCATTGAAAGTTTTTCTTTTAGTAACTGTGGCCATGTTTGAATGTAAATCAGCATCATTTAAATAATTTTTATAGACCTTTAAGCTATAATATTTTCTATACATTTGGTCAATTCTAAATAAGACATTTTGGAAAAAAAAGATTTTCAACGTTTTGTTAGTCGTAGTAAAGCTGCCATTTGGATGACGAAATTGTATTAAAAGACATTGAAGAAAAAGTGCTCCATTTAAAATTATGTGCATGGTTCCCACGCTTTTCTACAGATAAATGTCTAGGTCATTTCAAGTTTATTTTACAGGATGAAATTACTTTTTTCAAGTTTCACATATTATCATTATTGTAATAATACTGACTGAATCTTTTCAGGGCTGATCTCACCTTTTTTTTTTTAAAACGTGCAAATATTTGCAGACATGTCTGTACACATCGGTATTCATTTTATAAACTTGTCAGTACTTCTCGCGGCTCTTGAGTTAGTCTTTTGGCAATATGTACATATTTCCTGAGTTTTTAAAAAAAAGCTTATGTCTGACGACTTGCAAATCTAAGTAGAATAGCACAACCCAATGTCCTGTGGCCAATTTGAATTTCGCGCTATTAATGGCTGTTGCCGAATCTTGGCATGTGCCTAAAGTGTACATTCGAATGAACTGGTAGTATTATGGTCACAATTCGTCCATCAGTATCAACACAAATTCGTGGGTTTGGTTTATCATACAAGCAGCTTTGGGGCCATGTGAGCTACAAATCGTCGAACTTTGACATTCATTATGGTCAAGCCAAATATCTTGTGTTTTAGAAAATTGTTATAAGAAGCCCTGAAAAGTTAGAGCAGCAACATTAAACCTCAAAATGATGTATTTCACTTTTTTTTTTACAGACTTAATCTAACAAAAGTCAGATTAAATGGAAACAGAATTCATACAACTCATTGTTGTATTCAAACAATAAAACACAATCAAGACGAGTATGCAGGCCAAATCCGCATGAATAGGGAAAACTAAATACATACCAATAGGACACAAATACAATACTTGTTACGCCGATGCCCTATGGGGAGTAACCTAATGCAAGGTTTTAAAAAGAATGTAACAAAAACTTGCCTTAACTCAAGAGAAAGTTTCAAACAGGACAAAGTTTTAATCCAAAGGTAGTTTCACATGTCAAAAAACGATATACATAATGCAATGCTAAATTTGCGACATGATACACAAATCAAAGGCAATTTTTCTCTTCAAAGGATTATAAACAGCTATAATGATGGATGTGGCTGGAAGATGAAACAGGGTTATTGAGCATGGGCCAGGATCATGGTTAATTCTATTGAGCATGGGCCAGGGTCATGGTTCATTCTTTTGAGCATGGGCCAGGGTCATGGTTCATTCTATTGAGCATGGGCCAGGGTCATGGTTCATTCTGTTGAGCATGGGCCAGGGTCATGATTCATTCTATTTAGCATGGGCCAGGGTCATGGTTCATTCTATTGAGCATGGGACAGGGTCATGGTTCATTCTCGCTATTTTTCTTGAAATTCATCTAATGGAAGGATGAATTTTCATCATATGGTTGCGGGTAATGTCACTCTGGAAATGAGTAAGCTTCGCAATAGCAACATCTTTCTATATTACTGATACGACACTGGAATCAAAATAGAACTTATCAAGTGTTTCTATATCTATCTGTATCACGTAACCTGTAGTTGCAGCTGTCAAAAATAAAATGTGAACAGTAAAAATTTGTACGAAGATGGGTAAATCAAAATATGAAAATATGCATCTGTCAAACTGAGATGAATCAAAAACTCATCCCTCTTTATGGAAAGCAAGAATTGTTTTCTCGATCTTGAACTTTGGCGTGGCTATAAGAATGTTGAGCCAACCTAGTTCTTTAGCAGATGGAGCTTTCTTTTTACATATGACATTAGTACAACTTTAAATAAAAGCATGGAGAGTTCACTGCCTGGTTGTGAAGCAACAAGGGTCTCCAGCAAAACTGAGGCCCTCTTCTGGTCATTTAAAGCTATTGCAAATAAGGGAGACGGGTGAACAAAACCTGAAGCCCCTCTGAAACTTAGATCACCTATTCATTGTTTGGAAACAGTTCCATACAAGTTTGAAGACAAGTTGAAATCCTGGCATGTACAAGAATTTAGTCAAGTGTATTGCTAGATAAAAATGTGAACGGCATCTGTCTGGAGATGTTTTCCTCTCTTCTTTATTATACCATTTTGACATTTTAACAAATGCTGCCATATATGCTGTTGCAGGAGAAATAACTGAAGTTTGTCCATTTGCCTTCTAGTGACCGTCAGATTGTCTCTAGGTTTTAATGGTAAGGTTACGACTAGGTGAAGAGACAATTTTTCTTTGGCCTTTGAAGAGGCGATTCTTTGAACTTCTAACTGATCACCTAATTCTATCTCATTAATCAAGGTTGCACGAGGCAGTCATTATATCTGCTTGTGTGGTGAGATGCCTTGTTAATTCCAAAATAGGATCATTTACCCATTTTCTCTGCATGTCTCATGATTGCACGAATCCACGTCAAGCAATGAGGAAGTCACTACAGTATTCCTCACCAAATTCAAAGTAGTATACCTGGGATACTCTTCTCCAATCTATTTTAAAGAAAAGTGAGGCAGTCATAATTACTGTTGGGTATTCTACATGGTACCATACCAGCAGGACGAGAATGATGATGTCAGCAGGCTTTCTAAAAAGAATTGTTTTGAGTTACTGGCATCTGGAATCAGTTGGACGTATGCCTGGTATTCTTCTTGATCTTACTAGATTGCCCGAGCAAATGGAAGTTGTTCCTGCATGTGGTTGTTCTTATCAGGAAAGCCTTCCACATCTGTGTAAATCACGCCAGACAAAAGGAAAAGTATAGTCAAAAGCTAAACTATAGATTGCTGACCTTTGGTGTGAAGAGTTTGGATTGCCAAGGGAGCCAGCAAACCAACTGGATTGATCCCTGCAGAAGTCATCAATGAAGGAGCAGTTTGACAGTTTGTAGCCAGACTTGTTACTCGGACTTTTGACCATTATGTCCAATAGAAGTCTGTTAGAGCAGGCTGGTGAGAAGAACAAAAAGTCCCATGTGCCTAGATTTACTGTCACTATGGCCCTGTTGTGGTTGGTTGGTAGTGAAAGGAAAATAGTTATAAATGTGATAGTTGCCAGCGGCAAAGGGTAATCGCTTATGGCAACAACTGTGAGGGACGAAGGGATGAAAGCTCAATCAAAACTCTGATATCTAAGACATTCATCTTGAGCATCCCCTGCCTTCATTTGTTTTGACAAAACACTAGGCACTTTCTTACCATCTTGTACTGGCTTTTCAAAGTTTAGACAAGTACATTCAGTACATCAAAGGCATTTCTAATAAATATTCTCAGAACTTGGTGCAACTTATCACCATTGTATATCTTTAATTAAAACGAAAATGACTAATATGTAATTAACCACAAAAGGGCTCTAGATGACCGAGTAATTTAATCTGCATGTTTTTACTGATCACCACCATCTTACCTTTCTGTGTGGGTTCAAACCTCAATAGTAGGATAGCGGTTTTTATCAGGGTTTTCCCTGGGTTCTTCCTCTACCAATTATACTGATTGCCATGTATGGCCTACCTTGTGCTAAGAAATAATTGTTAAACCCCCAAACAACAATAACCACCTAAGGTGTAGTCTGTACATAAATTCAAACAAAACTTGAACAGTGTTACAATAGAACACTATCATGGCATGCAAAGAAGCAAAAGCGTTACGATAAATGACACATAATTTGCTTAGCAAAAGTAACATCGCAAGTGACACAAAATATGCAAACAGCAAATGTGACATGGTTAGTGACAAAAAATATGTACAAATATTGGTGAAAAACAGAAAATAAAGACAAAACAAAATACCAACTTTGCAATGGTGAAGATTCAAGAAAAATCTAACAATTCCAGAATGTGCACTGAAAGAACATCATCTTGCAGCAATATATTTATAATGAATATTTTTCAAAGATACTATTTTTTTTAGTGTCTCTTTGTATACATTGGGGAAACACACATTCTGGGGATCATTTTGGGATGGTAGAATCCATGAGGTGAAGTCGACGTTATTAGCTGGATAAATAAAAAACAAAATATCAAAAGACAAAATAAATTACTGTATTGTACTGTATTCTAATCTCCCATTCATATAAAAATCTTAGAAAAGGTTGTTCTTACTCAGCTTGTATCTCATTTGAATTCAAAGTCTTTTTATTAATGTACAGTCTGCATATTGCCTTGCCACAGTACGGAAACTACTCTTCTAAAAGTATTTAGTGACAGTCTCTCTGCTTTGGATAGTGGAAAGATTACAGTCCTCACTCCCCTAGATTTATCTGCAGCATTTGACACAATAGACCATGATATATTACTTCACAGCATGTATTTGGCATTCAGAATATAGCCTTACAGTGGTTTAAGTCCTATTTAGTCAACAGGACACAAATTATATCTGCAAATGGAATACACTCCAGCCCAGTTGATGTATGTTGTGGTGTTACACAGGGATCTGTTCTTGGACCGGTTCTCTTCATCATGTACACAAAGCCGCTCTCAAATGTCATAGATGATCACCCAGTGTCGCACCAATTGTATGCTGATGACACCCAAATATACAAGTCTAGCCACCCAACTGAAGTTGATGCTACCATCCATGGAGTAGAGAAGTGCATTTCTGATGTGAAATCATGGATGACATGTAACAAGCTGCAGATGAATGATAATAAAACTGAGGCTATTCTGATCACAACACCAAGACTTTCTCATTCACTTCCTTTACCTCAGACAATAAATATCAGCAACACCAACATTAAATTCTCACAGTCAGTACGAAACCTAGGTGTTACTCTATACAGCACTTTCACACTGCATGTCATGAACATATGCAAAGCTGCATATCTTGAATTGAGACACATCAGTTCCATTCATAAATATCTTTCAGTTGATGCCACTAAAACACTTGTGTGTTCATTAGTACTTTCAAGACTGGATTATTGTAACTCAATTATGTCTGGTTCGTCACAATATTTACTCCAGAAACTTCAAAACACAGCTGCGTGGATCATCTTTAGAGTACCTCGATCAGAGCACACCTCACCACTGCTCTGTGGCCCTACACTAGCTATCGATTCGATACAGAATCAAACACAAAATTTGTTCTCTGTGCTATGTTTCAATGACAGTCTCCAGTCCAACATACCTATCTAGCCCGGCGACGTGGAATGAATTGCCCATTGAAATTAGACACAAAGAAACAGTGGTCCCTTTTAATAGTGCTCTTAAGACAAACTTGTTTCGACTGCAGGGACAAACTTAGCGACCTAATCATGTTTTGTATATGTTTTCAGCATGTTTTTATGTTTTCCAATTTCATTGTTTTTGTCATTTGCTGTTCTGTAGTGCAGTCATATCATTATTGATGGTGTAAAGCGCTTAGAGCTTCGAAAGATTAGGCGCTATACAAAGTCCTCATTATTATTATTATTATTGAATAAAATGATACTGAGCTTTAAATAGTGAAGACAGAATGACAAATCTTAACTGTTTAAATTTTTTTTTCTCCAGTTTGTCCATATGGAGACAGAGATCCAGTCAGCTGCGGGTTTGATATCTATAATGCAGCCACCGCACAAAGGTTGTGCCCAACTCGGCAAATGGAATGTTGTGCCACATGTGCTACATACACATCACATACCAACTCATTTGTGGGCTAAACTTCTGCTTCCTTTTTTATGGTTACAAATGATGAAATTTTGTATTAAAATTGGAACTGGAATTCACAGCATTCATTTATTAAGTTCAAAAGTCATAAATTTAAGTTTCTTTTTCATGCATAACAGCAGATGCCAAAAAATTTCAGAGATGCTGCTAAAGACAATAGGTTTATATGTAAAATGATGCCATAAACCACTTCCCATTTTAAAATCATAGACTATATAGTAATCAAAAATATTTTAATGTTCATAATCCCCAAAAAGATAGGTTAAATTACAATACATTTATTTTAATTGTGAATTAAAATAAAATAATTTGAATTAAAATACAAAAATTCAGATATGGAGTGGGTCTTAAAAAAGCATTTTAATGGGTACACCATAAAATCTTGAATCATCTAATTTCCAAAGGCCGCAATTAATATCAGCAATGTCTTTTGTTTCAGCCACAGTCACTTTTATGAATCTGCATATTTTAACTGTCCACAACTAATCCCACAACTTGTTCAGAAAATGCCATTTTGAACTGGCAACTCAGTTGTGACCACATACTGTAAATATATATATATATATATATATATATATATATATATATATATATATATATATATATATATATATATAGTCCAATTTATTTGGTTTATGTATTACTTAAATATCAGTTATATACTAAATAAATTCAATAGCAGATCAAAACTTTTAACTCTTATTTAAGTTCTTAAACATTTACTGTCAAGGTACAAGACATGAAAAATCTTTCCATTTGAATAATGCAGAGTATTTCAATGATTGATGCTCAAGATGTTTTACTATGTACAGTTACCTATTAATATTGGTCTATATACTGCATATTTTTATGTCTATCTGCCTACCTATTCAACCAACAATCTATAATCTAGTTTTGTTATCGGACCTATCAGACTATCACTTAAAATTAAAAACATTTTTGACAGTTAAACCTGTTCATTATACAGTTATCTTAATCCAACGTATTTTATGGCAACAGCTAGTTAGAGATTAAAATTAATTTCAGAATGTGTTAAATAAGTCACACATATTTTTTAATTATTTTATTTTACAGAACAAAATAGCTTCACATTTACGCAATGTATTGTAGTCTTAAAATACAATTAGAAAACATATTCTTCAGATTTACAACAGCTGAAAAATTGATGAGCTATAAAGTTTAGGGACATTTTTCACCCATACAACATTGATATAAATTTGGTCAAATGGAAAACATGCACAAAACTGCATCATAAGCACATACCTGCAAGCCACTCCCCAAATAAATAGAAACTAATTTAAGCAGTCAGACAGTGTAATCTGTGCATAAGAAGTGTAATCTACATATTACATCACATAATTACAATAATTTGTATGAAATTGGTACATTTCTTTACTAACCTAATCTGCAGCTGGTGAAAATTCTTGTCACAAATGGACAAAATCCATGTTGATTAGTACTACAATTCAAAACATATCAACAAAATTTATTTACAACAAACTTTACCAAGTCTGTACCAACTTTCATCTGTGACTGATTGTGAAGCCGATTCTACAATTCTTGCAACAAGCATTGTGACATTCTAAATTTGAGTGCTGCATTACATTATGTATTTGAATTTTAAATTTTGGAGGAAGGACTCTAGATTTGTCTTTAATTCGACTCGTATGTTTTAAAGTTAAAACTTATCCCTCTCCCATTACATCTTTTAGTCATCGCGTGTTCAGGTGTCACAACAATCACGCCATCTTACTTGATACATTGTTGCTTTTGGAATGTCATAGTTATTCTCTATCCAATTCTCTACATTAATATAAAGACCATTAGAAAAAGATTTTCAAATCAATGAAACCAGCTGGTGTTCAAGATAATTACAGCTGTTATAATTATAACATCTCAATGTACATGTATGAAAATTACTTTTTCAAATATTTGCAAGTGCTGTGTGGAAGCCATGTTTCTTTTCGCACATAATCAATGTTTGGGAATAAAAAAGGTTTATAATAGACAAAAGCAGCTTTTCAATGCTTTATTTTGTTTTCATCAAAGTACCTAACACATAACCCATGCACAGGCAAACATCAGACATAATTTTGTGCATAAAATTGTCAAACTCACACCAAAAACAGTAATGGTCAGCAGGTATGCATGTTGTATTATGTAATTTACACAGGTCAACACTGACATTTTGCATACACAATTTAAACATGCCCAACTGGATATCCTGCAGAAGCCATTTACACTGGTTCATATGGTAACCTGCATAAGTAATTTACATGGGTCCACATTGCCATCCTGCATAAGCCATTCTTCAATAATTCTCAACATAAAACAGTGATCCACATAAACGGCATGTCATATTATTGATCTCAACACTTCCTTACAATACACAAACAATTCTACAAGAACTACATAATTCCATACATAATTCTATATCAATATGGCCAAGTTATTTATCAACATGTCACTGTCTATATCAATATGGCCAAGTTATTTATCAACAAGTCACCATCTATATCAATATGGCCAAGTTATTTATCAATATGTCACCATCTATATCAATATGGCCAAGTTATTTATCAACATGTTACCATCTATATCAATATGGCCAAGTTATTTATCAACATGTCACCATCTATATCAATATGGCCAAGTTATTTATCAACATGTCACCATCTATATCAATATGGCCAAGTTATTTATCAACAAGTCACAATCTATATCAATATGGCCAAGTTATTTATCAACATGTCACCGTCTATATCAATATGGCCAAGTTATTTATCAACATGTCACTGTCTATATCAATATGGCCAAGTTATTTATCAAAAAGTCACTGTCTATATCAATTTGGCCAAGTTATTTATCAACATGTCACCATCTATATCAATATGGCCAAGTTATTTATCAACAAGTCACCATCTATATCAATATGGCCAAGTTATTTATCAACAAGTCACTGTCTATATCAGTTTGGCCAAGTTATTTATCAACAATTCACGGTCTATATCAATATGGCCAAGTTATTTATCAACAATTCACTGTCTATATCATTATCACCACACAAGTTATTAACAAGTCAGTCTGTATCATTATGGCCACATCTGATTATCAGCGTCATCATCTATGTCATTTGACCACAAATTCTTTGCATCAGAAAATCTACATTTCTTTGGAGCAAGTATTGTTTTCATTTGTTTGCATCAAAAAATTACATCATGAACATAAAATCTGCATTATGGTGTCAACATGTTAAAAAATTCTCAGGAACTATTTCTAACCTTCTGCAATATGAAGTTATGAATTCCAAAGAAAGTCCCTAAATTTAACACATATTAAAAATGGTTTCAATGTCCAGCTGCTGACACTGGTAAGAATCTAAAGTGAACGCAGTAATTCTATTGGTAGGACAATCAAGTCGTTATCTTTCCTAGATCATGTCACCATCATCCTTGGTGCGATACTCATGGACATCAATTCCTGGAACAGAAGCTTGCAGGCATACGGCATTCGGACCTGGGAAATCTGTAATGAGGAGGAAGACTTGTTATTACAAGCTATTTTGTGATATTAAATTTGTTTTTAATGATATATGGATGACTAATTTTTGTGTGTCACATGCAACAGAAGGATAAACTATGGTACTGAAAATCAACAACATAGGACTGATGCACAATATCTGTATTGTTAATGTGCGAGTTACTAAAGTTGTTTGTATCCCCACTTCCAATTTAGACCTACCTACTGATCTATTTAAAGACAAAAGTTGTTGCTATTTTTACATACCCACCCACCTACAAAATTTGACCTATTTATCTATGGACATACATAAGTGTTGCCATTTAGACACACACACATTTAGACCTAGCTACGCCTTCATCTATATGCACAAGTGTTACCATAACAACCGACCTATACGCACAAGTGTTACCATAACAACTGATCTATATGCACAAGTGTTACAATTTAACACATACATACATATATCTAGAACTACCAATCTATTAATACACAGAACTGTTACCATTCTGACAAAAACATGTATCTAGAACTAACAACTGATCTATACACACAAGTGTTACCATAACAACTGATCTATACGCACAAGAGTTACCATAACAACTGATCTATACGCACAAGAGTTACCATAACAACTGATCTATACGCACAAGTGTTACCATAACAACTGATCTATATGCACAAGTGTTACCATAACAACTGATCTATATGCACAAGTGTTACCATTCTGACTACCATCCACCCATAACTACAACCAGTGTATCTCTATATATGCATAAGTGTTACATAAGCACATGTTCACAAGTATATGCAAAAGTGACACTACAAGGAAACAAACATAGAGCTGCAAGCTGGTAAATCTGAAATATTTGTCATATCTGAACATTATGTCAAAGAACTGTATATTCAAAATTACCATCTGGATATGTCAGTAAAATACTGATATGCCATGCAGTTTTATTTAGCATTACAATTCTTGTTATTGGATACAAATGGATAATTTTATATATCAAATCTGAATATTTTTTTCATGCAACTTAAATGACATTTGAAATGCGATAGAGAATCACATATCACAGTGATTTTCTATCATTAAAAACCTAAATGTCGCTGAAACAGAACAAAAAAAATAAGATATATGTGATTTTTTTTATCATTAGTAACTTGAATAATGCCTTTTGAAAGTCAAACATCATAGATCAATGTGGTTTTCTATCAGTACCAACTTCTAAAATTGCATAGATATTTTCCTAGAAGACCAACTTCATTAGTAACATTTTGTTCCTTGAAGGCCACACTTTGGTGGCCTAAGTGGTTAGAGTGTCTACCTTGGATATGGGAAGTCGCTGATTTAAACTACGAATGTGTCATACCAAAGACTTATACAAATGGTACTATCAGCTGCCTTTCTTGAACTCAGCATTAACATGTTAGTGTGAGGATTGGTTGGCTTGGTGTCAATATAATGTGGCTGGGTGGGACATGATGCTAAATCTCTGCAGCATAATGTCCGAGTGCTAGACATCATTATAAACTGCCAAACTGCAGACATCATAGCGATATGACTCAAACTGTTGAAGCTACGTTAAAAATCCAAATTATTTTCCTTGATTCCATTCCAAATCAAAGATAATTCAGCTTCACTTACTAATACTGGTATACCTTTATGAACATTACTAAAAGAAAACTTTTTTCTCTTAAGTGAAAAATAACTTTAATCTGTTAACAGTTATCTGTTTGGCTTGGATTACATATATAAAAGTTACATAAAATTTGTGTTCATAATTACCTGTGTTTTATTTTTGCAACCCCTGCATTCAAAGGTCTGATTCCTCAGGTTAGCAATAGCGATGAGGCCACAAAAGTTACATACATGGACTCTATATGGATCAGATATCTCGAAGAGCCGTTCTCGCAGAAACTGGGCAGCACCATGAGCAATCTGACAGTCTCGCTCCATTTCACCAAAACGCAAACCTCCATCCCTATACAACAATGAAAATTTAAAAATTTCAAGGCTTTAACAATAAATCTGTACACACTTAAACAATAAATCTGTACACACTTATGGCAAAAAGTGCCACTAACTTAAGCAGTAAACATGAAGCTAAACAAGTGAAAATTGTAGACTTGAACAAAACATTTTAAACAGGATGCCAAAAGTATTCGAAAATAACTACGCATGTTCAGAAATGATGTAAAAGTAAACGAATTGTTTCAGGTCAAGTAATACCACTCCTGAAACTGTATAATATATACAGATGAAATACATGTAAACAGATACTGACGTATATATCTGTAGAAGAACAGATAGAAGGAAAGACAGAAATAATGAATGAATACCTGGCTCTGCCTTCCATAGGTTGACGGTTTAAAATCTGAAGGGGGCCTCTGGCTCTTGAATGGATCTTGTCATCCACCATGTGTTTCAAACGCTGGTAATAAGTAGGACCCAAGAATATCTGGGCATTTAGTTTTCTTCCCGTGAACCCATTAAACAGCACCTAAGAAATTATAAATAACTTTATTATTTATGTTGCAAATATATAGAAATGTTGACAGAAATATCAAATTTTGAAAGTATTTACACCACTAATAATCTAATGACCTGCCTGAAAAAAGCTATCTGTAGCAATGAAGAAGTCCAAACAAGTCTCATACTTTTCAGAAACCAAAAAGATATTTAAAATTACTTATTATATAGAAATATTTTATGATATGTGATGTTTTCAAGTCTCAAATAATAAGATGGAATATATCTTTGACATGTTGTTTATTCTTATGGCAGAAAAACAAACATTCTCATATTCCTACATAGTCATAACAATATTGTTACAACTCCATGAAAATAAGTAACTGAAAATAGCAAGAATACCAAGTGAAAATTTGGAATATTGTGAATTACATCCAAAATAATTGTAAAAAGTTCTATCACAGGTCCAAAAGTATAATGTTTCGAACAAATTCCAGGTCTCGAATTTGCTGATGTACCAATAGCCTTGAATGAGTTGATATGTCAACAGATACTTGAATGAATTCAAAATAATCCCAAAATAATGTTTTGATCCAAAACATCAATGAGCACTTTATACTTCTAATGAATAACTTTTAATTCCTCTCAAATTATATAGGAACACAACATAACTGATTCCACAAAGACTGATATTAAAGTATGAATGAAATATGTGGATCTAAAACTAGCATATATCTCCACTTGATCGTGATAACCTTTTCTGACAAGACTCAATCATTGTAATGGAAGATTATTGTGATAACCTTTTCTGACAAGACTCAATCATCTTAATGGAAGATTATTGTGATAACCTTTTCTGACAAGACTCAATCATCTTAATGGAAGATTACCCCTAAAACTAAACAAATTCATTTCTAGAATCCTACGGTCGTAAAAATAGCTGGGTCCTCAACTCAAATCCAAATAAACAGCCCATTAAAAGCTTTCTAGCAAGACAAAGTAATTATGAATCAAAACCACATCGTTGAAAAATTATATACATAACAGTATCATGTTTTCTAGTGTAGAAAAAAGAATATCTCATGACAACAGTCTTCAATCACATGACCATCTACACTGATCAGTCCACACAAAATGGCAAATACTTCCCGATTTCCATCAACACTTAAACATTATTTTACAAAAATGAAGAGCAAAATTAAATGCAACAAATATTTTTTCATTCCAAAATGTGCAACAATTGAAATCAGTGTCCATCAAATGGGACATTTTGTACTGACTGAGCTAACTAGATTTTATATTCTCATCTAGGGTTGAAAATATTACTGAAACTGTTAACTGGAGAAAAAAAAATCCATCTCACTATTACTTATGAAAGGAAACTCAAATTCAATATTAAAGCTGAAACAAGAAATGTATTAAGAACATTGGAGGAGGTTTGATTTTTTTAATACCATATCAGAGTGCAAGTTAAATGCTGTGTACTGCCATTACGTTCACTTTGAAATATCATATATATCTTAATGTAGCTTGAAGTTCAAATTTTACTGTGTAAACTTAATGTATTATGCTCTATCTTAAGATTGGGAATTTTTTTATATATATATTTTAAATTGGATCAGTGTTCACAATATGCCATTTTAATGGTTACCTTTTTGGACCGCCTTTTTTTTGTTTATAAAAAAATTCCTCATCTGCATTGGTGCTGGACTTGAAAATTCTACCCTTGGGATCAGCATGCTTTTGTCATTTATTTGGCAAAGCCCCATATTTGACCAAACATTCTGACCTCTGGGTGGAGCTTTCTGGGTGCAATTAATATAGCCATAAATGTGGCCAAATGTTGACCAGACTGCGTACAGAAATGGAATACTGGCTGTCCGAACTATCCTGAAACCAGACTGAGTACAGAAATGGAATTTTTGGTCAAATCTATGCTAATCTAGCCAGATGTACAAGAGACTGTGAAGAGATCTGGAATACTCTCATCAATCTATACATATGTGGCCTAATGTAGACCAGACTGGGTGAAGACCAAGGAATAAGACAATTTATCAAAATGAGACTAAGATGGACTAAATGTTGAATCACACTAGATGGTAATCAGAAATAGTCTGGGTCAAATCTATCAAAATGAGACTAAGGTGGACTAAATGTTGAGACACACTAGATGGTAATCAGAAATAGTCTGGGTCAAATCTATCAAAATGAGACTAAGGTGGACTAAATGTTGAGCCACACTAGATGGTAATCAGAAATAGTCTGGGTCAAATCTATCAAAATGAGACTAAGATGGACTAAATGTTGAGCCACACTAGATGGTAATCAGAAATAGTCTGGGTCAAATTTATCAAAATGAGACTAAATGTTGAGCCACACTAGATGGTAATCAGAAACAGTCTGGGTCAAATCTATCAAAATGAGACTAAGATGGACTAAATGTTGAGTCACTCTAGATGGTAATCAGAAATAGTCTGGGTCAAAATTATCAAAATGAGACTAAGAAGGAAAAAATATTGAGCCACACTAGATGGTAATTAGAAACAGCGAGTAAAATCTATCAAAATGAGACTAAAATGGACTAATGTTGAGCCATACTAGATGGTAATCAGAAATAGTCTGGGTCAAATCTATCAAAATGAGACCAAGGTGGACTAAATGTTGAGCCACACTAGATGGTAATCAGAAATAGTCTGGGTCAAATCTATCAAAATGAGACTAAGATGGACTAAATGTTGAGCCACACTAAATGGTAGTCAGAAATAGTCTGGGTCAAATCTATCAAAATGAGACTAAGGTGGACTAAATGTTGAGTCACACTAGATGGTAATCAGAAATAGTCTGGGTCAAATCTATCAAAATGAGACTAAGATGGACTAAATGTTGAGTCACACTAGATGGTAATCAGAAATAGTCTGGGTCAAATCTATCAAAATGAGACTAAGATGGACTAAATGTTGAGTCACACTAGATGGTAATCAGAAATAGTCTGGGTCAAATTTATCAAAATGAGACTAAATGTTGAGCCACACTAGATGGTAATCAGAAATAGTCTGGGTCAAATCTATCAAAATGAGACCAAGGTGGACTAAATGTTGAGTCACACTAGATGGTAATCAGAAATAGTCTGGGTCAAACTATCAAAATGAGACTAAGATGGACTAAATGTTGAGCCACACTAGATGGTAATCAGAAATAGCCTGGGTCAAATATGGATATCACTATATGCTGCAGCTGTCATGGATGTTTTTATACTATCTTACCTCATTCCCACGTTGGTGGTAGCCATATTGGTGAAGTAGATTGGAGATCTTCTGTACGTTTACAGCATCATTAAATGGTGTTGCATCACCAATTTCCCCTTTGTTTGCAGCTACCTTTCCCTGCAGGCATTCAATCAAGTGACCAATGGTCATTCTACTGGGGATAGCGTGGGGATTGATGATAATATCTGGTGTGATGCCTTCACATGTGAAGGGCATATCCTAAAATATAGAACAAAAGCTGTTTTGTCATAACCTACTTGACCCCAATATTGTGAGAGAATTAGGTCCCCCTATATAAATTTTGATGAAGAAATGATGCAAACAGGAAAGATCTGGATACTTTCAGCATGAAAACCCCTATGTAAATGTAAATCACAAATGCAATATGTAATGGCACGAAAGTCATTTAAATATAACTAGATCTGCTTAACAAGGAGATTCTTAAGCTCTTCAAGAACTAACGTTTCCAAAATTTATACTAAGCTGTACTAAAGCTAAGTACATAAGAAAACACTACCTAATTCTTCAAAACAAAAATAGTTAATATAAGAGCGTTGATACATGTACTAATAAAAAGGTAAAATTAAACATTGAAAAGCAATCAAAACAGTAGTTTCTGGCATAATTTTGTCTTGTGCCCAATAACACTTGGGCTATTTGGATAGCCATACATTAACTGGATTGGACAATAAAAGGCCCATTATTTCCATGTCTGACAGAAAACAAGTTCTTTCTGACCCAATCCATCCTTCCTTTCTTCAGTCTGGTATGGACAATGTTGCACAAATGATCTCATGGGCAGGGGACACTGTGTCCCTGTCCCTCCAAGTCTGGGGGACCTGCACCAACTTGCCCATAGTGTACGCAACATGGCACGATGTTAGTATGGAAAGGTCTTTAAAGCATGAAAGGCATAAAGAATGCCTGTCATAGGACCATTCTGGTTATATTTCAGTTTGAAATTATGTATCAATGAATACACTAAGTTCTGTGGACTTTTTATCATATTAAAACTTTCTGTTATTGAAAACGGTAGGGGGTTACAAACAAATGGGAAGGAATATTCAGACTATAGTTAATATAAATGAGCTGTAGCATGGAATTTTCTGTCTGGATCTTGCCCTCTCATTTAACTTTTATGTACACTCATAATCTACCAGCATTTATTATAAAAACCTGTGTTTTGAATAACGTTTCTTGCAAAACTAACAAATCATTAATTACATCACAACATGTGTATTTGCAGAAATTTAGCAATTTTATTAAACATACAGTTTCTGAGCTGAAATCCTACAGAAAACCCTAGCACATAAAGTAAATGACAAGGATGGAAAATCATTGCATGAAATCAAGACTGGTTTTCTCTCTGATTTTAAGGATAAAAGTCTGCATGCCAGTGACAAATTTCCTATGATTCTGTCTTGCTAACACATCCAATAATTTAACGATGTTTCACTTACAAAAAACATTTCGTACCTCTTGCCTGTATGTAATGCCACAGGTTCCCTTTTGTCCGTGACGACTAGCAAACTTGTCTCCAATCTGAGGCGTTTTCACTGTCCGCACCCGAATCTTACAGAACTTGTAACCCTCTTGATTGATTGTAACCATTACCTGAAACAGAAAACTTAAGTGTCTTTGAAGCTCTCATTGTCTAGTAATGTTGGCAAGCCAAGCAATGAACTACTGTCAACATGATGGAAAGAAACTTGGTGCAGTGCTTTAATTAATTACCAGGTACCTGAAGCCCTTTAGTAATATCATGCTTCAAGTAATTGCCAGGTACTTGAAGCCTTTTAGTAATATCATGCTTTAAGTAATTGCCAGGTACTTGAAGCCTTTTAGTAATATCATGCTTTAAGTAATTGCCAGGTATTTGAAGCCCTTTAGTAATATCATGCTTTAAGTAATTGCCAGGTACTTGAAGCCCTTTAGTAATATCATGCTTTAAGTAATTGCCAGGTACTTGAAGCCCTTTGTAATATCATGCTTTGAGGGAAAAGGTTGCTGGGAAAGCTTCACCATAGTTTCAGTGTAATGAACTTTCAGTGCTTTTGAAAGAAAATCTACACA
Organism: Unio pictorum; assembly: GCA_030141615.1. NCBI lineage: Eukaryota > Metazoa > Mollusca > Bivalvia > Unionida > Unionidae > Unio > Unio pictorum. The sequence continues at coordinate 899,973 of JARLTB010000027.1, read as the reverse complement.
ATGAATTAATTACTTTAAGTGAAAGATGTGGATCATAGTGGAATATGAAGACTTTGAAAGAAAATCTACACAATGTGTTAATTATTTTAAGTGAACAACGTGGAGCATAGTGGAATATGAAGACTGAAAGAAAATATACATAATGTGTTAATTATTTTAAGTGAAAGACGTGGATCATAGTGGAATATGAAGACTTTGAAAGAAAATCTACACAATGTGTTAATTACTTTAAGTGAAAGACGTGAATCATAGTGGAATATGAAGACTTTGAAAGAAAATCTACACAATCTGTTAATTATTTTAAGTGAAAGACGTGGATCATAGTGGAATATGAAGACTTTGAAAGAAAATCTACACAATGTGTTAATTACTTTAAGTGAAAGACGTGAATCATAGTGGAATATGAAGACTTTGAAAGAAAATCTACACAATCTGTTAATTATTTTAAGTGAAAGACGTGGATCATAGTGGAATATGAAGACTTTGAAAGAAAATCTACACAATCTGTTAATTATTTTAAGTGAAAGACGTGGATCATAGTGGAATATGAAGACTTTGAAAGAAAATCTACACAATGTGTTAATTACTTTAAGTGAAAGACGTGGATCATAGTGGAATATGAAGACTTTGAAAGAAAATCTACACAATCTGTTAATTATTTTAAGTGAAAGACGTGGATCATAGTGGAATATGAAGACTTTGAAAGAAAATCTACACAATGTGTTAATTATTTTAAGTGAAAGACGTGGATCATAGTGGAATATGAAGACTTTGAAAGAAAATCTACACAATCTGTTAATTATTTTAAGTGAAAGACGTGGATCATAGTGGAATATGAAGACTTTGAAAGAAAATCTACACAATGTGTTAATTACTTTAAGTGAAAGACGTGGATCATAGTGGAATATGAAGACTTTGAAAGAAAATCTACACAATCTGTTAATTACTTTAAGTGAAAGATGTGGATCATAGTGGAATATGAAGACTTTGAAAGAAAATCTACACAATGTGTTAATTATTTTAAGTGAACAACGTGGAGCATAGTGGAATATGAAGACTGAAAGAAAATATACATAATGTGTTAATTATTTTAAGTGAAAGACGTGGATCATAGTGGAATATGAAGACTTTGAAAGAAAATCTACACAATGTGTTAATTACTTTAAGTGAAAGACGTGAATCATAGTGGAATATGAAGACTTTGAAAGAAAATCTACACAATCTGTTAATTATTTTAAGTGAACAACGTGGAGCATAGTGGAATATGAAGACTGAAAGAAAATATACACAATGTGTTAATTACTTTAAGTGAAAGACGTGGAAAATAGTGGAATATGAAGGCTTTGAAAGAAAATCTACACAATGTGTTAATACTTTAAATGAAAGACGTGGATCATAGTGGAACATGAAGACTTTGAAAGAAAATCTACACAATGTGTTAATACTTTAAATGAAAGACGTGGATCATAGTGGAATATGAAGACTTTGAAAGAAAATCTACACAATCTGTTAATTACTTTAAGTGAAAGACGTGGATCATAGTGGAATATGAAGACTTTGAAAGAAAATCTACACAATGTGTTAATTATTTTAAGTGAAAGACGTGGATCATAGTGGAATATGAAGACTTTGAAAGAAAATCTACACAATGTGTTAATTACTTTAAGTGAAAGACGTGGATCATAGTGGAACATGAAGACTTTGAAAGAAAATCTACACAATCTGTTAATTACTTTAAGTGAAAGACGTGGATCATAGTGGAACATGAAGACTTTGAAAGAAAATCTACACAATGTGTTAATTACTTTAAGTGAAAGATGTGGATCATAGTGGAATATGAAGACTTTGAAAGAAAATCTACACAATCTGTTAATTACTTTAAGTGAAAGATGTGGATCATAGTGGAATATGAAGACTTTGAAAGAAAATCTACACAATGTGTTAATTACTTTAAGTGAAAGACGTGGATCATAGTGGAATATGAAGACTTTGAAAGAAAATCTACACAATCTGTTAATTACTTTAAGTGAAAGATGTGGATCATAGTGGAATATGAAGACTTTGAAAGAAAATCTACATAATGTGTTAATTACTTTAAGTGAAAGACGTGGATCATAGTGGAATATGAAGACTTTGAAAGAAAATCTACACAATGTGTTAATTACTTTAAGTGAAAGACGTGAATCATAGTGGAATATGAAGACTTTGAAAGAAAATCTACACAATGTGTTCATTACTTTCAGTGAAAGACGTGGATCATAGTGGAATATGAAGACTTTGAAAGAAAATCTACACAATGTGTTAATTACTTTAAGTGAAAGACGTGGATCATAGTGGAATATGAAGACTTTGAAAGAAAATCTACACAATGTGTTAATTATTTTAAGTGAAAGACGTGGAGCATAGTGGAATATGAAGACTTTGAAAGAAAATCTACACAATGTGTTCATTACTTTAAGTGAAAGACGCGGATCATAGTGGAAAAAGAAGACTTGTATATTCAACTCGGACATTACCAATCTTGCAACATAGTTTACACGAGATGTGATGGAGTACATGTAACTTCTGATTTTACGAGTCAAAGAAGTGGTTACTACAGACAAATACTCAACTTGAAAACATCTGAAAGCACCAGAATAATGAAATTGGTGGTTACCATGGTAACATTACCTGATCAACAATGCCCGTCTCAGTTCTCCTCATGAACACACTGGCATCTCTTTTGGTGAATCTTTTTGTAGTACCTTCCAACTGCAAGTAAAATATATTATCATAATTTTTCCATCCTTAGTCCATGAAACAAATCCAAATTTATATGTAATCTCAAAAAAAAAAGTTTTATCTAAGCTACACAGAAGAACCTGAATGTAGTTATGAAATTCAAGTAAAATTTTCATTTAATATATTTCAATGCTACATATGGTAGAAATGTAAATCTTTCTATAACCGTTCCTTTTCATAACTTGCATAATGTTAATCATGGGCTGTGTTTTTTATACACAGAAGTAATGCATGTGACCCTTCAGCAAACAGCAGATAACCTTGCCTAATCAATGTTTCATCTGATTGTTCCAAGCAGTTATCCCCCCTGCATTTGGACATTCAGTTGCACTGGGATCAGAAGAGTATGACTCTTTCCTAGCAGCCATTCTCTTCCACCGCCCCAATTTTGAACATCAACTTGCACTGGATATACAACAATGTAACTGTTTCCTATTTTTGTGTTAGTGATCTGTCAAGGTGATATGCCTTAGGCCACTCAGTAACTGAGCAATTGTAGCGGTTGGAATCAAGTTCATAAGGACATGAATATGCATTTTGCCATTCCAATAAAGTCAATTTTATGAAGAACTTCCCAAGCACCATTCATTCAGAACCAACCAAAAACCACGAAAGTCTTCTGGTGTATATCTCCCATTAATACAACTTTTCATTCAACAGAGTAGCAATAAGATAATGTAGTGGTCGTGTTGGAATTCATATTGACACCCTTTTCATTTAGGACTATTAATAAAGACTAGAATATATGTACAGTGATTGTGGTTTTTATTTCTTTAAAATGTTCTAAACCTTGAACTTGGAAACGGGTCAAATTGTACAAACCTGCTATGAAAGACACCTGTCTTTAGAGACTGCTTTTTTGTTGGCAGAAGGGGTGGTCTCTCATAACAGGTTTTACAAAGCAGGGAACCAGACTAGGAAATGATCTACATATACTTTAGTCAGGTTTATGACAAAAACTTTAAAACACTATAAGCATAGCTAAAAAAAAAAAGTCAAACATCAGTAACTATCTTATTTTTGTTAATTTTATTTAAAATTTAGAACGGTATGAGAAGTCATTTTTACAGGGATTAAGTAAAGGTCGGTGGAGTTTATCCTTGGTTTTCTGATGCGGTCATTCATAGCACTGTCAAAATGCATATTTTGCCAATATGTTGCGGTCACTCATAACATAGCATTTATATAACAAAATCGCTCTGTGCATTATGAATGTGGTCAGAAATAACAGCTGGTTGCTCATAGCAGTTTTTACTGTACTAACTTTATCATATTAACCTACCCTTATCAGGGTTACTTTACAAAATTTAAAAATGTTAATGTATGCAAAAAATAAATTATAATAAAATATCATCCTGTTGATAAAAGCTGAACTCGTGTTTTAAAATCAGGCAGTCTGTCAAAATTTACAGTAATACTTACTGTCACATACTTTACATTTATGGGGCTTCTATTATTCATAGATTTTGTGGGTTAGCTAGACCATGAATTTAAAGTTACAATAACCAAGCTGACATTCACCCCCTTCCCCCAATGTCATATACAATGGAAGGTGATCACCTCTTTCTTTGTTTGAATACCATGACTATCTACAGTGGTGATAATGTGAAATACACATTGAACATGAAAACGTGTTAAGGATGGTAATAACTCTACCTGTCATTCTTTATTTCCCAAAGCACATATTATCCCCATTTATACGTACATGTTATCCCCATTTATAAGTACATATTATCCCCATTTATAAGTACATGTTATCCCCATTTATAAGTACATATTATCCAAATTTATAAGTACATTTTTGCCCATATCAACCAACTGTTAAATAAACAACCAGCAGATATGTCCCAATTTAGGAAAGCCCGTTTCAATCAGGCCTTTTAGAAGAGCTATTTGTCATGTGTGACAATTTATCTGTACATGTAACTGGTTTACAGTTGTTGGCTTTCTTTAAGTGCCTAATCCCCGACTGTTAAGAATTTTATGCTTTGAAAGCGGTCCTTAAGAACACCTGAGAACTTAATTACTTTAAATAATGGTATGTGAGGTCAGACTTGTGGAAAAAGAAGTCAGTATTTTTGCCACATTTACACCTTGATCATAGCATTAAATAATGTAATTAATCAAATTAATTACTGTGTAGCTTAAATCTATTTGCTTACATGCAAATTATGGTTTAATCTTTTACAAGACACATGCATGTTTGTGTGTGTGTGTGTGTGTGTGCGTGTGCGTGTGAGATATCAACAAAAGTAGATGCCTATAAATAAATATTTTCAAAACCAAACAAGACATTCGAAATTTACGAAAAAATTTCACTGTATCTTAATTCCAATAATTTCACATCAATTTATCCTTTTAAAAAACCTCATCTGAATGTAAATGAAACAGATTGCAGTCAATCTGTCATTGATGTTTACTATACCTCATCATCATTGGCCGGTAGTGTAAGAGTTTTTCCAATAAGAACATCATCTCCTGACACTCTGACACCAGGGGCAATAATTCCATCTTCGTCTAACTTGTCATAAATTGCCTGCCGCATTCCTGTGCAGAAAATCAAACATGTCAGAGCTTTCATATAAAGCTATATGTATATGACAAGAAAGTGACATTGTGTAAAAATACAAATAAGAGACCTTAATGCCAGAATGTTTGAACTTGTAAGCTAGCACGGAGCAAAACTAGTGGCAGATATCAGCTGCAACTACTAGTTTACAAGTAGTTTGCCCAAATGGGCAGCTAGCTGATTGGACAAAGTAATACATCATTCTGTAACTAACAAAGCAAGATGGCATGGGAGGAAGGAGTGGGCACAATTCTTTGAAATAATGACCTGAAATGCTGGAAGTTCTAATCATTTAAGGTCCTACCAATATAAAGAGGAATGGTAACTTTGGTTGAATTATATCAGTCCTTTGTAAACTTATCTTCAAGGAAGTAAAGTCAGTATAAGGAGAGATAACTTTAAAATTAACCTGGAACACATGAAACTAAAAATAGTTTCTTTGGAGCCAATATGTTAAATAAAATAAAAAAAATTATGTTTGCTAAGTTTGCTATGAAGGAAAGTAGCAATGCATACTATATTTTTGTAATTGTGGGCAGATAGATAAATGTATTTTTATCTGATTTGATTATGCTTTAGATGAGACAATATTACTGTTTAACTGTAATATAATTACAAAACTGAAATTAAAAAACTTAGTTTTATATTTTGGATTGTGTTATGGTATCCAGAACCAAAATAACAAATAAATGCTACCACAGAAATTTAGGCCAAATCTTCTTGTTTTTAGAATGTTATCAAAATTGACATTACATTTTATCCTGCTAAAACTGACTTAACTTTTATGTACATAAATGCATTTAAAATTAAACACCATCATAACACTGTATAATGCAGTTCATCTGTCACAAATTCTGTTGTCATAAAAACTGAAGAAAAAAAAACTCCAACATTAAAAGAAAATAAAAACTAATGTGACGTTATGTTTAACATATATACAAATGTGTGAACAATATATTTTACATCTTGACAAATTTCAAGGGGCCATGTGTGGTCTAAAACGCTTTCCGTTACAGATCCCTGCCTTTTCACCTGTTTGTGTGGGTTCGAGTCTCATATTCGGCCAATGTGGGTATGTGAGAAAGCTTGCCAGTAGCTTTCCATTAGTCTCTGGTTCATTTTCCAGAGTTTACCTGGGTTCTTCCTCCACCATTAATACTCGCTACCATGTATAGCCTATTGTGTGCTGAAAAATGGCATTAAGTCCTACAACAACAACAAATTTAAATCATAATATGAAAATCAAACATAAAATGAGTTTTTTTTAAAAAAAAAGTATTGTCGACTGAATTTAATAAAAATATCAACTAAACTGAATACAAAGAGTTATATATTTATCACTGAAATTTTGGCACCAATGAACTCAGTTTATGTAACAATCAAATTTATCTTCTTGAATTTTGTTCATAAACTTCCTCTTTTTGGGAATTTAGAGAGCTTTTTCTAAAAAAAACTTACATTAACTTATGAAAATCTTTTCTGTAGCAAAGAATAATGGATGCAAAATACATAAAACATGATCTTGAAGATAGTCTTTGTATTCTTTACCTTGAGTAGTTTCCCTTGTTGGCTTTTCAAATATTTCCTCCTGATCCAGACCTTTCTTGGACTCTGAATCTTTGTATGAACGGAAGAAAAATGATCTGCAAAAAATCAGGAAGAAAAATGGTGAGTTGTATCTAAATATGCTGATTTTGTTTTCATTAATTATTACTGTTATGTATCTTTCTGTATTAATGATATATCAAATATACTGATTTTTCATTAATTATTACTGTGTTTTGTATATTTCTGTATCCATGATATATCAAATATGCTGATTTTTCATTAATGTGTTTTGTATATTTCTGTATCCATGATATATCAAATATGCTGATTTTTCATTAATTATTACTGTGTTTTGTATCTTTCTGTATCCATGATCTAACACATATGCTGATATTTTATTAATTATTACTGTGTTTTGCATCCAAGGCATTGTTATCAAACCTGCCAGCCCTAACAAGACCTTCTGAAACTTATTGTGCTACTTTTAGAAAATGTTAGTACCATCTTGAAACCATATTCTCACACATCCACAATAACATATTCCATTCACATCCATATTCTCACACATCATCAACTGTAACATATTTTCGTTAAGATTCTCACACACCATCAAACATGCATTTTTTTCACTTGTTGAATCCATATTCTCGCACATGATCAAATGTAATACATCTTGCTCAATATCTCAGACATCATCAAGAACATAATGTATTCTCATCCATATGCTTACACAAAACACAATCTCGTCCATATTTTCACACATGATCAAATGTAACACTTTCAACCATATTCTTACACATCATCAACCATAACACATCTTTCTCACTGGTTTAACATAAAAAAATAATAAAACAGAAAAATGCAAGATATACTGTCGGAAATGTTGGCTTCATTTATGACAGTATGACCTGGCAAGACCAATTTTCAGGTGCCAGATACTGCAATTTGAAAATATGCATCTGTGAAGTTCGTAACTGTGTTCTGATACAATTACAAACATTATTTTCAACTCTAATGCAGAGATTTTAATCACCTCCAGTACAATTGCAGAAACTGCATTTCCAAACCCAATGAAGTTCCATTATTTGTGTCAAATGACAATAATCTCTCCCCTACAAGACACACTCAAAGTAACATGTCTAATAAACTCAAATACAAGACATGTCCCTGCCTTCATCCCCCATGAATGTGAATATTCTTTTTTCTATTTCTGTGGCAACTGTTTGAAATCTGTAAGAGGCAAATATTCTCTTTTGCCTTCAATGTGTTTTCATTGCTGATGACATTGACAGAAATGCTATAACCGATAACCTGATCATGAAAAAAGTGTAAATTAAAGCATCTGACGTGCTCCTCTAAAGTACTCTGGTGTCGTAGCCAACTCCACTGTATAATATGAAAACTGAACATGGATCAAACTCAACCAGATTCAATTGTAACAATCATATTTTGTATAATTTTGCTATCCACTTTAGATTTCTACAAATGTGACTGATATACTCATCTCTTTATTACCCAAATAAAATGATCCCTGTAACACACAAAATATTAGCAAGCATATGGCTGTGGAAAATTTAGCAATCAAGTTGACTTTCCCATCAATTTTTGGGCATTCAGAGTTTAAAACAAAAATATAATTAATGAAGTACAACTATATGGATCTGACAGCTCAGGAACTAGGTTTTAATATTTCATAACCATAGCTGCCAACCCTCCAGGCTCGCAATTCGTGAAAATGGTGATAAAAATTAGTGAAGTTTTACATGAATTCGTGAAGTGATCCTCAAGTCCATGAATATTTGTTGGAACAAATGACTGCATGGCAAATGTTAGGTACATTCCAAAACTAAACTTCACTTTTTGTGCAATATATTTCTTTATACTATTCCGAGTTTCATCTGACCCTTGCCACACCATTTTTTATATTTTGACATTAATGTTGGTGTGTATGGTCAGAGTCCTAATCGAAAAAGTTGGTGTTGGCATGGGGTAGCCCTTTACTAGCTGGCCCAGCAAACATGAACGACATTTCATCAAGATGAACCTGCTTGGAATCGATAGGAATGATTTATTTTCTCAAAAATCATGAATGTAGCATTTGTCATGTCTTTAATCCGATGACAGGAGGGACGAAAATACCCTGTTGCTGCAATTTTGACCTGGATGTGGCTATTTTTGTCCATGTCACATGACTATACCAATCTCGCAACTTACATGTCAATGAGGTCCATATAGTCACGTGATATGGACAATAAACAAATTTCCAAAGTAAAAATGGGGTAACAAGGATCAGAGGAAACTAATTTTCCTTGGTGGTGGGACATTTTCAAGATAAGTTGTTGAATGGTAATTCATATCAGCATTGCAGGTGCACATGCAGAAGAAAATTCTGGTCAGGCTCCAGTTTCCCTTAAAAGCATTTGTAAAACTATTCTTGGGAAATTCGTGATTTTTTTTCTCTCCAAGCAGCGTGAATTTAGGAATTGCTTGAAAAAGTCGTGAAATTCATGCCAAAATAGTGAGGGTTGGCAGCTATGCATAACCACTATGAATTGCATATATGTGAGACTATAGGGGAATTCCAAGTGAAAACAAAAAAAGCATGTGAGGGTTATCCATAATCATATAGATTCCCTTCAAGTCCATGCATTTTAATTTATCTGATCAGAACACAGATTGTGTTTAATATCAGATAAAAGAAAGTGTTAAATCTCATACAGAACTCTCCAGTAGCACTATGTTGAGATAGAGAACTAAACTGGATACACCAATTACATACTCTACAGCTGGTTGTGATTACCATCTCGGTCTAAATGGGAGTACAGGCTTTTTTAACTTTGGTTTCTTTTTTGAGCCAAATGGAACACAGCTACCAAGCTTCATTTAAATCTGCCAACCTGATCTCAAGAGGAAATGAAATCCAAGATCTATATGTAGCAGCTACTGATCCCAAAATCAAAAGAATTCTTCTTGTGGCCTAACATGTATCGAATTCAAATTACTGGGATCACTAGAAATCCTAATTATCACTCAGAAACCAAAATATAAGTCTGCCTACCCACACAGACAGAAGACAGACAGCTTTAACTATCCACAAATTTCTTGATATGAATGTAGTGTTGAAATTATCAATAGAAAAAAAAGAGCTGTAAAAAGATGTCCCCGTCAGTTAACATTTACCTAGAAAAATTGAAAGTGACATAAAAATTGGTTAAAAATGTGATTTTGTGTTTGGAAATTTTACCTGAAAAATCCCCTGTCAATAGCTGAAGCATTTAAGATGACTGAATCTTCCTGGTTGTATCCAGTGTAGGAAGCAATGGCCACAACAGAGTTTATGCCTAGGAAAAGAGAGCAGAAAATTATAATAATAAAACCAACACTCAAAGAACTGGCAATATATAGTAAAGAATTATAATAATACCGTATTTTCGCGTATATAAGACGTGTCTTATACAAAGTTTTACACACCCTGCACCCAAGATGCGTCTTATATACGGGTGCGTCTTATGTAAAATATTTTTTACACAAATTGTTAAAACCCGCGTCTTATATACGGGTTCATCTTATATGCGCGAAAATACGGTAAGTATTTTTTAACACGAGCGAACGATACAGTGTGTGATATTGAAGGACGATTATTGTGGTCGATTTCACGATTTTCATTCCTAGTTGTAAAAACAGTTGGGTAAGTGTTCAGTAATTACCACGTGTACCAATCCAATGCAGGGGCCCCTGGGATCGTCCTGGGCTTTGCCAATGTAACAAATTTGCGATTTTTTTTTCCCATATTGGCGACAAAAATGTCCCATCTGGGGATTTTTTTGGCGACAGACGTTTTGGTTATTTAATTTGTACAAACAATCATGGATTTGGACTGGATAAATTAAAAGGGAGAACGAAAGGAAGCCACAAACTTGACTAAGCAATGCATTGGAATCGATCTGTACACAAATGATTCTTTGTTTGTATCGACAACCCCATCTTAGAAGTGCATTGTTACATCATAATCTGCCTATGCTGACATCTGGGCCGAGTACTGTATGCTGTGATACAGTCAATCATGCTACCGTACTATACCTACAACTGACAGACTTCTGAAGATGCGAATAGAACAGATAAAATTAATTGAATGGCTAATCCTTGTTTTTTTTTTATTTTTTTTTTTTACATATACCAATACAATAGTTTTGCTGAACCTTCATAGAAAACTGATAACCTTTGAAGTACCGACTACTGTGTATACATACAAAGCAAATGGAAAAAATCTCAATCACAATTATATCTGTCCCAGTGCAGCATGATCATGAGCAAACGGAAGTTAGACGTTGCGTGTTCATCATCTCCTCCTAAGTTAACAAAATTAACGGCGTTTGGATTTAGTGCAAATTCATCAGATAATACAGTCACTGAACCCGATGATAAACCTTGCAGTCCAACATCATCTACATGTAGTGCTTCAAGTGCAACACCACATAATGATGAACTGGGCAAAAATTCACAAAAATTTCTAGACAGTTGGAAACTTGGGCGTCCGTGGCTGATATATGATAAAAAGTTAAAACGGATTTTCTGTGATGTATGTATCAAGGCAAAGTTCGTCAATTCATTTACAACTGGCTGTGATATTTTGAAGAAGGAGTGTGTCACCAAACATGAATCCAGGCGGTGTAAATGATATTTGTGCATTTTATTCATTGATCTTTTCCTTTTGCCATCAATCCCATGTTACGGTTACAGAGACTTAAACTCCGCAAGAAGAAACAGCAAACAACAAATAAAAAGTTTTGCATAATTAAAAATAATTATTTATTTCTCAAAATACAGGAGTGAAAGAATCCCTATATTAGGTGTTAACTTATGCTAATATATACGGTCCAATATTGCCAGGTGTTGACTGTGTAAGTTTCATTCGTGTGAATGGAGATCCTATTTTGCTTGTTGAGAAAATTTATACAGCATTCAGTGATCATTCTTTTGGGATTTAGGAAGCAATAGAGCATTTAATGGAGATTTTGGCGAACTTCATAATTTGCTCGGAATTTTTATCACGTGGCGGGTGGTCAGCTGACCGCAATAGCCACTTGATAGGTGGTGGGCAGAATATGGCAAACGCTTCATAATCAGCATCAATTTTCAAACTACAAACGGTGATGCGGGATGCTGACATCAGATATAAACTCCGCATCTCATCTCTTGAGAATTTAACGAGAATCAGCATGTACAGATGTAAAAAATTAGACTTTGAAACTGCATTCAACAAGTGGGCAGCCATAAAAGTGTGATGGATCTTCATGTAACACTTTTTTAACATTTTGTTAATGCTTGTTGTAATTAAATTATTAACTGATCCATCTTTTGTAATTTTCATTGCCTGTTACATTAATAGAGTAAATTAACACTTGGAAAAATGTACAGTACTTGTTCTGGCGATACTTTTTTGAAAATTGGCGACATAATAATGAGGTTGGCGATTTTTTTGGCGACAGATTTTTAAAAGCCAGGACCATCCATTGTACAGTACTAATCCCACTCGCTCAAGACTTGGCCTAGCAGATAAATGAAGTCGCCTTTACATCTGGCATTTATGTTCTAGAATCTAGATAACAGGTACTCAACCCATCCGCTATTGGCCCAGCAGCACATAAGAATAAACGATAATCGTTGCGGTCCTGCCTCAGACAATACTTTGATCTAAACTAAAAATGGTAATGTTTGATCTAAACTAAAAATGGTAATGAAGCCTTGCTTACATCCAATGGGTAATGAAACATTGGACAAATTTTCATTTATGACAAAGGAAAGGAAACCACTGGATATAAATTGGTCAGTGCAGCAAATGGCTAGGTCGCATGCGTCTTATGTAATTTTTGTTTACACAAATCGTCAAAACCTGCGTCTTATATATGGGTGCGTCTTATGTAAAATATTTTTACACAAATCATCAAAACCCATGTCTTATATACGAGTGCGTCTTGTACTTGAGTGCGTCTTATATGCGCGAAAATACGGTAATAATAAGAAACATGGAAATGGCAATATGTCAGAAATAATTATATCAATAAAACCAACACTAATGGTACTGCCATTATATAGCAAACAATTATAAAAATAATAATAATAAGAAGAAACATGGAAATGGCAATATATAGCAAACAATTATAAAAATAATAATAAGAAACATGGAAATGGCAATATATAGCAAACAATAATAAAAATGATAATAAGAAACATGGAAATGCCAATATATAGCAAACAATAATAAAAATGATAATAAGAAACATGGAAATGGCAATATATAGCAAACAATTATAAAAATAATAATAATAAGAAGAAACATGGAAATGGCAATATGTAGTCAACAATTATATTCAAAAACAAGAAACACAGAAATAACAATATGTATAAAATAATTATAACAATAAAACCAAAACGCATGGAAATGGCAATATGCAGCAATTATAATAATACACATGGAACTGGCAATATATAGTAAACAATTATAATAATAATAACAAGAAACATGAAAATGGCAATATGTCAAAAATAATTTTAACAATAAACCAAAACATATGGAACTGCCAATATGCAGCAATTACAATAATAAAACCAGCACAAATGTAATTGGCAATACATAGCAAACAATTTGTATAATAATAAATCCAACACACATGGAATGGACAATATATAGTTGTTCATAACAAAATGTGAACCCTAATATTTATTCTAACTACGCAATTTTGTTTTTCTTTTGAACAAAATCTCTTCAAGCTTTCTAGTATCAAAATTTCTTTATCTCTCTTAAATCTGAAAAATTTATTTATATCTTTGTTAAAAGAAATGAATCACAAGGATTGTATAAGACACAATTAAAGCATGCACCAATGATGCAGATCTTGTGGTCTACTTAAAGGCAATGTATGGTCTACTTAAAAGTGCAATGTATGGTCTACTTAAAAGTGCAATGTATGGTCTACTTAACAGTGCAATGTAATGTATGGTCTACTTAGCAGTGTAATGTATGGTCTACTTAACAGTGAAATGTATGGTCTACTTAACAGTGCAATTGTATGCTGTCTAAAACTGGCACATTATTTTCATAATTTTGCTACTTTTACTTACTGTATTACATATAAGGATAAACATTTTGTGAAGTTCAAATAAAAATGATTTTGAAAATGCATGAAAGATGAGGAGAAAGCAAAGCCTACTTGCAATAGATCCCATTTCTTTATTAGGTTCGGATTATCTGAATGAGATAAAATTACCAAAGTGTACTCTTTCATATTGACAAAAATGTGAAAGAAGCAACTACAATATTTTTTTAATACCTAACATTGAAAGTTGTGTGACTCCTAGATGTATCCTTACCAGCAGAAAGCTTTCTGCATCTTAGATACTAAATTCATCCTTACTTGCAGGCAGCTCCCTAAACCTTATATACTCCATACATCATTACAGTAGGCAACTCCCTCAATCCTTACCTTGAGGCAGTCCAATAAACCTTATATACTCCATACATAATTACCTGTCGGCAACTCCCTTGATCATTACCTTCAGGCAGTTCCCTAAAACTTGCATACTTCATACAGCCTTACCTGCAGGCAGTGTCATAAACCTCAGATACTCCATACATCCTTACCTGCAGGCAGCTCCCTAAATCTTAGATACTCCATAGATCGTGTAGTTGTAAGAGGTTTCTGAGGGTACAGCAGACCATGGGCAAGGGTATCCATTCTGACATGGTAGTTGCTGATGTACACACCCATAGCTTGTTTACCCATAGCAGATTGGTAAGTGTTACGAGGTGACTGAAAAAGAAGGCATGACAAGAGCTGTCAAAAGATTGAATGTACACCAATACCAACTAGTAACATTTGATGAAGACCAACTGTTCCAATATGTAAAGAAATCCTAGCTTTCGAGTAGGCAATTACATTTTTGAATTGGCTTCCTTTTCTCAACATACAGTACAATACATTATGGAATACGACACATCTCCCATAATAAATGGTTAGAGTTTTGTGATATCATTGGTGCTTTTGACAAGGACTCGGTCATGACTTATAAAAGTAGAAAAAAAACCATTTTTTTAAAATCAAGAACTGGACCTGAGATTATCATGCAGGCTTTTCACTGAAAATGATGTGACAGCTTAAAAGAAACATTTAAAATCTGTTCATGAAATGCTCTTGTATCTAATTATGTTTACTTGCATTTTATTTGCCTTCATTCTACATTCCAATTGCATTTGTTGTTTGGGTTTACCATTCATTCTTTATTGACGAACACTCTGCATCCTAAAGCTCTCTGTTTTACATTTGTGATTATTAGGTCCCGACGTAAATAAGCTGAAGCAGATAATTTCATGGTCATGGTCTGATGATGTGGATTTTAGTCATTCAAGTAATTTCATGGTCATGGTCTGATGAAGTGGTTTTGGATTTTAGTCATTCAGGTAATTTCATGGTCATGGTCTGATGAAGTGGTTTTGGTCATTCAAGTAATTTCATGGTCATGGTCTGATGACGTGGATTTATAGTCATTCAGGTAATTTCATGGACATGGTCTGATGAAGTGGTTTTGGATTTTGGTCGCTCAAGTAATTTCATGGTCATGGTCTGATGAAGTGGATTGGAATTTGGTCATTCAGAGTGAGAAGTCACTTACCTGGTTGTGATCAGGGAATGGGATGATAGATGCACAAACTCCCAGTATCATGGCTGGATGGATCTCACAGTGGGTGTAGGTGGAACAATAGGCCACCTCTTTCTCCTGAAGATCATCTGGAGTCATGGCCAGCATAATGGTCTCTTCCTCAAGAGGGTCAATGTATTCCACTACACCACTGGCCACCAGGTCCTGCCAGCTAAATGATGAAATGGGATGAAATAAAAGATCAATTGCTTTAAAGGTTTAATGTTTTAACTCCATGACTTCTTTATGACAGGTTTTCTCGAGTTAGGATAAGGACCCTGATGGTTCAGAGTTTCAAGTGGAAGGAAACAATGTTCTTGCATTGATCAGCCTAGTCCTACATGTAAAACTATCACATGTTATTAATGTTTAAGTGCAATGTCATATTACCCAAATAACAGCCTTGTATAGTGTGTTCTGATGTTGGTTGACATTGGAATGAGTAGTAAAAGTTTCAGGAATATCTCACACACTTGGCAGCCCATATGGACACTCGTCCACAAATTTTTATGTAATTAATATACTTACTCTGCTGTTTTTATCCTAGTTGACACTAGCAAATTGACACATTTTCATGTTATATTGACATACATATGAATTTATTGAAATGCTACGGTAGTCGAGGTATGCCGAAGTATGTTCAAATAGGTTCATGTATGGGATAACTTTCTCAAACAAAACAAACGTTGCTTACAATTCAAATAGGCATGATATATTTTAATTTGTTTCGTTCAAGAGTAATAGTTGAACTTAACTGAAATGTAGGCCAATGAAACTTGAAAACAGGTCCATTTCTTTTGTGGGAAATTTAATTTATTAGAGAAAGGACATCAGAGTAAGTAAAGTCTGACTAAAATATTATGACCATACTTTGTATAAAAGCGTTGTTATTTGTTGCCAGTCGGGTGAGAGATTCCTAAAAATTTGACTTTCACTAAGTTGTTAGTTGCCATCAATACATGCTACACAGTGTTGTTAGTTAGGCAGTAAGACCCTGACACTCAAAACATAAATATCAGCATCAAGATCTTAAATGTAGGACTAGGATCAGCCTCTATGTAAATATTCAACTTGCTTCAAGAATTTCATTTGAAAAAAGCAGATATGAAAGTTTCTATTTATCACAAGATTTTGTTAAATTTATACTATGTAATGAAATTAGAGAAAAGTGCATGAAATAACTGAGAAACATCAACATGTCTTTGATATGCATGTCATTATGACATCATGAGGTTTTCCTAGAAGTGTTACATACAGGACAGAGCCATTTCATTGGTCATGGGGCTCAGATTCTACTGGATGAAAAGAATTTACAAGACTCCAAACTAAGAATGTTACTTTCATTTAACCGCTGAATGAACCCACGACCTACCGCTTCCGCTGCATTTTTCCAGATTCTCCCAGTAGCATGGGAACCCTGTGTTTGAGCTGCTTAATGTGACTTTTGTTAGGCAGAAGTTTACCTGTAATTTTACTCTCTGTTTAACATGGCCTTGATTCATCAGAAGTTTAACTGTAAGCACTGTACTCTATCTCTGTTAAGGGGTTTAATGTGGCGTTGTTTAATCACAAGTTTACCTGTAATTTTACTCTCTGTTTAAGCTGTTTAGCATGGCTTTGTTTAGGTAGAAGTTTACCTGTAATTACTGTACTCTATTTAATCTGACTTTGATTAGATAGAACTTTACCTGTAATTATTGTACTATCTCTGTTTAAGCTGTTTAATGTGACTTGGTTTGATAAAACTTTACCTGTAATTATTGTACTCTCTGTTCAAGCTGTGTAATGTGACTCTGATTAGATAGAACTTAACCTGTAATTATTATACTCTCCCTCTGTTTAAGCGTGTAATGAGAATTTGTTTAGAAAGAACTTTACCTGTAATTATATTACTCTCTGTTTAAGCTGTGTAATGTGACTTTGTTTAGAAAGAACTTTACCTGTAATTATTGTACTCTCTCTCTCTGTTTAAGCTGTGTAATGTGACTTTGTTTAAAAAGAACTTTACCTGTAATTATTGTACTCTGTTTAAGCAGTTTAATGTGACTTTGGTAAGAATGAACTTTACCTGTAATTAATATACTCTCTCTCTGTTTACGCCGTGTAATGTGACTTTGTTTAGAAAGAACTTTACCTGTAATTATATTACTCTCTGTTTAAGCAGTTTAATGTGACTTTGTTTAGAATGAACTTTACCTGTAATTATTGTACTCTCTCTGTTTAATGTGACTTTGTTTAGATAGAACTTTACCTGTAATTAAATTACTCTCAGTTTAAACAGTTTAATGTGACTTTGTTTTGATAGAACTTTACCTGTAATTATTGTACTCTCTCTGTTTAAGCTGTTTAATGTGACTTTGTTTCAGCAGAAGTTTCTGATTTTCCACAATCAGAAGTGGGCGACAGATTCGTCCAGCATCAGTGTAAATTCGGATCTCTCTGTCTCTGATATCTCGGATCATTGATACCTGAAAGAATATTAAATGGCAACAGCTTGTTCAGATTAAAGAGGCTAGTCCCTATCTTCTAAACCTTTTTAAGCAAATAAAGCAACCTCAATCTCCTGCTCAAAGCTCTGAATTCTGACATCCTGCAATTATGAAGATTATGATGCAACTATGAACCATTGAATTTTAAGGAGTGTCTTACCATTGGTTCCTTCATTTGGTTGTGTAATTTAATTTAATTTACATATAAATCAACCATTTTTTAAATTTTATTTTCAAAAAATTTAGTATTTAAGTTGCGTGTGATGTGTTTGTAATTAGGGTTTTTAACTGAGCTTTAAAAAAATTTCAGTCATTTTACTACGATGTCTGCAGTGAGGTAGTTTATAGTGATGTCTAGCACAGGGGCATCATGCCGCAGACATGTAGCATGATGTCCCACCCAGTCACATTATCCTGACACCAGGCCGATCAGTCCTAAGACTAACCTCTTAATGCAGAGTGCCATGCGAGGCAGCTGTTAGTAGTGATTTTGTGTGCATGTGTATGATTGGGATTTTTAACGAAGCTTTAACAATTTTTCAGTCATATCGCTACGATGTCTGCAGTGTGGCAGTTTATAGTGATGTCTAGCGCTAGGGCATCATGCCGCAGACATGTAGCATGATGTTCCAACCAATCACATTATCCTGACACCTGGCCGACCAGTCCTAACACTAGCCTCTTAATGCTGAATGCCAAGCGAGGCAGCTGTTAGTACCGTTTTTGTAAGTCTTTGGTATAACTTGGCCAGGGCTCAAACATACGACCTCCCGCATCTGAGGCGGACACTATCCACTAGGCCAACAGAGCGGTTAGTACTGATTTTGTAAGTCTTTGGTATGACACGGCCAGAGTTCAAACCCACAACCTCCCACTCTAACCACTAGGCCACTGGAGCGGTGTATTTAAGCTGCAAGTTTATAGTTAATTGATAATACATTTTATGCACAGAAAAGTTAGAAAATTCTGCTAAACTGTACATTATTTGAAAACCTATACAGAAAGTCAATATTTAAGGTAATTACAAATATTAGTTAATTTATTTTCTACTTACCTCAGAAACTATGATGTCCATTTCACGTCTCAGTTTTCTAAGTGTATTCATTAGCTGTTCTGGTTCTCTGTGTATTCCTACCCAACAACCATTCACAAAAATCTTGGTAGCACTGTAAGAAAATATGTGCTGCATGTTGCTATATGCTTTGTGGTGAAATACATATATACACGGATACTTATTACAATCAAATTATGCATAAACGCTTTTATACCCTATCTAATCCATCAAACAATGACATCAAATATGCCAATCACGTTTGGGTACTATGTACTGATAATGAAGGGGAAAAAAAATGCCCCTCAATCACAATTGTCTCCATTTCAAGACTTGTCATTTACCTCACTCTTTGGTAATAAGAAACTTTACCCAGAAAAATAATTTAATGAATTGCTTGTTATAATTGTCATGAAATTTGGCCCAATCTTTGCAGGTTCTCGGGTAATTAGTAGTGTAAAATAGTGGCCATTAATGACATGTCAGCACTGCACCGGTTACATGGTGCTGACAAATTTATATGGTTTTCTGAGACAATAAAAAAAACTGATTTATGTCTGCAACATTAGACAATCATTCATGAAAGACCCCTAAAAAAAGACATTCCTAGTAATTTTGGTCCATGTCTTCAAAATCTCCTGTACAAAACAATTATGGACAATGTAAGAACTTTTACTGATGATGTGAACCAAACCCTTGGAAATATGGAGAATGCTGTGCATTTGCATATCTGTTGTCAAAACTGATATTTGCTTGTTTTGACATATTTTCCCAGTCATTCAACGAGAATTCTAAGTAAATTGTATAATTTTCAATAAAAGAACTGGATGTGATATGTGAACAGTTATGAAGATCTGATTTTTTGCACTGGATGTAGTAATAACTTTCTGCCCATCCTACATGCTACGTCAAGTTTTTAGTTAATATCTTCTTTCTGCTTGCCCAACAGGAATTGGCAAGGTTTGTTCAGTCACCCAATTATGCAATGATTCAGACCTACCTGGTAACTGATCTGTTTAGCAGTTGCAATTTGTAATGCAATAGCAAATTGACAGATACCACCCTCTGCTAAGTGGTCAACAAGCCGTAGTGTAAATAGCAGTTACTCTTATCAAAATGGTTAGAGTGTAAAGTTCTTGACAAAAAGGTCGGCAGTGCAATAAAATATTTTGGAAAAATATGGGCATGTGCAATATATTTCTTTTAGGTTACCCCAAAACTATGCATGCAAAAAGTCAAAATAAAAAAGGCAAAACTACAGATTTCTCTACCAAATGTTAAAATATTAAGAAGTCAATGTGATAGTTTTTGCCATAAGCATGTTTGGCATTTGTGGGTACCAAAGTTATTGGTTTTACAAATATAAACATTGTTGTCAGTACTTAAATCAAGGATTAAAAAAAGATCCTAGTGCCTTCACATGTAGCCATGTTAACTTAGTTTATGGAGCTTCAATCCAAAGGTTGTGGGTTTTATACCTGCTTCATTGTCCTTGGGAAGTACACTTAGCTCACATTTACTTGGCATGATATAGCAAAACAAACATATTAAAAGAGCTGTCCAAATCAAAATTTCTAATTTAAAAAAAAAAAAACCAACATAAAATGTCTTTACATACAGATCATTATTTACAGGGTCTTTAAATTTTTTATTTGCAGTACAGTAAAACCTGTCATGAGAGAACACAGCTATAATAGATCAGAATCTCCATGCACAGATTTATTCATTATATAGTGTTATGACCTGTTATTAGAGATCACCTGTCTTGAGAGACTATTTTTGGGGGCAGAAGGGGTGGGGGGTGTCTTTCAAGACAGGTTCTACTGTACTTTTAAAGGAACACATGGAAACCAAATCTGGGCATAATTAAATCAAAATGTCTGCTTGCAGTTTTCCAATGGTGGCAATATAAATCTTTCAATAATTAGTTTAAAATGCTGCTTTTCTATCCCATTATTGTCCTTACTCTTGGATGGCAGATGGTGCCACTTCCTCTAGGTTTTCCATGCTCCACTCTTCCAAGAACTCCAAGATGGGAGAGGGCTGAGATCCGACAGAGATGTATGCCATCAATGCCAAGTTCTTCACCAATCCTACTGCACCTCCCTAATGATAGAAAAGATCTAAATGAACTTCCTTCTATTGGATATGCAATCTGGGTTTCTTTTTAAACAAGATTTATCTCTCAGCAAGATAGAACAAGAAATTGTTTGACCGTGCAATGACATGTTGCTAAACTTATGGTAAAATGGAAACAACAGCAACTGTGAATATTGCTTCATTAAGGCACATTCATTTACAACACACAATAATTACGGTTTGAATAATAGCAATGAAGGTCAATATATCCCCAAAAATCTATGGACAGGAAAATTATTTTTGGAGACTTTTTTGGTCTCCTCAGATCCATGGAATCCTTAATAAGTATTTTTTCCATTAACAAATATTGACATGCACATCCTATTTTTCTAAATGACAAAATCAGGTTTTTAAAAAAATGTTCTATACTTGTATCATAATTTTTACCTCTGGTGTTTCGGCAGGACAGATCATTCCCCACAGTGTGTTGTGTAACTGACGAGGTCGTGCCAGCTTGCCGTCTCGGCCGATTGGGGAGTTCAATCTTCGCAGGTGTGACAAGGTTGAGGCAAATGTCAATCGATTCAATACCTGTGAAACTCCTGCACGGGCCTGATGGGCCTTCTTTTGATCACCCCAGTTGCCAGTAGCCAAGGAATATTTTAGCCCATCTGTAATTATTCTAGTTTTAATTGCAAGTTCCAAGTTAAAGTCCTTTCCTCGATCGATGAACTTTTGTGCATACATTCGTACCTCCTTCATAAGGTTTCTGAACATTCTGTGCATAAATAGAAGGACACTCAATGTAATTTTTAAAAAGATAACAAACCTAATCTTGCAAACCAAAGACAATAAGACCACTATGAGCTTAGATTGAAATACTTAGAAGCAGCTTTGCTCTGACAGATATGACTGATTTTCAACTTTTCAATTATCACAACAACATTTATATTTTGTAGGAATTAAAGAAAACCCTAAGCCTAACTTGTAATTTAATAATTATGTCCTTATTGATACTATCTAAGTAATATGAATTTAAAATGCAGAAATGACTGAGAATACAAGGAATAAATTATTTTAAATTTCTCCATTTCTACCTACCTGAATTTTGTGGTACATTTTTAGCTCATGGTGACCCCCCCCACCATCACTGACAAAATATATTTTTTAAATAACCTCATTTTATTTAAATCTTAAATGAAATAGTATCATACCCTCTAAACAAGAAAGCAAGAAGAGGTCCTGCCAGGTCCAGCCTTTTGTTTCCATAGTGATCTCTGTCATCTACCTCACGCCGACCGAGAGCTGCCAGCAAGAGTCGGTGCACCATGTATCTGTTCACATATAAAGTGTACTTTATAAATTTGCTTTATTTGCACTCACCTGTCATTTCCAATGAACACAAAGCTGGAGAAATTTCTGTAAATTCTGCTGCATCTTGAAAAAGCTTGACAATAAATATTTGATTGGATCTTCAGTTGTTAAAACAATATTGCTTCTATTTCTTATTTTTGCTTAAATGTAACTTTATAATAATAAATCTCCATTACGAAGATAATATTCAGACAATTTACTCTGAATAACATCAAGGAAATTTAATCATCTCAATTCTGGGTTTTCTGCATAAATGCAAAATTTCAATGAAAAAAGACCCAATTTTCATTTGATGATCCAGTATACGTTTGGTCAGGGCATGTGGTATAGAACTTCAGTAGTTTAATGGAAACTGATCTATTTTTTTAGACAGAATTTTTGACCCAAACAAATTTGTTGTCTTCTGTGTCTCAAATGCAAGCCATCTACACAATTTAGTCAAAGAAGGTGATAAAGCATGTGGCCTTGACCCATAATCAACAATTTTTTTGCATCTTCCTTACAACTTGTGATAATGGTACAATGTAGAGAACTCTATTCAGGGTTCATACTGAACTATGGATGATAAATTCAAAGACTTTTCCCAAACTTTCAAAGACCACAAACAGAGATTTCCAAGACCTATTTTTGCTAATATTGTGTATACAGGTTATATGAGAAAAATGAATGCCAAACACTACAATACTGATTACTGATTAAAGTCAAACTATAATTAATTTCCTAAAATTGTATTATAATTATCTGGAAGATAGGTTAACATTCGTTGTTCTTTCAGAAATATGTAACATACATGTCAGATTTAATACAAAATAAATTGTTCTCTTAACAGACATCATCATTGCTTTAAATGCATTATTATATTTGCTTTATTTTCTCTTCAATCATTTTGGAAAGAGACACTACCACTGTCATCTCTTCCTCTGCTTTTCTCCTAAGAGCATTTAACTCTGTGACATGCACAATGGGTCCTTTTAACTCTGCCTTTTCTGCTTTCTGTACAGAGGAAGCATGTAGGCTGGCAATGTTAGTTTCAAGAGGCAGTTTTCTGGCTTCCACTTCATCCAAGGCTAACTCCCGTTTCTTTCCTTTTTGGTTTTTCTCATCCTTCTCTGCTTTCTTCTTATCCAGATAAGCATGGTACTTATGTCTTGCAAAGGAACCATGTGTCATCATTTCATTGCTAATGATGATTTCCAAAGGTCCACCTACTTTTCTCATTGTGTCAATGATTAGCCCTTGAGCTCTGAGGCTTTCTCTGCTGAGGTTCTCAACAGATACCTGTTTGTTGACAGAAAATCATCTCTCCACTGTTGCCTGCCCGTTTGACAACATTTTCTGGAGACCACACCAAAGTTCGACATATTCCTTTCTTTTGGAAAGGTCAGAATAAAACACTTCATCAAGGATGGGCGTGTTTTTCTCTCCATTTTTTAAAAAATAAACATTATCTATAAATCTAGTAATGTTTCAAGCACTTCAAAGTACTGGGCAAAACGGGCTCAATTATAGTCTAACTATACCAACCCGTTTGTTTCTTTGGAAAGTCCGTTAATCATGAAATGTGCAGGAGATGGCAGTATTAATGCCATTTTGGTCACATTCAGGTTAGAAATTATAAATCAATGATTCAGTTGCCTTAGTTCTCTGCACTTTTTATCAATTAATTATTTTCGTTATTGAAATCGATAGGGGTACAAACAAACGGGGATGTATAGTCAGACTATAGTTACACAAATCAATTTTGGCAATGTGATTTTAATTAATTTTTTTTTAATACCATTGTGGAAAAAGTCAAGGGTCGGCAATGAGAAACGGGGATATTCCGTCAACTGGAAATACGTTTTTTTAATTCTTTTATTTATTTACCTAATCAAATGACTTGACTTCTTACGGTTAAAGCTTCACAGCACACGTTTTTTATATACTCACAATTCAAGAACAACTCTTACTTAACTCTACTATAGTGTACGCATGCACACTTTGAAACTCTATATCCGTGAATTGAATTTATTACAATGTATGTTTTTTTATTAAACCAAGGAACATTAGTATGTAGAACAAAATTTTCGAAAATGATTTTTTCCCCTCAAACGTGTTAAATAAACCGACGGTATAACTAAAGTAAATTTAAACGGGCCCTCTTTTGCCATATCTCCCAAATCATCACATTAAACAATATCTTATTTTATACCCGAAGAGTAAAGAGTTAACATTATTTTGCACAAAATTACCAATCGCTTATACTTCTGCATCTTCGTTCCACTAAATGAACAGTATGTAGTTATTAATTTGTATGGACTCCTTCTCTAATTGAAGCCAAGTTGCTCGTCTTTTTACACAATGTACAAAACGTCTTTCGTTTACATAATTTATCCTTTTGCAGCCATTCCTTGTATTTCTCTTGTTCAAGCCATATATCGTTGAAAGACCAAAGACCTGGCATTTTTTAAACACTGAACTTGAAGAAGATGTAAATCGAATGAACATATTTTCAATTCTCGAGCGTGTAACTTTCGCGAACTTTCTACGTAGAATTAGTGTAATTAACATTTTGATTGGCTAAAACTGATGGACTCGTCCAATCAAATTGAACTATTCGTCAAACGAAAGAAGCCAGGAAAACCAGCTATATCCGAAGCTAACGACCTTGGGCAATTTTATTGGTGACTTCCTTTGACGAAGTGTGTAGCGGCACCGTCTTGCTTTGATGAAGAGTGCATGTGTGATTGAAGTCGCCGCCGAGGCATACTTTGGATGGTCAAACAAAACAATGCCTCTTTTGTTAATGCGGCGGCAATAAACTGAACCGGTCATCAAAAGAAAGAAACCAGGATAACTAGATTACATCTGAATCTAACAACCTCGGATAATTTTATCTGTGAGTCTGGAAAGAAATTGATTTTTTGGGGGTTTATTTCAATTTTCAAAGACTTTTAAAGACCTCAGGGTAATATGCTCGATTTTCCCAAACTTTCAAGGCCTTGAAAATGCTACCTCATTTTTCCCAAACTCTCAAAGACCTTCAAAGACCGTACGAACCCTGCTATTGTGTGAAAACAAAATATGGAAATTAATATACTCTACCAGAACATGTTCCACAATCAGTGAGCACTGGCAAAGTAAGCACAATAAGTGAGGTTCATCCTTTAGGAGGTTTACACAAATGAGGTATATAAATCCTATGAGAGCATTAACATATCAACCTAATTTTGTGAGGCATGTGATTTTCCAATCATGAGCTTGATATGCTGAAACATGTTCATGTACTTTTTATTCCAGTATTCCACAGCATGTTCCATGTAGTTTTCATTCCATGTATTCTAATATTCCATATTCAATTTATTTTAATATTCCATGTATTCGACTACATAGCAAGTTCATGTAATTTTTCATTCCAAGTATTTTAATATTCTAAAGTATTTCCATGGAGTTTTCTCACATCTGGCCAAGTATATAGAATACATCTGTTTATATAATACTTCAATTCAGCATATGACATATTCCAGTTGGAAACATGACGGCTTTAGCTACCTTGTCCTTACATTTAATACCTTGCATTTAATACCAATGTGAATATTTTAGCAAATGTATTAGACATTTCTGGGCAGTCCATAATCAGATCATCGAATTTCTTTAAGTATTTCATACATCTGTATTAGTTTATGTCAATGATTTTCTTGCAAATATTCCAGTTTGATTTAAAATAAAAATCAGAGCTCGATCAAGAGGCATTGGATCTCATTCTCTTTCTTATAAAAACTTGATTATTGCATCTGCAATTGAGGAAAATTATTTATACTGTTGGCTGCCTAGTCGTACTGGTACTTAGGGTAGTGCAAGGCAAGAGAAGTAGCCCAAACTGCCTTATAGCCAGTTTCTCTTAATTGAAGATTCTTATAAAATGATTTAAAATATTGCATAAAACAGCAGGTTCTCAATATCTGGAACGAAAACTCCACAACACCAATTAAATCATGTTTAGATACATTTAGGAATTACAAGTTTCTGTTAATGCATCACCTGAAGTACGTTAGAAAATTGGATCAGCAATTCAGTTTCAAAATGATCAGGTGCCAAATTTGATTTTGATTCACAGATGTACTGAAACGTTTCTGAATTTGCCTTACTAATTTTTAATCTGTAGGACAGGCCCATGAGGTTTGGGTGTATTATTTTATAAGTATATTGGATAACTGTCACTACCACAAGGGCAATCAGCTCAAAAATGTATGATGGCTAATAAAAGTCACAAAACATTAAAATTATTTCACAAAATGCTTGTCTATGCTAACAATATATGAGAAAAGATATCACTATCTGTTGTACCTACCCAAGAAAGTATGCCTTCTTTGTTTCACAGAAATCACTGACACCAACGTGTGGTAACATTTCCTTCTGTAGAATTTCTCTGGCATATTTGATACGTTTTTCTTTGGTGACACCAGGTCGGGCACCACGTGCACCTATAAAGTTTAAAGCCACATTTTGTTCTTGAATCACAAAAGCTTCATCCAGGGAAGGCTTGACCTGAATGAGAATAATCAAAATATATGGAAAAAAATAACCATCATTACTCACGATTTATCTGTGTACAATGAACTTTAAAATTACTGTAAAGCGTTTATAGAAAGGAAGGTACAAGTGTGGGGACCATTGAAAACTAAATCTCTACTGTACCATAAAAATCTTTTAACATATATTTCTAAATGTCCCCATTACAGTAAAACCTGTCTCGAAAGACCACTGTTATGAGACCACCTGCCTTGAGGGACCAGAATATCTATGCACAGATTGTTCATTATATAGTGTTATGACTTGTTATAAGACCAAATTTGGGGGGGGGGGAAACAAGGGGTGGTCTTTCAAGAATGGTTCTACTATAATATTATTATTCAATCCAGTCTAATGCAAACAAATGATATGGTAAAACCTTTTACGTGAACAACACTCCATAAATTATGACTTTATAAAGTTTTTCATAAGTCAAATTTAGGTTCAGCATCTTGGTTTTAATCCAAATCAACCATTTTGCTTAATAAATGTGGGTTTACTGCAATAATGCTTCCACAAATTTCAAAAAATTCAAATGCAAAATTTGATAAAGAGTTTTAAGTCCAATATGTTATGTTTATGAAGCAGTATTAGCTGAATTAAAAGTAGCCATATTAAAGGCAATTATTATTTGTGTTTAAAGGTTACACAAGCCAGACTCCCATCTTAATTGGTACTTCTGTACAATCCCTAAAACTGAAGAAAACAAAATGATAAAAAAATAAGATCGCCAGACTTACCATTTCCATCATTTCAGGATCATCAAAGTCGTAGATAATATGTTCCAGAATATCTCGGTCTGACACAAAACCAAGGGCTCTGAAGACAATTATGATAGGGATCTCTTGCTTGATGTAAGGCAGGATCGCAATTATTCTTTGTCCTATAGCACTCTTTTTGGCTCCCTGGGTGACAAAAAAGTAGCTCTTATTATCTATCGGCAATGACAAAAGCATGAAAAGAAATAAGAAAATACACACCATATTCTTTCCAAGAATGGTTCAACAATTACATAAATGCATTATAACCAATCCTGTTTTATATAAACTAGTTACAGGCAACCAATACCCTGTAACCCACTTTACGACATTTAGGCATTACGCTTTATTTTGGCACTGGTTTACCCTGCAAAAAAGACTATCACTTGTTTCCAAAAGCACTGGCTGTACTTCTAAAGACATGTTCACGTTGCGTAAAATGACACAAATTGTAGCCACTTGGCCATGGTATGCTGTCTACAGACATGACTTCCCGACTAAAAATGCATTTTACATGCATGAAAATCTGATCCTGGTGCAACTTATGACCATAATATGCAACAAAATAATCATTTGAAAAACTAACAAACTTACCAAAAATTTGAATAATTTTACAATATTTATTGTCAAATGAATTTGTTCTCCAGTAATATTGGAACTTAAGTTATTTCATGTGCATGTCTGTGTTCAAATCGTAATTAAATCAATAATTAGGCATTTTTTGCTGCCAACATATTACACTGCTATCTTTTCATAATAAATATGTAAAATAAAAACCCAAATACATCATCTATATACAAATACAGTGGAACCCCGCTATAACGTGCCCCACCATAACACGAATTCGGATATAACGTGGTTGTGAAATTTTGTATATTTATTCGCACATGATTTTTTCTTCTTCATGAGGTGCTATGCCAAAATAAACAAGATGTGGTCATTGTGGTTGTTTTCAATTAATTCTGTATATAATCGTTGCTCTAACAATAGCCGATGTGTGTTTCTTCTTTAACTGCACACACAATCAAGCAACAGACAATGCGGTGGTTGATAAAAGCTTCTCACAGTTTAATAAACATCAAAAAATGAAAGCCGCCAACATGTTTTCTGGGCTTGGCGGTGTTATTAGACGCAATCAGTTAGTTGACCAGTAAATAAAGTTTGCTTCACTAGCTGGAAATTGAGAGGGTATGAAATTGACATGCGTTCAGCTTTAAAAACAATTATAAAAGTGACTTGTGACCATTGCAGGCCTACAGCACTTAGTTCTCGGGTTTTACATGTGTATGGGGTTTGCTTATGAAATGGTTATTAATTTCCCTCTTCTTTTTCTAATAAATATTTTACCGTTACGGAAAAGCAAGTTCACAAACGGAAGTCGTTCAATGCACTTTGTGCAAAAAACGTTTATTATGATATTGGAGAAGAGATCGTGTATGAATTCTGATATAATACAATATATAATACAATAAAGTATGAGAAATAGTGTGCAAAACGCAGCTTCTGAAATGTATTAATTTCACCAGGTCCTTGAACTTTTATGCCTAAATAAACATCGGAAATATAACTTATTATTAATACAAGAGTAAAGACACATGTTCTTGAACTGCATAAACAACAAAGCAGCTGACAATGTGGTGGTTGATACAAGATCTCTGAAAATTTAATAAACATCAAAAAACAAAAGCCGCCAATATGTTTTCTGGGCTTGGCGGTGCTATTAGAGGGATTTATTAGACTAATAAACTGTCGGCTTTGTTAGGTGGAAATTGCACGTGTACAGCTGGCAAAAATACTCTATATCAGTGGCACGTGACCATTACAGACTCGCTGCATGTTATGATTTAGTTCTCGGATTTTATATGTATTGTGTTTGTTAATGAACTCTAAATTACTTTATTAATTTTTGTACATATAAAAAAAATATTTTACCGTTATGGAAAATCAAGTTTACAATTTGTATAGACACCATTCATACACCCAGGAACGTAATGAATGTAGTAGTTTGTACACTTGCTTCATCTTTCGTAACCTAATTTTCTGTTAATTTTATTCTGACAATGATTTGTGACAAAAATATTGAATAGTATAAATACGTTTGCGATTTTTGCAATGGAATTAGGTGTAATCTTCCATGGGAATTGCCTGAATTATGGATCAACTGCGTGCCATGATAGTAAACGATGTTAATACCCCCCTATTCATTATATAACGTCAGTCGGGGTGTTATCGATCAATGTGTATTTTCGGGGGGAAAAACAATAAAAAATATTAGAACTATCTGACACAAAGTAATAACCTATAAATATATTATCCGTCCACATTTTTTGTAATAAGTCTTATTACTGCATTCCATTTAATATTCGTCCGATAATAGTCCGATTTTTTACATCAGACACGAACGATTACATGTATATACACCCATGCGGTGTTTGCTGGGAAAAAAATATTAAAATACTGAAAAACCCCGTGATAACGCGATAACAATATATTCACTTGTCTTTTTGTCCACTGAACACAACCTGTTGATATGTCAGTTGAGCTCTTTTTGCGGCTTTAAGAAAGATTTCTTCCGTTTTGTCATCAATGATTTTGCTTGCTCAATGTGCAATCGTTTCTTTTCATTCTCAACTAGTGCCTTTTTCCTTTCAAGCTCCAGCGTGTATTGGCGACATGCAGGCACATATTCTGACTGAGGGCTTCATTTTTTTCTGTATGCAACTTCATTTGTAAGTGCGGTTCTAGACTATTTCAACCATGACTTCTGTAATGTATATATTGCAGGGCACAAAATGCCAGTCCTCAAGCGTTCAGTTTTCTTACAAATTGACCAACTCAATTTCCGTTGACAATTCGTTCCAGCCATTCCCTTCCGTTTTTTAAAAACCTTTATCTAAACTTTTCGTGTCATCGTCTCTCTCAACAACTACAGCATCAGTTTCCCTTACACGAAGATTCATTGGATGAATTTAAACTTTTGCCCAATCAGAATACTCTTTAAGAGAGTCGTGGGCTAACTAATATATGGAGCGAATACATTACAAGGTTTGTTGCGGAATGGGACTGAAAAGAACAGTTAAAAACTGGATCGGACATTTTTAAAAATAAAAATTGGATTCAAGTCAAGAGAAAAGCGGAATTTTGTTTTAAAACAGAGAAAAATCATGTATGTGTCTAACATTAACAGCTGGTCGTGCATCAACAGTTTTGTAGCATGTTCTAAAACATCACAGTGACTGCTACCAGTACAACTGACCCCTCCCCTTACAACCAGTTCTGCTGATTCAAGGTCACAATTCACACAATTTTACATTTATTATCAAGATGATCTAATCTTTCATTCAGACTGATCCAGATTTTGTTTATCAACATTTAATCATCCAAATATGCAGGCTTGAAATAACATTAATGCATCAAGCAGATACTTGGATTTAGTGTCAGAAAGCAGTATCAAGCAGGTCAGTGATAGACTG
The DNA here is from genome assembly GCA_030141615.1 of Unio pictorum. Lineage (NCBI taxonomy): Eukaryota > Metazoa > Mollusca > Bivalvia > Unionida > Unionidae > Unio > Unio pictorum. The sequence goes on along the minus strand of JARLTB010000027.1, from coordinate 868,603 downwards.
GATTTGATTAAAGAATGGATGAAATTCTAGCCTGACACAGCACTGCAGAAAAAAAGACTGAAATCAATATTAAGAAATGCAATCCATATATTTTGTACAAATTCTACAGAAAATATGACAAAAAAGAAGCGTATGTTTCTTAACCTTATCAGAAGTTGCATAAAAAAAATACAAGTACTGCAATGGGAACAGGTGCAATTCATCTTGTGAAAAGGACACAATTACCTAAGTAATTTTTCAAATGATGAGGAACTGCATAAGATCCAGGTGTAAATTCTATTCAAGTCCAGAAATCTGCAGCATTTAGAATACAGCAGTTTTCAATCTAGAACACAGGCCAATATCTCAATATTTTGTAAAGGAATCATGTCAGATATGCCAAAATTTCATGTAGTTTCTTAAAGTTTTAAAATAATGCATTTTATTCTAACGTATTCGTAAGAAATTGTATGTAAATAAACAATACAAAGTACTTCATTTGAATCAAATATTTATGGGATATAATCTGAGCTTGTCATATTTAATGAAAATAATTATCTCATATTTACTAGCAGTACAGTGAAATTAGATGTTTATAATGAATTGTCTTTGAAAAATAGTTGGGTCAAAAGAGATTCCATATTTTTAAAAAAAATTAAATTTATGTAAGGTGTTTCACTCCAGTGTTAACCAGCATGTTGTGGTCATTATTTACTGATGTGTTGTTTGGCTTGAACAACAAGGTTCTAATAGCAATCTGAATCCATTGTACAAAGCAGAAATCAAATGGCATGCAAATGAAAATCAGAAATTTATATGTATCGATAATGTGATAATTTTAAAACTGCCACTACTTTTATTGCATGGTCTCCATCCTGGGAAAGACAGACAGAGATTATAACTGTGGTTATAGCAAGCCATGATGTACGACTTACTTTATTGCTACTTATGTTTCTTTCCAAAAGTTCATTTTAGTTGGTGTCGATGGTGGACTGCATGAAAAAAGGGGAAGCGATTTTAGACAATTTCATTTGGATAGCACAGCTTGGATTTTGTAATTTGGGCAATTTTTTGCAAAAAGGTCATAAACATGTTTGCAAATCAACTCCTGTGAAGAAGTCTGCTAGCATGTAGAATGTTTATAATTTAAAAATCTGCTTGCATAAGGGATTGTAACCAATGTAGTTTAACCAGAAGTCCAAGGCTGATCTCCACAATGCAGAACATAGGAAAAGGGCTGAATACAAAATCAGGTACATGACTGATTATTTTGACACTGTCCAGTCTAGACTAAACTCAGGTAATGACAGCTGGTCAAACTGACCTGTCCACCCCTGGCCATCATGTTAACCCAGAGAGTGCTGGTGGGTCTTGAAGAGTGCTCCAGGCAGGATCTTATCTCAGTCTTGAATGCATACTTTGAGTCCTTCTGCTGGAAAACATACACTGAAATGGAAAAAAATAAAGCGGTCAAGACAATAAATTGAGAATAGTTTGAGTTCTGCTGGAAAACATACACTAAAATGGAAAAAAAAAATAAAGTGGTCAAGACAATAAACTGAGCATAGTTTGAGTTCATCTGGAAAACATACACTGAAATGGAAAAAAATAAAGTGGTCAAAACAATAAATTGATAATAGTTTGAGAGAATGGACATTATTCAGCAGTTTTCACCTCAGGGATTTAATAAAGCACAATTTAACATCACAAGTACAAACTCTATATTAAGAGTAGCACTATGGAATATAATGCATGAAAAGAAGAAGATGACTATGTGATGCATGTCAAGCTCAACCTGGTGGATTCATAATGAAGTCATTTGATTCACTAGAAAATTAAAAGAGAAAACATTAAAACTGATGTTTACCATTGGTGTGGATCTATTGATGGACATGAATATAGATGCCAAAATGACAGCTATGACAAGCAAACACAAAGCTGGACGGACAAAAAGTAAGCTGGTGTTGCAACAAGACAACAAGATTGCTATCTCAAGATAACTTCATGGCAGGCCTGACAAAAAGTAAAGGTTAAAGCCTCAGATTCAACCAATGTGGGTATGTGAGAAAGCTTGCCAGTAGCTTTTCATGGGTCAGTGGTTCTTTCTGGGGATTTTCCTTCACTATTCAAAATGGTCGCCATGTACAGCCTATCGCGTGCTGAAAAATGGTGTTAAACTCAACAACATAAAGTAAGCCTGGTGTTGCAACAGAAGCACAAGTTAACAAGATTTATTTGTCAAGTTAACTCATTTTATCCAGAATACGCCCACGGTCGTAATACCTCATTCTATCCTGAATACACCTGCAGTCGTAGGATCCCATTTTATCCCGAATACGACTATGATCATACTCTAATGTATGTGTGTAGTTTCTTTAGAAACACGTGTTTTACATCACAAATATTTGTGTACTTCTTCACCTACATGGGAAATGGTTAAAGCAATTGTCTAGACAATTTTGTAAATATCATGCACATGCATTCACTCTTACCTTAATTTCTCTTCTTTTATTCAATAAAATCCATGAAGTTTTCACCAATTATTCCAAATCAAATTGCCTACATAGTGATGTATTTTTTAAAATTTTTGTCTAAGTCTTTCACAACTTATTTATACACTATTTACAAAATGAACAAGATCGCTACAATCTGCTATATCCACAAGAACTTTATCATCATCGCTATCAGCATCCTCTTCTTCTGACGATTCAGTCTAATAAACATCTGTCCAAATCTAAATCTTGCAAAATATCTAACTGCTAAACATATTTTTCCTTTGCTTGCTCAATATTTTCGAGATTAAAGCCAAGAAACTCCTCATTTTCACTCTCACTGTCATAAAGTCTCTTATGTCTGCCATCATTTATGATTTTTCATTAACAGAATACGTGCAGTGAAACTGCTCCAATAGTAACCCTTGGTTTCTGAACAATTCAAATTTGCACAAAGAAAAGTTGTTGTTGTTGTAGTAGTAGGGTTTAATGCCATTTTTCAGCAAACGATAGGCTATACATGGCAGCTGGTACTAATGGTGGAAGAAGAACCCTGGGAAAAGCCCCCAAAAGAACCACCAACCGATGAGAAGTCACTGGCAATCTTTCTCAACACAGCCAAACTGGCCAAATCTGAGACTTGAACCCATGCAGACAGAGGTGAAATGGCAGTAATCCATAATGGAAAGTGCTTTAGACCACTTGGGGCCCCGCACAAAGAAAAGTAAAATCCCTTTTGATAGGTTAATATTGGTCTGATTCTTGGAAAAAACAAAACATTTGTAACCAATCAGAGACATTGTATCTAACACACATTCAAAGCGACAAAAGATGGGATCGGCGATTGAATGCAGAAACCGGATCACGTGTATTGACAGGATCGGGGCCAAATGAGTTTAGTCAAATAAAAAAAATAACACAGCATGCTAAATGCAGAAATCCCTACATTTTTACTGTTGTCCAAAGATAAAAACTTACCTAGTATACCAACAGTGCCAACCCCTATATCTTTCTTGTTTTTGATGAGACAACAAAATAACCTAATGTGCCAATAACACCAACCTCTATATCTTCCTTGTTTTAGTCAATTCACAAAATGACCATGTGTGCAACCCTTATTTCTTGCTTGCTTATGCATGTCAAGTAGTACAGAAGGTTGATAACTGTATGCTTTCAAATCACAACTATACAGAAAAACATTTCAAAATAATTGAATTGAGCACAATGAAGGATGCAAACTATGTTATGACTTTAAGTCTTCCTATCTGAGAATGTAGAATGTGGAATGAATTGCACATTGAAATTAGACAAAGACACTGTGGTCCCTTTCAAGAGTGTTCTTAAAACCCACCTTTTTCGACTGCAAAAACTTAACGACATAATAATGTTTCCTACCTTAAAGATTTTCAGCATTTATGTTTTCTAATTTCATGCAGGTTTTGTTTTGGTAGTCATTTCATTATATATGTTGTAAAGCGTTTAGAGTTTCTTAAGATTTGGCACTATACAAATTCCTTGCAATTGATAATAATTAAACTTCATGCTGAAAATGACAGTCAGGATTGATCTTAATTTGTCCAAAGCTTCTGGACAATTTATTTATTCACTCTGAAAAACAAGACACAAAAGATGAAAACAACAACCGCCACATTATAGGAAGAGGATTGCAAACTATTACAAAACATCTATATACATTACCAGAGTTGGTTGCCATCTTCTCCTGGGCTATGAGGACTTTTTCAGACCCATTAATAATGAAGTATCCACCAGGGTCCAGAGGACACTCATTCAACTCAGTCAAGTCTCGGTCTGTCAGACCACTAAGCAGACAGTATGTTGAGCGAAGCATGATAGGAATTTTGCCGATGAAGGTTTTCTGATGCTGGGTTTCTACGGGGTCTTCATCTGGCTTGATTACCGTCTTGGTAATATCCACATATAGGGGAGCAGAGTATCTGGAATAAAACATTATCAGGTACCCATCTTACTTCTGCATCACTAAGTTTGTCAACTACAGCACAATACATTTGTCTGAGGGTTTGTATTTTTATTTTAGTACCACAAAGTAATTTTTGCCTTCCTGCTTTTTGTTAGCCGTAAGTTACTAGTAGGTCATCATTTACATTCAACTATTCAAGTCAGTCTGCAACTTGAATAGGTGACCATCTTTGTCTCTTGGACTAGACTGCTGTTGTTTTTAACGCCATTTTTCAGCACACAACAGGCTATACATGGTGTCCAGTATTAATGGTGGAAGAACCCAGAAAGAACCACCAACCCACAAGAATTTACTGGCAAGCTTTCTCACATACCGACTTTGGCCGAATCTGAGATTCGAACCCAGGTTAGATGGCAGTGATCTTAACGGCGAGAGCTTCATACCACTCAAGGCCCCTGCTTAACAAAATTCTTCTAACCTGCCATTTTTGTTTTAGACTTATTATTTATTACTAATAATGTTAAAATTTATTCGCTATATTTTCCAAGCCTAACAATGACACATTTGATGTTTTCAGACTGTGAGACTATTTGCTGTGCCGATTTTAATTTTATAGACTATTTGCTGTGCTGATTTTAATTTTATAGAATCTGCCTAATTTTTCCAAGACGGTAACATCAACTTTTTGGAATCTAGACAGCCATTCTGTAATGGATAAAACAAAATGTTTATCAAAAGTAATGCATTTTCATATAATCTTATTGCATTCTCCTATCCAGTGAGAATGCACGGTGCTACAATTGATACAATTCTACGGCATTTCACTTTACTTTCATGGCCTTTGACCTTGAAACTAACATTATGGATAAAAGATTAATGAATTTATCTTGAATACTGTTAAGATAAAATGAAATAAAAAGTCTGGTTTAATTTATAACTAATATTTAAAAAAAACAAACAATCCATGCATCTGCCTCTAACCTCTGCTTGAATGAGTGGTGGAAGTAGAAAGAGTACAGTAATCCCCTTCTTATACGGCCACCCCTGCTGTACCGGGAAAGTGGCCTTATAAGATGGGTAGCTGTTCCAGAGGGGAGCTAAATTTATTATGAGAAGTACATGTATATGGAATGTACGTAGTAAGAAAGCTACATACTTCAAAACATTAAATATCTTCGTCTAAATGAAACATTAAACAATAAAAGGTTCTTTTTGTTAGAATAACAAATTTATTTCAACTGAATACACGTTACTATTTTTTCTTTCTTGTCGTAAGTGTGATATGCGAGTGGGTATTGTTATCATGCACATTGCAAATGGATTCAAAAACGTCATTTACATCTTGGTACATACACAATTATCTTTCAATTTGCTCCATTTTCCCACTGCTTCTGAATAACCTTCTTATCGGTTATGACTTTGTTTATTCAAATTATTTGAACATAAACTTGTTTTTTCGAGTCTTTACATAAAAATGTTCGGCAAGTCACCCCCCCCCCATGTTCTCTGATGTCGTCGTGTAGAATAACAAACTTTCTTCTAAAATAATGTATCCGTTAACGTGATGACATTTCAATGTTTGGTAATGATTTATTCGGTAATTGCTGACTGTATGCGATTTAATTATGCAGACAAAACTTGTGTCGAGTGTACGAAATACAGTCTTTGTAAAGGAAGCCATAATGTGTTGTCACATGATTTTTCCGGTCTTTGTCTGGTACCCTGTTGATTTTTAAGGTTCACTGTGTGTGCCAATGTACAAAATCTATTTTTAGCATATGCTGACCCTGTTATGATTATAACAATTACGTCTGGTTATAATCATCAATGAGAAGAACTCGACATAGGTGTTAAACCCCAAACTCTATCATAACATTATTGAGCCCATTTCCTGTAAACATCGACATTTATAGATATACTATAAATCCTTTAGTCGACACTTTTAACGGTGACTTGACACTCGGAGAGATGTATCTACAATAGAGATAATCAAAACTACTTACCGTACGTCAAGATTTGAATTAATTATTGGTTCTGGATACATTTAAAGAAACAAAAGTGGCCGTTCATGAGGGGGACATTTTACATTTTTTGTACTAAAATGCTGGCCGCTGGTCGTGTTAGAGGGGTGGCCGCTCTTGAGGGGTACTTTTGAATACAAACTCGTCGGTGCCAAGGAATTCTGGTCTTAAGAAGTGGGTGGCCGCTGTTCAAGGGGGCCGTTCAAGAGGGGGACTACTGTACAGTGAATGGAACATTACACACTTCTAAATTCTAGTATAGTCAGATACTAGCAAGTTTGTTTGTTTGTTTGTTTGATTAGGATTTTTAACGTAGCTTTAACAATTTTTCAGTCATATCACTACGATGTCTGCAGTGAGGCAGTTTATAGTGATGTCTAGCACTGAGACATCATGCCGCAGACATGTAGCATGATGTCTCACCCAGTCACATTATCCTGACACCAGGCCGACCAGTCCTAACACTAACCTCTTTATGCTGAGCGTCAAGCGAGGCAGCTGTTAGTACCATTTTTGTAAGTCTTTGGTATGACTCGGCCGGGGATCGAACCGACGACCTCCCGCTTCCGAGGCGGACGCTCTACCACTGATACTAGCAAGTAATAAGTCCTCTATGTATATGACTCAAATTTGTGTCCATTTAGGTATCACTGTACCAATTGTTTTTCCATAGACCTCAATGCTAATATTTGGAGAGATAAATATATTTTCTATCCCAATTTAGCGTGCATCTCACACACTGTTATAGAGAACAATGTTAGATTGTCAATTTGATGATGACAAAACCAGGTACTCCATTGCATTTAAGAGAGATAACTCTGCTGGAACTAGACAGGGGTATGAGTTATCTAGTCACAACATACCTATTTTCAGTCATGTCTATGACATTTTCAAAAAATCATAAAAAATACAAAATATGATCTGTATAGGAATTAACATAAATTCACATGTTGCCAAGAGGCTAAACTATTTTTTAAGCCTAACAGAAAGTACAACTCTTACATAATCCACCAATCACAGCTTGTGTTGTTATTTATTTCTGATTGGTATGGACCCTACACCTTAAGCCACACCCACATGGACTTGCGCAATTGGTACCGTTATACCTATAGCAAACCTTGATTTTTCCAATAATCTGTGAAATAGCTCAGGACTATATAACTAACAAATGTACTTAGTCTCGCTTGTCAAAAACAATTTTATGAAGTACTAAGCTATGTTTTATATGATTGTGTATAGAAATGTTATGGAGTTGTTTGAACTCTTGTTTTGAAAGCTTTGCTTCACTATCAAACTCATCTTTTGAAATAAAATGAATTCTTTTAACTATGAGTTGTGTTTTATTCATATTAGCACTTATCGAACTTCACTTTGGTGATAGGGGATAAATCACATTATGTCATATTGTTTAATAGTAAGGTCAAAGGTCAATGCACTAGTTAGCATGTACCAGTTCTACTCTTAAAGAGACCTTTTGATCTAAAATAAAGGACGTATATTTGTTTCACGAACACAGAAAGTAACAACAGGGACAGGTGGACATGGCCCAATCTAATTATAAAGTCTTAGCTTTGAACACTTTACAGTGTCAGCATCTGAATGAGGTCAGTAACCCCCAGTCCTCACACAAAGGTCAAGCTACCTAGCCTCTTTGTCATTACAAATTGAAAGCTTCCCTCCTTTGTCTAGTGAATACAGTTGATGTAATAAGCCAATCTGACACCAAATAAATTAGATAAAAGCTTTCTTAGTGGTTATGTTGGATTTGGGGGTGAAAATGGGGATTTAAATACAGAAAAAGGCTCAAGTTTAACAATGAGTATAGTGAGTTCAATGGATTTAAAAACAGGAGGAAAGTGTGTATCTAAATGGGAGATGTAGCTAATGATAATGTAATTAAAGGAGACAAAAGCAGCAATGAGAAAAATGAGAAGTGAGAGCTTGATAATATTATCTTAGAAAATATAGGGCGGCAGTGGACCATAGGTGCAAATACAATTCAAAGGCACCTGTGCTATTACATCCCTTACCAGCACCAAATATCAGGTGACATGGTGTTCATTCCTAGCTAATATAAAAGGGTGAATAATGTAGATAATATAGATGCGTATAAGTTATATTTCTTCTAAATAAGAAATTAACAATAATGGGCTTCTGTTAGACCGAAAAAATACCTAAACCAAACAAAGCATGTTTGATCAGTTTTCAAACTTGTAAACTTTACTGGGAGAAATTATTAAAGTACTTTTAGTTCAATTTGCATCAAGACCAAGGGCTAATATGATAATTCACAAATCTTCTTTTGATTTTCATACAAACTCACTTAAATTGTGGGTTTTTATCTATTGAAATGTATGTCTGGTGTAAGGGAGATAACTGAATGATATACATAAGGTGTGGTCTTTTTATTTCCTCCAATATATTATCCATGTACTATAGTTGGTTGATTTCAAGAACACATGTATTAACTTCAATGCAATTAAATTATCCAAAAATGCATTACTGATAAAGTGAGAACCTAAAATCCAGGCTTCTATATGTAGTAGAGACCTCAAGAATGATTACCTAGCTAAGGAATCGCACGTTCATTTTTCAAGGCACAAAAGTTTACAACAAAAAAAAGGACAATTAGAGCACAATTCAAATCAAAATAAAAAGGAATACCATATCTTTAATAAATTACCTAAAATACTCATACCAGAATATTCTTTATGATACAAGTGAACTATCTACAAGAGGACCAGGGGTGTCCTTTATTCCTGGTCTATGACATGCTTTAGAAGAACAAGAGAGTTGCTTTTTATCCATGATTTTTCATCTTTTGCGCATAAAATAGTCAATATTAACTAAATTAACTTTACATAACTTATTTTTTGTGCTTGTATGCTAATCTTGAAGCTGACTACACAGACACAAAGCCATCAGTCTATATATGTTATAGGTATAGTTACAAAAGCCTCATTCCAAAGCTAATGTGTCTTATTTTCTGAAGATTTTATACATTTTCTATGTAAAAGTCTGTCAATATTAGACAAAAACTTCTCAATATCCATTGTTTAACCAAATGACACTATGACAGTATATAAATGGTGGCTATGTATACTTGGTGCAATGGATACACTGTGAAGCTGGTATTACCTTTTAGGTATCACGGTACCAATTGTTTTTCCATAGACCTCAATGCTAATATTTGGAGAGATAAATATATTTTCTATCCCAATTTAGCGTGCATCTCACACACTGTTATAGAGAACAATGTTAGATTGTCAATTTGATGATGACAAAACCAGGTACTCCATTGCATTTAAGAGAGATAACTCTGCTGGAACTAGACAGGGGTATGAGTTATCTAGTCACAACATACCTATTTTCAGTCATGTCTATGACATTTTCAAAAAATCATAAAAAATACAAAATATGATCTGTATAGGAATTAACATAAATTCATATGTTGCCAAGAGGCTAAACTATTTTTTAAGCCTAACAGAAAGTACAACTCTTACATAATCCACCAATCATAGTTTGTGTTATTTATTTCTGATTGGTATGGCCCCTACATCTTAAGCCACACCCACATGGACTTGCGCAATTGGTACCGTTATACCATAAACCTTCTTCTATTCTTCTATTTTCAGTCAGTGACCTTGACCTTTGAACCAACAAAAATCTATTTCTTCCTTGCCCTAAGTGCAAGCCATCTACAAAGTTTGGTTGTGATGTTTTACCAATGTTATTGTACAGAAACAAATTTTATTATATGATCACTGACCTTGACCTTTGGACTCCAAAATCAACGGGGCTCTTTCATACTATAAGGGCAAGCTTTGCACACAATTTGGCAGTGTAAGATGCACAATTTTTTGTGCTGAAGAAATTTTCTCTTTTATTGAGAATGACAATTCTAATTCACATTCTGAGCTCAGTTACATTATTGGTTTCTTTTTAATTCAAGACATCCACAAAGTTTGGTAACTTGGTTATGAAGAACTTTAGACACTGTGCACAAAACAAATCAAACAAAGCTTCTTCAGTGCAGCACTGAGTACGGCTGCAACCTTTTGAACACATAAACTTAAGGGTTTTTCCAACTGAAAACACAAGCTATCCACAAAGTCTAGTAACCGGTGCGGGTACAAAACTAAAACTTTTGTGCAGAGAGTTGGTTGAAGATAGCTAAAGTTACGGCATAGAAAAATGACTGAGAAAGAGAGCATCATAGCATGATAATGTTGGCAGAAGGCATTAATGTATGAACGTGAAAAAAAAAAGCCTAAAATTGATAAAAATCAAAATAAAATAACTCTTAACAAGTAGGCCAGGTAAAGTCCGTGACTGAATGATTGCTGTAAACAACGTTAAGTGTGAATCCAGGGTCAAAACGTTGAGCACGCATGTCTCAGAATGATTTGTCATTGCTAAAAAATATTCTAGTGATAACCCCATGTCTATATGACCACATGTTTCAGAAGAGCAGCAAACATATTTTTTACGATGCCTACCATAGTGACCGTGTTAGATGTCAGACTGGCATGTTTTCATTATGGCTATCAAAGCGCAGCAAGAAATCTTTTTGTGAAAACACCATGTCAATATAACCATTTATTCAGAAGGCATACTGACATGACAACGATTTTCAAGCTGGCTACCATTCGTCAGACTGGCACCATTTTGACTTTGAACCATCTAATTAAAATATTTTAACCCTTTTTACACCAGGCAGACATCGAGAACAATTAAGGTGACTCCTTTACATAAAATCGGCCCAATGATGAAAAAAAGATGAAGCCTTTGCTGAGGTATAATCACCATATATGAACCTTGGTTTTTATGATATTAAAATAAATAACAGGAGAAAGATTTTCATGAACATTAACTACTGACTGGGGGGTTTAAACTTACCTCTGACATTCATGCAGTGGATGTTTACAAAACTGTTACTTTTTCTTTACCTGTGATTTTCACAATTTAGATATAACATTGCGACAGACATAACATGTACATGGTTGAACTACTAATGAAAATAACATTTCTTAGATATATTTGAACGTTTCCATTAACAACAAAAATACCAATGAAATACAACTGTAACTTGTCATTTTACCCGTATTTACACCTGTACATGCAACTATGTTAAACTTACACGTCTTGATGCTACTCTTAAACTTTAGACATCCACCATCATTTTTCATACAACGTTTGTGTATCTATTGTTTATATTTATTGAAATACATGCAATTTAAAAACTGCAGTTTTCTTCTTTTTTTCTTCCCTCAAACAAGTCAAACAATTCAGCACTGAAGGATCTTGTACTGCAAAACAATGTAGAACTTTAAGGGTTAAATGAAAACCTTCGAGGGTCACCATTTTTATTTAGGGCGAACCAGAAACTAGGATAAATGTGTGTGTAACATCTGACAGTAATTCTCCAATTAGTTTCGGAGATGTAGCATTTAATGAATAAATGGACAGACGGGTGCTGGATGAGACTCTTATGTGGACTGTGACCAGCAGATTCAAAAGCATATGCAGTCATGTGGTCTCATGTTCAAATGGCTAAAACTTACGTCAGGTTTCGGAGACGTGCCTCATTTGGCATCATAGGACTGGGTGCTCCGTCTTTTTCCCAATGGGTTGGTTTGGACAGGTAAATCTGTTCAAATTTCAGTAGGTAACGAGGCTGCAATAAAAGAACAATTTTGATTTTACTGTGGAAAGCTTTTAATTTAAAATGAAAAATTATTATAACCTGTTGCTTTATCACCTTCAGTTTTCAAGTCTGAATTAGTAACAGATTACAGAATAGAAATAACTCCTAATTATTCTAGTACTTAGTGCAAAGAAGTTTTTTTGATGCAGAAGCAAAAGCATGCAGCACTGCTTAAGCCAATGAAATACAAACACAGATAATTAAAAAATATATAATTGGTTTGGCATTCTTACAGGAGTTTCAATAGTTCCAGATGTGTGCTGTGCTTCTGCTTGCAAATCTATCTGTGGAGCATCCTCTACAATTCTCTGCACTGACATCTGGATAAATTCATCAAAAGAGTCGAGCTGCTGACGTACAAGACCCTTTTCATCAAAATATGAACTGATGACGATCCAACAAGCTTCTTGCCAGAGGTCCGCAGTGAGTTCATCACCATCATCCTCCCCCTCAAACATCTCTGTAATATAATTTTAACATTTAGTACAGTGAAGAGTCAAAACTAATCTGTTCTTCCTATGAAAAATATTGATACAGCATTATATTGCCCATCATTATATTGTTGCCACCATTATAGGGCACTTACAGACATGGGTTCCCGTACAGCATTTCATAGAGTTCCATTCCTGTCACATTTTGCAAAAGGCTGAATGTAGTTAATATGATTCTGTGTCATTCAAAGCAGCATCAGCTTACTTTGGCAAATATCAGTTAATTATTAATTAATATTCATTAATACCTGATGCTGTGGTTATCAAACTCAGTATGACTGCCAGTAATTTATTGTAAAACTATGAAATCAAAGTAAATGCTAATTTTAAGAAGCAATATGCATCTAATAAATGAGATGAAATTAAAAAAGTTTATCTGACCAAATATTTTCTTTAACTCTCACATAGAGGCAAATTCAGTTACTTAAATTTCCATATGAAAGCAGTGTAGGAAAATTCATCTATCAGAACCTGAACAGGGCCAAAAACAGAATTTGTACTAGTTCGCAAGATGGTTTTAAATGGGCATAGAAAATATGTAATTTGTGACTAAAAATAAAAAATAAAATAGTAGAGGATCATGAAATATTATTTTGGATGGCAAATGATAGCAGCATAGTAGTGGGCCGATGATTTACAAGGACTTATTTTTATAGACCCAAGATCTCAGAAAATGTGTGTGGTGTAGAGGCATGTTCTTAAGTACCAAAGGTAAGTAACTTTACATTACCTCGTTTCATAATTTTGCAATTTATGCAATCATAAACACAATAGTGAAAATGATAGTAGGTTTAAAATATTCCCTAGAGTGGAGTCCCTGTCCACATCAAAGAGGATTTCAACAATAAAATTCCAAGATCCCAGTGGGACATAAAACAATCCAGACAGCATAATACTAATGATAATGATTTTCAGTGCATGGGATTTGTTTATGAACAAATTTGGAAAGCTATGCTCAGGTGGGGAATAACTCTTTAACAAGCTTTATATAAATAACAAGGGATCCAAAAGTCTTAAAATGGATATATTATTACAGTAGACATTGTTCTCATGTGACTAATTTTTGCATGAAAGTAATGTAAATATCCCAAACCTTTCAAAACTGGCCCCTTTAACATTTTAGCATTATTTCAGATGACCAATGAATAATGGCATATTATCCTCTTAATCTGCCAATTACTTTATCAACATGGACATCTTCACACAGCGCTACATTTGAGCCCAAGTGCGCGATCTAATACCCACTTGCTACTCCATCAAGTTGTTCCCCCACCACTCTTGCAGAGGTGGAATAGCTGTCATCATAAAGAATTACATGATAAAATATCTAAAATACAACATAACCTTCAATTTCTGCCACACACTGTTTGAACTAGTCCATTCAACACTCACACTGGAAAAAAGTTCAGTCCATATTTTCTGCCTCTACCGCCCTCCTTCTGATTCTTAGAAAAAAAAACATTTGTAACCAATCAGAAACACTGTATCTACCACACATTCAAATCGACCAGATGGGATCGGCCACTGAATGCAACTGATAAACTTCGATCTATGACGGGATTGGCCATTGAATGCATAACCGGATTATGAGCACTGACAGGATCAGTGATGAATGAGCTGAGCATTCTTGATTTTTAATTTACTGCTGTTTTCTAGTCCCCTTGCACACACACACACGCACAGGAGACATCTACAAAGATTTTCAAATATACTCCTGCAAACATTCGCAACCATTCTAAAACCCGTTAATACTGTAATTCATGTTGAAACTATATCATTCTGTTGGCCAAATAAAACCCCATTTTTCCTGTCTGTGTAGATGGTTGATTATTGATGGTATTAGTACAGCGTGACTCCATAGAACCCATGTTATAGACCAAACCATGTTATAAGCAAGCGGGTCAGTTAGCTGAAGAAAATGATACATGTACCCCAACAAATTTGCACAGGGTAGGGAAGGTAATAAATATGGGTGCAACAACCTGTGCTTTACTGGCACAGTTACCATCTTAAATTGACGCATATTAAATGAGAAATACACCTTTAGTGAAAAGAGAAGGCATACATACAATTTTACTTTATTCAGAGTACCATGTAATTGGTACATATACATGTGTATCGTTTATATATATACTTGTCTCATGAATAGAATATCAACAAAATACGCATGTGCAAATCTCATCACATATATTGAATCCACAAATCAAGTAATTCCATCTAAAATATGCACACACACATATAAAATATTCAAAAATTTTGTCCCAGGTTATATAGGTATGAATTTAATGGGGAAAAAAATAGCATAATCAAGTAATGAATGATGAAGCAGATTTACTGTTCAGTTTGTCCCAGGTTAGTAAAAATCACATATACACGAGTTCGCTGATCTGCTTTGACCACCTGTTGAGTGGGAAAATATGTTGATCAATTGATCATTTTAGCTGTGCTGATATTTACAATCAGAAAATTCAGTGGCTGAAAGACCTACATATGTACATGTTGTTATTGTAAGAGTACATCTGAAAAACATGACCCACAAGCTAGATGGCAAGATCAAAGGCTTAACTGCAGAGTGGTGAGAAAATGTGCCAATATTTACAATGATTTCAGAGGTAGAATGACCCATTGATGTATTTGTGTATAAGAAGAGTACATCAAATAAACAACTTTCACCTTCATGTTTTCATTTCCAAGTGTAGCGAACTAAGCAGTGCTTGTGACCTCAAAATCAAGACATGTTGAGTTAGACAAAATGCTGTTTGCAAATTGTGACAAGAAGGGTTGAATGGCCAATTGACAAAGATTGTACTGAAATTCAACAGTGTGCTATAACTGACAATTCACGTGGAACACTATGGATGATGCCAAACTTAGTGCATGGAATAGACTTTTCTTGACCTGACAATTCACTCAAATAAGGGCTACTACTGTAAAGAAGTTTTGAAAATTAAACTTGATAGCAACCGCTGTTTCTACATGTCTGGATATATAGCCATTTCAGGTATGCCCAATTTGCTTCTGGTAGGGGACTGCATCGTTTACTGGTGGTACTCTTGAACTCCTAGTTTTAAAATCCCAGCGATACCTCTGTGCATTCTCTGGAAAATGCTAGAATTTATCAGATTTCACTACTTTTAAGTTGCTGCGAGAGGCCAGTTTTATAGACCAAAACAAAAGCCTAGGGTGGTTATTTTTTTTTATCGTTCCGCTACATTAAAGCCTGGCGGCAAGATCAACTAATTGTTGAACAAAGTATGGGTCGGAACTGGCAGCTTGTCGACATAAATGATTAGAAAACAAAGGATTTGTTCCAGCTTGTACCAAGGGCTTCTGTCGACATGTACGTTTATCTTTTATCTCGATGTCGATATAAGCATGACAATTCGGTAGTAATAGTAGACCAAGGGACTGGGACTTTGCTTTTTTGTCAACATAGGTGGCTTGTCGATATAAACGGGTAGGACTGTAGCTGGTTTTCTTGGACGAAGGGTGCATGCATTATTGAAATCACCACTAAAGGACAGCTTAGGAGAACCAAACAAATGAGTAAGTTTCTTATTGCGGCAGCAACATCAAATAAATGTATTGCATGATTCAGATTGTTCTTTTTTCCATTTGCTTAGTATGTTTTCAGAACAACTGGTGCTTCAAAGATAACTGCCTCATTGAAATTTCAGAACACTATTTTATCTGGTTTTTTTTTTTAATTTAAAAAAATCGAATTGGCCATCATTTGATTGATTGTAGTTACCGTTCCAACCCATAGTAATACATAAAGTAAGATCTTGTTTGCTTTTTGTTCTTTTTTTAAAAATTACATTTGTGATAGAGTGATGATACCTTCCACACATCCATCAGAAATTTAAAAAGAAGGGTCAACAGAAGATAAGAGACGCAGGGTATCTGGTCTGATGACAGGGATTACTACAGAAAATGCAAGAGTTCTGATGGATTTAATTCTTAGTGAAATTTACTAACCATTCACATACAAATGTCAGTCTATGTAAATATATTAATTATTACCTAGCAGCTGAAAAACCAACGAAAGATAGATTATGAGATAATGCCTGGTTGATTCCCCTACCAGAAATGCCAACAACCAAACCAAGAATATCTCACAACATACAATACTCATACTAGATGTCAATATTAAGTAGATTATGATATAACAAGGCAATGTAAATATGGTTTGTCAATATGGACAGAGAATTTGTTTATGTAACAATAGATACATTTCGGTGCATTTTTTAAACCAAATTAGCGGCTTCCTTTTATGGGGTCTCTGAATTTCTTTACTCCAAACCAATGGTTTTATATACAACAGTCAATAATTTGTCACAAACACAAAAATAAAACATCACCAGATGGTACATTTTGCAACTAATAAGGAAAAGAAAGTCAAATTTTGTTACAATGGCAATGGTCATTGAATAAACTTTTCCATGTTATTTGTCATACTTTTAAGAAGACAAACTATTTCTTCGTGTAGGAGAAAAATACATAAAAAATAACCTTATTTCCATACTTTTAAGAAAGGAATTCTTTTTGCATGTATAAGAACAACACACGTATATAAAATTTTGGGAACCACACCAAGACCATGTTATATTCAAATTCATGTTATAACGGAGTGTGCTATAGCAGGGTCACACTATACCTCTAGTAGTATCAAGTGTTTACTAGAAACTGTTTATATCTGAAAATTGTTATTTATAATAAATAAAATATCAGCATGAATGTGGTTATAATTTGTAGGAAAAATAATGTCTATTTCATCAGTCTGATCAGAATACAAATATCAAATAATGTAATTGTCCAATGCCAGCATCACCAGCATCTAAATGTCATCAGTAAATAAAACAGAATTGTCAACAACATTGTTTAACAGAGATGCCAAGAATGTTTAAAACTTGCTTAATAAAGTAATTGTGACCAATGATACATATTTTGTTCTTTAACTTTCTTTATTTCACGTGTTTAATGAAAATAAATTGTATTTTATCTGGTTTTATTTACATGACTGGTATAATTTCTTAAAAGTATTATGTTATCTAGGTAATCAGTAATGCCAAGAAATAAATGTGCTTTTCATTGGTTTGATAGCTGGACACTAATCTATGGATAATACTGAAATTAAACTCTTTGTGAAACAGGAGTCGGCACTTAATATTTTCTGCAATAATACCAATAACATGAAAATAAACAAGTGTCTTTGTTATTTGTATATGTACCATGAAGAGTTGGGGTTATGTTCTAAAAATCTTCGGATTCAGAATTTTTCTTTATTATTTAAATAATATAAAGGATAATAAGTTGTAATAGATTTTACTTTAGGAGAAATGTAGGACTGACGAGTTCTGGAACAATAAAATTCAAATGGTTTAGCAGAACGTCATAGATAGAAACATTGAAAACTTGACAAAATGAAACAGAAAGTCATTTACCCAAAACAAAAGCACTTCATATCTGGCATTATATCTTGTGAAAGTTTGCAAGGTAAAATATTTTTTGTTTTCATAGCTAAAACATGAAAAACAATCGGTTATCTCTAATTTCGACGTCGACTTTTTGTTGCAATTAGGTAGATAGTGACCTCAAATGTTAAAAATTTCTACTGACTCCCCGAAATTCCATGTCTGTGATGTTGCCAAAGTTTCAGAACTAAATATAAGTTTAAGTAAACCACTATACCCAAACCCTCTTTCAAAATGTAAACAACGTTAAAACAGATCCAAATGTTGATTTTAATCCTCTTTTTATACCTTCATCCGGTGCATACATGATGATTAGACTCGAACAAACTAAAAGCTAAACCAATATATTTCCCAAATAGCTAAAGTATGTTTCGTAAAGGAGATGTTGCTAGATTTAAACAACTGTCAATATACCAACAAATAAGTACTGCGCCATTATTGGCGCTCTTTAATGTTTGGAGGCTGAAATAGTCAAATCAGGATTTTTCAAGGGAAGTAACTCCATTGGACTCGATTTCTGGATACATTTTATGTCTCTTCGCCTTCACACCCACCGTCAACAAATGTGTTTTTGAGGATAGTTATGGAGCTTCACCAGACTGAAAATCACTATATCATACTTGACGGCGAATACAGTCTCTGGTGTGATCGTTCAAATGGGAAGTTAGAACCAAAAGCAGGTAAAAGTGCATCTGACTCTTTATCACAGATAAATAACAATACTAGAGTTATTTATCGCTGAGCTGTTTGTTACGCATAGATTGTACATAACTGCTGCTATTTAAACATTTATACTAAATACAGAAGGCTCGTTTTGCTTAACGTTTAACTATTAGATAGGGAAAAATTATAACAACATTGCGGTATTATCGGCAGTATATGAAAAGCGAAGTTATACTTAGTCTTATGGGAAGAGGTACTCAAATTCTATTACCACCAATAAGACTTACCAATAAGACTTTAGACAAATAAATTCTGTTTTGTTTATCTAAAAAATAATTCTTTACTATTGGTAAGCCGTGTCACATTCAGTCGTCACTGCAATAATAATAATAATAATAATAATAATAATAATAATAATAATAATAATAATAATAACAATCATAATAATAGCTTTATTTAATGAGGTTTTCATATTTAGCTATTGTTAATTTTCTATATGACCCTTACAAGAAAAGGAGTAAAATTTTGTGCAAGAGGTAAAATATCCTGAACTAGCTAAAGACAATGAACATAGCCAAATTATAATTGTTAAACTCATGCTTACACTTATACTCACTCTATTAGATACAGATTCTATAGAGAAAATTTTAATAAACTTTTTTCCAACCATACTCATTTTATATATATATATATATATATATATATATATATATATATATATATATATATATATATATATATATATAAAATTTTGGCAAGACTATTTCAACTAGTGTTTTTTGCCTAGAATGCAATTTAAAGTCAATGTAATGTAAACTTCACAGATGAAGATTTACATTTATGTCATTCTCTGATACCTTTGTTTAAAATAGGAGTGTCAAGTGGGAATTATGTTGCTAAAATTGATGTCACAAAATTCTAGTTTCATTTCAATATTATATATATATATATATATATATATATATATATATATATATATATATATATATATATATATATATATATATTTCATTGCTTTTGTCATTTGTTGTTCTGTAGTTTAGTCATATCATTATTGATGGTATAAAGCGCTTAGAAGTTCGAAAGATTAGGTGCTATACAAAGTCCTCATTATTATTATTATTATATATATATATATATATATATATATATATATATATATATATATATATATATATATATATATATATATATATATATATATATATATATTATAAATGAATACTGCAATATTCATATCAAATTCATATTAATGTAATGGAGGATGGAAATTTTCTTGAAGTAGTTCTTTAATATAATGATGTGGCTACTTTATGACTATTTACCTCCATTTTTACTGGTCAACGCACGCATCCACTCTTTGCACATGATGTGGTGCATGTATACATTTCATTTTATATATGCCTTTTGACGGGTCCAGTCTTAGGTTGGGCAGAGTAGCTGTTTGCAGTTGTTGAAGTTTAATACAGTAGCCACTGTTTTGCATTATTCTCTCAAGTTGATATTATCATCTGGTTTCTTTTGGCATACAGGATGGTAAGAGATTCAGCTTGACCCCAATAATTTCATCATTTAGCAGATTATTTTATACTTTCCTATTTTCTTCCAAAGTGTAGTTTTGAATAAACTTTTTTCCAACCATGCCCATTATATATATATATATATATATATATATATATATATATATATATATATATATATATATATATATATATATATATATATATATGTTTACGTGGATCACCTAAAATATAACCTTCATTTGTATCTGCTTATTTAACTAAAGGCTTCACTCCGTTGGTTCATCTATTAATGTCGCTGGTTTGAATAAGCATCCGAGACTTATTTTTTCTTTCCTTTTTGTCTATCAAACAGAGTAAACCCTATTTAAGTTTCGTACAGCATTTGATAATATCTCATGCCATAAATTTTAGTATTGATTTTTCTCCAGATTAAGGCATGCTTATCTAGCATAATCAGTGTTTTACCTTGTGTGTAGAAAAGCAGGTTTCACACCATTATTGGCAATATGTCCTCCAGAACTTAATCTGTTTGTGCTGCTTGTTTGAGCTTTTGTTTAGTGTTTAGCTTTCAGCAATTATTTTTTAAAATTTAAATTGTTTGTATCCCCTGGATTTAGGGGTCATATTGAGCCTAGTATTGTGAATCTTAGATGCAACACTGATAATGTACTTATCTCAGTATTGCACCTTGTCAGGGGTGTATTGTATTTATCTCTGTTCCCCTATAATCATTGCAATAAAGGGTATTGATACATTTATGGAGACAGGTATTTTGGCATAGGAGAATGTCCACTGGGAGGGGCCCCGAGTGGCCGAGTGGTCTAAAGTGCTGTCCGTTACGGATCACTGCCATCTCACCTCTATCTGCATGGGTTCTAGTCTCGGATTTGGCCAATGTGGGTATGTGAGAAAGCTTGCCGGTAGCTTCTTGTGGGTCGGTGGTTCTTTCCATGGTTTTCGAGGTTCTTCCTCCACCATTAATACTGGCCGCCGTGTATAGCCTATCTTGTGCTGAAAAATGGC
Organism: Unio pictorum; assembly: GCA_030141615.1. Classification (NCBI taxonomy): domain Eukaryota; kingdom Metazoa; phylum Mollusca; class Bivalvia; order Unionida; family Unionidae; genus Unio; species Unio pictorum. The sequence continues at coordinate 847,291 of JARLTB010000027.1, read as the reverse complement.
GTTAAACCCTAAAAACAAAACAATGTCTGCTGGGATCACTTATGGTGCATAATTGCCATTTATCTCTAAGTTCCAAAGAAGTTCTGTGGTAATTTAATGTACACAAATGATGAATTGATAATGTGGTAATAGAGACAAGAGATCAATATGCAGGAAAATGTAGAGATCAGCAAGTTATGTTATTTTGATAAGGACTTAGCAATGCCTGTATCAATTCATTGAACACACATGTGCTTATACTTTGAAGGGTGTTATCACTATTCTGTAATGTTAAATTCTGCAGAAATATGTATGCCATGTCAATACAGTAGGACATATGAGCATGTGTTGTTGATTAAACTTGGGTTACTAAATGCTTAATTTTATCATATTACATGTAGGTTGTCAATTGTTTTAGACGAAATTTGGACATATTGAAATTGGGGACATACAAAATGCTCATTAGCTTGATACAGAAAATATAACATTTGATTAAAGTCCTTATATAAATTATTAACTTGGATCACTTCCTTCTGTGCTTTCTTCATATAGATACTTTTAACATATACAGTAGATTGTGAAGGAAGTCAGTACCAAACTTAAATAAAAGCAATGGAATCTGATGGAATGTTTCATTTCCATCTATCTTTATCATCCTTCAGGTGGAGTTTCCATGTAATTTTAGTTCTGTGTCCACAACTTGATGAGATGGTTGGTTGCAAATATTTTTCAAATTTCTTGATCATTCATGAAAGGACAATTTCTTCTGTGACAGGCTTGCTTGCCCGTTTGAAAACATTTATGTTAAGATTTTCTTGAATATTTTTTTAGCTTTTTTTCTAAGGTAAATGATGATTTTGTTCATGCTTAGGTTAAATAACTGATTCTCTGCATGACCCAATTCATTGTCTGACACTGATTATTTTTAAATACTTTGTGATGGATGTACGGTCGTGGAAATTTAGCATTAGGATTTTGATAAAACGTTTGTAATATGCTTTTATTTGTGAAACCATAAGATGGATTTTCTGAATATTTTGGGTCAATAATTATGAAGCTTATACTGTAGGGTCAAGGTCACATATTTTACAACAGTGCTTGAATCATGGGCTCAACATGGATGCCACAGTTTATTTTCTCAGGATTTATCCAGAGAGTCTGTCAAGAGTTCAGATGCTTTTGTAATGCAGTTTGAAAATTTCCAGCCAGATTTATGTTATTATGTTAGGGATTATTCTAGTGATGTCAGAGGATATTGGTATGGATGTGGAAGTGTGTAATGGTGGAGAATACATTAACATTTTAATTCTTGGTATGAATCATCCGGGGATCGAACCCACGACCTCCCATTTCCACATGGATGCTCTAACCACTAGGCTAGTGGAGCAGTTACCTAGGGTTTTGTGTAGCATACTTGATCTAAATGGAGATGGCATACTCAATTAAAACCATGAGTTCTTTACTGATAAAGAACTGGTATTAATGGAGATGATGTACTGGATGAGTACCATGGGTTCTATAGAGCTTAACAGACATTACATGTAATGAAGATGGTGCACTCATTCAATGTCAAGGTTCTATAGAGCATACCTGGTATTAATGTAGATGTGTCACTCATTTAAAGCCTAGGGTTCTGTGGAGCATGCCTGATATTAATGTAAATACAGCACTCATTGAAAGCCTAGGGTTCTGTGGAGCATACCTGGTATTAATGAGATAATACACTCATTGAAAGCCTAGGGTTCTGTGTAGTATGCCTGTTTTAATGGAGATGGGACACTCATTGAAAGCATAAGGGTTCTGTGTGTGTAGCATATCTGATATTATTGGAGATGGGGCACTCATCGAAAGCCTAGGATTATGTGTAGCATACCTGGTATTAATGGAGATGGGACACTCATTGAAAACCTAGGGTTCTGTGTAGCATACCTGGTATTAATAAAGATGGGGCACTCATTGAAAACCTAGGGTTCTGTGTAGCATACCTGGTATTAATAAAGATGGGGCACTCATTGAAAGCCTAGGGGTCTTTAGAGCACACCTGGTTTTAATAGAGATGGGGCACTCATTGAAAGCCTAGGGGTCTTTGGAGCACACCTGGTATTAATGAAAATGGGACACTCTTTGAAAGCCTAGGGTTCTGTATAGGGTTCTTTGGAGCATACCTGGTATTAAGAGCATACCTGGTATTAATAAAGATGGGGCACTCATTGAAAGCCTAGGGTTCTGTGTAGCATACCTGATATTAATGAAGATGGGGCACTCATTGAAAGCCTAGGGTTCTTTGGAGCATACTTGGTATTAATGAAGATGGGGCACTCATTGAAAACCTAGGGTTCTTTGGAGCATACCTGGTATTAATGAAAATGGGGCACTCATTGAAAACCTAGGGTTCTTTGGAGCATACCTGATACCTGTGGAGCATACCTGCTAATAATGAGATGGTGCACACCATCAAGCTCATAGCTAGCAAAGTAATAGACTCAGTGTCATGGTATGATGTTTTGCTACTCATAATGAAGTAGTGTTAGCTATTAACCCTTTTATATCTACCTGAAAAAGTTGCCTTTGTTTGGTATGTAGAACATGCCAGAGGTTTAAGATATGAAATACCAGTTTGTTTGTGTTTTTCATTAAAATCTCCATATTGCATAGGAATTCATCTTAAGTATATACCAATCTTCATTTTTGCAATCACATTTGTAAATGTACTAATAATTAGTTTAATGTCTTCATTTTCAGGTTATGACCTAGTATCAGCCTGGAATCCTGTGTGTATTGGCCAGGTGTATGGAGTGATTGGAAAGCTAAAGCTCCACCCAGGTTTGTTGTTCCACATATTCTATCAAAGATCAGGCTTTCATTTTCTGTCAGATTTCATTCCCAACGATAATAGGTGTCTGCCATATTTTGGAGGAGAGTGATGCTAAAGATGGCTGACAGTTTATTTCACCTAATGTAATAATGGAAGCTTATAACAAAATATCAAACTGCATATTAATTACTTTTACATATTTTAGACTGTATCTGTAAATATTTAGCTTTGTTTAATGCTATTTTGAATCAATGCTGTGTTTGTATTTATCTGAGCAGAGTTGTTACTGTACCATTGTATTTTATCTTTTGTTGTTTTGGCAGGAAAACGTTAGACACTGGTATATTGCTTGTGTGATATACTCTACTTCCCTGTCTATGCTGTAACTCATACCAATATAGAAAATGAGATCAAACTTGCAGTGTGGGTTCGTCAATGGGGTGAACATGTATGTAACAAAACTGGGTTTATATAACCAGTTATTCATAATATCATAATCAAATTTACTGAAAATTCCTGTCCTCAATTTAAATTCAGTACTTTTTCCTTAATTGCAACAAACTTACATAGTGTATACATCATAAGAAAAGTAAACAATTATGTTTCGAACAGATTTTTTCTCTCCAATAGGGCTTAAAAGTACTGATTTGTGCCAGATAAGTCTTGTATATTCCTGCTTGTTAACAATACTAGTCTTCTTCAGTACAAAGTGGCATGTTCTGAAACTTTAGGGTGGGTATATACAGCAAAGATAATGTATGTATTGTGGAGTATGTATTGTGGAGTATGTATTGTTGAGTATGTATTGTGGAGGTCAGTTTATAATGAACTCCTGTGTACATATAATTTCCCTATTACATATTGAAATGGAACCCATGACCATACCCAACTTATAACAAGAATGGTGTTATAATGAAGGTCCTTATAATGAGTGAGTGATGTGCTATTTGGTTATATATTTCTTTGTAAATACAAATTATGTTATAATCTGCCTGTAACACATACATACTCATGTTATCTTTCTTTTACAGTAGTAATATTTCATATATTATAGATGTACATTATAGATGAGATCATATAAAATATTATTTTAAAAAACATGTTAGTTATTAAATAATGCTTTTGATGATTAATCAATAGCTGGCTGCATGTGCTGCCATTTTCTGAAGTCTATAAGTTATATATACAGCTGTGATTTGGCACAATTACCCAGTACAATGGAACACTGTTTCCCACATTTCTCTAATACAGAAGAACACTACTTCAGTTAGAAAAAAAAAATATGTATTGTAATATAGAACACAAGTTTCTGTTTTTATTTGTATATATTTCTTGATTGTACTGTAGTTCTGTTTTAATTTATATATATTTCTTGATTTTACTGTAGGTCTGTTACAGATGACTGCATGTTAAATTCCAAATAATCCATAATCACAAGTCAAAGCATATAATGTTCTGAATGAAACAAATAGCTTGGAATGCCCTGATGTACCAGTAGTCATGTTGTTGTAGGGTTTAATGCCATTTTCAGCACACGATAGGTTATACATGGCAGCCAGTATTAATGGTGGAGGAAGAACCTAGAAGAACCACTGACCCATGAGAAGCTACTGGCAAGCTTTCTCACATACCCACATTGGATGAATCTGAGACTTGAACATACACAGACAGAGATGAGATGGCAGTGATTCACAACGGAGAGCACTTTAGACCACTCGGCCACTCTAGCCCCCAGTAGTCTTGAATGTCTTGATGTGCCAAGAGTCTTGAATGTCCTGATGTACCACAATGGTATACTGATATAATTAAGATTGTCTTTAAATAATTTCTCAATAATCCCAAAGTAGTGTTTTAGTCCAAAGAGTCAACGAGCACTTTGTAATTCCAATAAATAATTTTATTGATTAATACCTTTCAGATTATATCTGAACACAACAGTAAATGATTCCACAGACTGAATTTAAGATAGAATGAATAATCGTTTACCACCAAACTCATTATAAACATACTGTCTTCACTTTTGTCACAATAGCATTTTCTGAAAAACTTATGAAAAATATTACAAACCTGTTAAATAAGGTCAGGTCTTTAACACAAAGTTTTAGTAAATCCTTAAATAAAGATGACAAAAGTCAGGCAGGCAAATACTCAACCCTTCATAATGGACGAAGGTCACACACACAATATATATATATATATATATATATATATATATATATATATATATATATATATCCTAAATTGATGTAATTCTTGTATTGTGTTTTTATCCCATCATGCATTTTTTTTTTTTTATTTAATAATGTTGTTCCAACTTTGCAGTCCAGTAAGGTCTATTTCAAATCTTGTTTTGATGATGACCATATGATGACGACATAAGAACTTGATGTGTGCAAATTTGCATCATCTGCAAGCAAATCATTTTTGATGAATTAATTTAAGATCATTTAGTTGTACATAAATAAGAAGAAGAGGGGTGGGCCTCGAACAGTGCCATCGTGGAACTGCATTACCCAGATGCTTAAAACTGTATCACTCAGATGCCTAATCCTCTGTGGAGGCACTCGCCAGTTATTATGTACTTTTGAGAGGGTGATATAAGGTGAAGTTGTTTGCATTTGAAACATGCAATGTGGATAGATTGTTGGCATATCTCTATGTTACTTTAATGTAATGTGGCTGACATTTCTTTGGATATTGTACTTATGGAAATAGTACATGATCTAAGCACACTGGTAGCTAAAATGACTGCTCCCTTATGCTAAAAAAAATCAGCCTGAATTAGTGTAAAGTACACTATCTTTAACACCTATTAAAATAGGGAATATGATATTTGATCAACTAGACAATACCAGCTTCTGAAGGTGCAATGGATGAATTATTTCATATATAAAATGTAGAAGAAGTTATCGGTTCTTTTTTTTTACAATTCACCTCCGAAGTCTTGGAAGTGAAAATTACCAAGTGGAGCCAGCAGTTTTTAAAAGATGCACATCTGGAGTAAGGCCAAGGTGTATACTCTATAACCCATATTACACCCATTAATTATACATCAAAATTAAAAGAATTAAAGGTTCTTTGAACAATATGTAAGATATACAAGTTCTTTTTTAAATTGCCAGTATAACCAGTGAAGAAACCCCGGGAAATGCTTTTTCTTTAAAATCCTAACACTATGCAAAAAAGAAAACTGTTGAGCACCACCTGTATCACTCAGATGCTTAAAGCTCCTGCAATTTCAGAGTCATCTCATATTATTTTAAAACTATAGTGAATTTTTTAGTAGTTCTCTGTCTCTTTCTATCTCTCTCATATAGTACCTAATGCAGATCTAACAGGTTTGAACTTGCAACAGGCAATAATTTTTCTTATTACCATAATATATCTGCTGTCATTGCTATGCATTCCAGAGATGCAAGATGTGAAATGATTAGTACTAATTTGTAGTTTATGGTACTGCACAAGTATATGCATTGTGAACTATATATTGCATTAAAGGCTTAAGGTCTGAATTTTAGAATAAAACTTGCCAAACAAGAGGTCATGAGTTCATAACTCATGACAGCATTCCAAATTTTTTGCATACTTTTCTCATATTTTTTATGTTCAAAGTTTCTTTATGGCTCCCATCCCTGGACAGGCAATCGCTAGTTACAGAATACAGTGGCAGTCAATCAATATGTCAAAGTTGGTTCCTTTAAATATAAGAAACCAACCATTTCATTTTCAGGGGTGGTGGATGGGGTTTTGATATTTTGAAAGAATCATTTCTGGCTCTTAATTAGCTAGAAAACAATATTCTTGGTCTGATTTATAACCACCAAAACTCTATTATATCTATTCATTGAAAAAGTTATCTCTTGAGGCAAATAAAGAAGAAAAAAAATATTTGGGCTTGAAAAAAATCGTAGACAGAATGGACTAACCCTGGAAAATGAAATGGTCAGTCCCTAATATATTACGAAGGTTCAAACACAAAATTGTGAGGATAGTATATGTAATAAAAATGGGTGAAGATACACAGCATTTTTAAAAATTATATCTGTATGCGTGATGTTGTGTGTTTGTACAATAAAGACAGTGTCTTTTAACAGTGAATAATAATATTTGTATGTATGGTGATGTGTGTTTTAACAAAGAATAATACATTTTGTATGATGTGGTGTTTTTTAATAATATATAATTACATTTTTATGCATGATACAGAGAACTGATCAGTTTCTTTGAAAATCATTGATAATTCTATTAGAGCATACACTATCTTAAATTATACTTGTGATTATGACGTTCAGGATTACAGCTATGCAATCAAAGTGTACTTTTTTTGAAGCTGATGAAAATAATAAAAAATAAGTGATGCAAAAGTTAGTTAATTGAAAATAATCACAATAGATGAATCTTAAGTTACTTAACTGTAAATAATCACAGTTTGTGATACATAAATTTGTTAATTGAAAATAATCATTTATAAATGATTTACAAGTTAGTTACTTGTAAATAATCACAATAAGTGATATATAAGTGTATTGATTGAAAATAAAACAAAAAATGATACTAAAGTTTGTTAATTGTAAAAAAGAGATTGCACCCATTTTAACTTCAAAACTATAATTCTCGCATAGATAGAAATTCCAAGTCAAAATTGTATTAGCTTTTTTTTTTTAAACTAAAAAGGAGTGATGAAACATAAATGTAAGATTTGCAGTTATTTTCCCAGCACTGCAAAATATTTTCTCATTTGTCCATGAGTATTTCTCATGTAGATGTATTTCCGAGTTCTGGGACATATCTTATTATTTGTCCATGAATTGATGTGAAACAGACTGCCTTTTTCTAGATCCTCATCAAATGGACATACAGTTAAAAATGTGAAAGTTTTATTCCATTTCACTTGATCCAAACAAGTCTTAATCTCTTAAATGTGAACAAGTCTTTATATCTTATCATATCAAGTCTTCATTTCTTAAATCTGAACAATAGTCTTAATCTCGTAAATCCAGGCAAGTCTTAGTGTCTTAAATCCAGGCAAGCCTTAATTTCGTAAATCTGAACAACAGTTTTAATTTCTTAAATCTCAACAACAGTCTTAATCTCTTAAATCTGAATAGCAGTCTTAATCTCTTAAATCTGAACAAGTTTTAATCTCTTAAATCTGAATAACAGTCTTAATGTCTTACATCAAGCCAAGTCTTAATCTCTTAAATCAGAATAACAGCATTAATCTCTTAAATCCAGACAAGTCTTAATCTCTTAAATCTGAATAATAGTCTTAATCTATTGTTGGTAAATGTGAACTGTAGTCTTAATCTTTGGTAAATTTGAAGAAAAAAAACAGTGCCCTTTTCTGGTGGAGTCACAGTGGCTCTGTAGTAACATGCCAGCCTCAACACCAAAAAGGGTGCTGATTTTAATCTTACCATCAGACCAGTTACCATGGGCAAGGCACTTTATTCCAATTTGCTTGGCACTAAATAGCCTACTTGTGTTGCTGTGCCATAAAGTACCAAACAAAACCCATTATCAACAGAGAGAGAGTTTTGAGTCTGGTCAGTGTGATTATGAAATAAAATATTATTGAAATTTATGTATGGTTTTATTCAATATACTGATCAAAAATAGTCTGGAATGCTAACACTTGAGTTGTTCAGATGTTGCAGATGTTTATGTTTTGTTCAATGTACTGATCATTTTGTCTGGCTTATGTGCTTCCTATGTAATATTTTTAGTTTTTGTTTTGATGCAGTGATATAAAAGCAAAACATTAAAACCCATGTCGAAGATGTCCTGTAATAGAAAGCTTTTCAGACTGTATGTATAGCACTGTTTGTATTCTCTTTCTTAAGATCTCAGAGGATATTTAGATATCAAAATCAATATTTAAGGCAACCTAATTTTGTTATTGAATTGCTTTATCATATCAGATAAAATGTGCTGGTAGAAAACTTGAAAATTCCTATCCTAAGGGTTAAAAGATAATGCGAAAATACATCAATACATTTTGATAAGGTAGAATAGATGACAAAAATACAGCACTGTAAGATATCAGTTACTATCTGACATGTCAAATCTAAAATTGTCAGTTTAAACAACAACAATAATTAATAAAAGAATATTTCTTGTCATGACTCTTTTTTACATGCATATTTTGTGTCTGTATATTCTATCTAGTTTCCATACAGTGTCTGTCCATTCTTTTTTACATGCATATTTTGTGTCTGTATATTCTATCTAGTTTCCATACAGTGTCTGTCCTTTCTTTTTTACATGCATATTTTGTGTCTGTATATTCTATCTAGTTTCCATACAGTGTCTGTCCATTATTTTTTACATGCATATTTTGTGTCTGTATATTCTATCTAGTTTCCATACAGTGTCTGTCCATTCTTTTTTACATGCATATTTTGTGTCTGTATATTCTATCTAGTTTCCATACAGTGTCTGTCCATTCTTTTTTACATGCATATTTTGTGTCTGTATATTCTATCTAGTTTCCATACAGTGTCTGTCCATTCTTTTTTACATGCATATTTTGTGTCTGTATATTCTATCTAGTTTCCATACAGTGTCTGTCCATTCTTTTTTACATGCATATTTTGTGTCTGTATATTCTATCTAGTTTCCATACAGTGTCTGTCCATTCTTTTTTACATGCATATTTTGTGTCTGTATATTCTATCTAGTTTCCATACAGTGTCTGTCCATTCTTTTTTACATGCATATTTTGTGTCTGTATATTCTATCTAGTTTCCATACAGTGTCTGTCCATTCTTTTTTACATGCATATTTTGTGTCTGTATATTCTATCTAGTTTCCATACAGTGTCTGTCCATTCTTTTTTACATGCATATTTTGTGTCTGTATATTCTATCTAGTTTCCATACAGTGTCTGTCCATTCTTTTTTACATGCATATTTTGTGTCTGTATATTCTATCTAGTTTCCATACAGTGTCTGTCCATTCTTTCATCTCCTGTCCATTCAAGACATCATGGCCAGGGTTGCTTAGGCCTGCCCATTCCTTCTCTTCATGTCCATCCAAGACATCATAGCATGTGCTTTTTGTGTCTTCCCATTCCTTCCCCTTTTATCCATCCAATACATCATGGCCATTGTTGCTTGTGTCTGTCCATTCCATCCCTTCCTGTCCATCCAAGACATCATAGCATGTGCTTTTTGTGTCTGCCCATTCCTTCCCCTTGTGTCCATCCAAGACATCATGGCCATTGTTGCTTGTGTCTATTCATTCCTTTACCTCCTGCCCATCTAGAGCTTCATAGACAGTGTTACTTGTGTTAGTTCTTTCCTTCAATTTCTATCCATCATTGCACTTCATGAACAGTGTTGTTTCTGTCCATTCCTTCACCTGTTTATCCAGGGCTTCATGGACAGTAATTGTTTCTGTTCAATTCTTCACCTCCTGTCCATCCAGGAATACTTATATTGAAACAAAACTAAACATGAGTTTTATATTGAGAAAACATTGGTCAGATTTGATTTTTGAACTTTTTTTTATATCCCTGTTTGACTTTAAACTTTGTCCTTTGTATTCAGCAAATGTTTTGGTTTTTAATTGCATGATAATGACAGGGATTAGCCATGTCCTTTTTAAAGACTTGGAGTTTGGTTCTAAGTCTGTTAAGATTGGCTATTTTACTGTATTTGTGAACTGGGTTGTCACAAGTGGTGTCTAGACTTACCTGAATAAATCCACTTCAGTTCTGTCACCTGTGTAAGTATGGTGAAGGATAGGTATAATCTTTCTGTCACCTGCATATACTTATTAAAATATACTTATAGGTATATATTTCTGTCATTTGTGTAGATATGGTTAAACAGAGGTATACTATTTCTGTCACCTGTCCTGTATAAGCATATTGGATTATAATTATAGCTATAATTTTTCTATCATTTGTGTTGATGAAACATAGGTGAGATTTCGCTGTTGGCAGTAGTAATGGTGCCATCAATGGTATTACAGTTTTTACAAGGCTGATAAAAGGTAGAGGCATATCACAACATGGAAGCAGGCAAGATTCCTGGCTCCTTGTAGTACTTGCTAAATTAGGTTCTGAAAAAATTTATATTCCAGGCAAATAAAAAGTAACAGTGGGTCTTTTTTAATTGCCACATTTATGAATGTATATCCAGGAAAATTAAAATCTATCTCAAATCAGATTGTAGTCCCTGTAACAAAATTATGAATAAAAACACCTGTACCTTCAATAGTGATTGATTGTATGCAATCAGAGATAACAATCTAACTTGCGGGAACACAAGTTTAAATGGTACCAGAAAGTTGACTCTGATATAAATTTTGAGATTTAATAACTTTAAAAGTTATATTTTTATTTTAACAACTAAGTATGTTTTTTTATGCAGATACAGTAATAAGACAAATGAGGGTGGTCTGAGCTTAGACTGTGCACATGTAAAACAAATTTAAGAAAATTAAATACAAGATGGTAATTAATTTATTAAAATTCAGTACATGTATGTTCTAATTTTGCATTACAACTGAATGGATTAGAGTATTTATATCACATGACAAAAAGACTGGTCTTTTGGTATGGTCCTGCATCCATATTGTGCTTTCTGTTTATAATCCACCAAAGACATTTTACGACTCTGAATGCCATATTTCTAATCATTTTCTTATCAAACTAGGAATAAGGATGCATACAGGATCTTTGACAAGTTCATTAATTAGTGAGATTTATGCATATTAATGAGGTTATATTTTATCTGATTGGATGAGTCTATGCATGTTAATGAGGTGATCTTTCATCCAATTGGATGAGTTTGTTACTGAATTTTGATGGATTTTGCTTGAACTTGGTAAATAAGCTTTCATGCATCATGGTCGCGGATCGGTTATTCAAAAAGGGAGATCAGCACATATTAATGAGATGATCTTGCATTTGGTTCTCTTCTCTTTAGATTCTGAGGCTGTATTTCTCATAGTTTTTATTAAGCATGGTAAATAGATTTATATCATGAACTTGGTTAAGTTTGATTCGGACCAAATGACTATGCAAAATAATCATTCCGATAACTTTGGAATGACTTTTATCATACTGTAATGAAAAAAAAGTAAAACTGACACAATAAAAATGTTTGCGAGATAGTGTATATAGGATTGTACTCTTACAAAATGACATATGACTGCATAATGAAATGGTCAGCTGATGACTTGTGTGAGTCAAGTGACCATTGACAGCATGTCTTGAGCCTCTTGTTAAAGATGGTAAAATGTTTGGTATATGGTAAAGTATTTTAGCTGTATTTTCAGGTTCCCATTATTGTGTATTGAGGGAGATTACACAGTTACTTGAATTTACTGTTCTTGTCATATGTAAGCATCCATATTACTTTACATCCCAAGTTTGCTGTTCTCATCTAACAAAACAGAGCTTTGTACATGTAAATTTTCAATTATAAAAGAGGGATAACAGTGTACATGTAAATTTTCAATGATAAAAGTGGGATAACAGTGTACATGTAAATTTTCAATTATAAAAGAGGGATAACAGTGTACATGTAAATTTTCAATTATAAAAGAGGGATAACAGTGTACATGTAAATTTTCAATGATAAAAGTGGGATAACAGTGTACATGTAAATTTTCAATTATAAAAGAGGGATAACAGTGTACATGTAAATTTTCAATTATAAAAGAGGGATAACAGTGTACATGTAAATTTTCAATGATAAAAGTGGGATAACAGTGTACATGTAAATTTTCAATTATAAAAGAGGGATAACAGTGTACATGTAAATTTTCAATGATAAAAGTGGGATAACAGTGTACATGTAAATTTTCAATGATAAAAGTGGGATAACAGTGTACATGTAAATTTTCCATGTTTAAAGGTTGGTTGTAGCAATATACATGTAAGTTTTCCATGTTAAAAGGTTGGTTGTAGCAATATATATGTAAGTTTTCCATGTTAAAGGTTGGTTGTAGCAATATATATGTAAGTTTTCCATGTTAAAGGTTGGTTGTAGCAATATATATGTACGGTAAGTTTTCCATGTTAAAAGGTTGGTTGTAGCAATATATATGTAAGTTTTCCATGTTAAAGGTTGGTTGTAGCAATATATATGTAAGTTTTCCATGTTAAAAGGTTGGTTGTAGCAATATATATGTAAGTTTTCCATGTTAAAGGTTGGTTGTAGCAATATATATGTAAGTTTTCCATGTTAAAGGTTGGTTGTAGCAATATATATATGTAAGTTTTCCATGTTAAAAGGAGGGGTAGCAATACACATGTATATCTTTTCCAAGGTAAAAGGGGGATAGCAATGTAGGTTTTCTCTGATAAAAGGAGATATCTGAATGTAGATTTAAGTTTTTCAAGGATGAAAGAAGATATTAATTGATAATAATCAAGTAACATCTCTAATTGAATCTTTTAGTACATATTCTAATGTTTTGCAAAATATTTATTCAATCCTTGTATTAAGAGCTTTGTATTGCTGATACTTTTTTCTAATGTTGCTAATAGTTAATGTTTGTGAAACACAAATAATGATAGTTTAAAGGGTTATTATACATTTTCAATGGAATTTTAATTGCAAAATATTTGATTAATGTACTAACATATGTCTGATGTTTATGGATTTATTGATGTTCAGAATATTAGGTGTGAAAGTATTACCGATAATATATTAATCCCATGCATGCATCCTAATTTTGTATAAGTGTGTGACAAATGCCCTTATTCACTGAAGGAAATCATTACTGATTAAACTGATGGATAAGTCAATATTTGTGTGAAAGAGGAAGTAAATTTCTTCACGAGTAATAATATATTGCATGTAAAGTAGGATATCCTCTTATTTCGTGGTTTGAAGATAGCAAATCTTTTTCCAGCACCACTAATTGTCCTTCTTAATCATCACTGGATAATGTGTGTGTGTGTAATTGTGAGTGTGTGATTTGGATTTTTAATGTAGCTTTAACAATTTTTCAGTGATATCAATATGATGTCTGCTGTGTGGTAGTTTATAGTGATGTCGAGCATTGGGGCAACATGTAGCATGAAATCCTACCCAGTCAGTACATTATCCTGACACAGGCTGACCAGTCATAACAATAACCTCATAATGCTGAGCACCGAGTGAGACAGCTGTTAGTACCATTTTTATAAGTCGTTCATATGACTCGGCCTGGGATCGAACCATTGAGCTCCCACATCTGATGGGTATGCTCTAAGAACTAGGGAACTAGAGTGGTCTCACATTGATAATAGCAGCTCTTATATTTGTAAAGTATTGAAACTAATGTAACAAAAGCAGCATTTCTACCATGATTAGACTAGGGGACCAGTCCAGTTCTCCCATGAGCACCAAGCAAGGTAGCTTTTAGCACCATTTGTGTAAGTCTTTGGTATGACTAAGCTGGGGATCAAACCCACAACCTCCCGCTTCCACGATGGATGCTCTAACCACTAGGCCACCGGAGTGGCAATAAGCCCTTTTGTAATAATCAGAATAAGAATCTTGTGAAAGAAAATGATGAAGTCAATGAAAATGATGAAGTCAATGAAAATGATGAAGTCAATGAAAATGATGAAGTCAATGAAAATGTTGAAGTCAATGAAAATGATGAAGTCAATGAAAATGATGAAGTCAATGAAAATGATGAAGTCAATGAAAATGATGAAGTCAATGAAAATGATGAAGTCAATGAAAATGTTGAAGTCAATGAAAATGTTGAAGTCAATGAAAATGATGAAGTCAATGAAAATGATGAAGTCAATGAAAATGATGAAGTCTTTGAAAATGATACAGTCAATGACATTGACAATGAAACAGATATAGTCAGTTAAAATGACTTTCTTTTTTGTGGAGAACTGATGTGATCTTATTAACTGTCATCTTGAAAAAAATATCTTGTCAACATACCCTTTGTGCTTTGATAAAAGTAGTTTTCAGACTGCAAATGTTTTGAATTGTACTAAATACTCATTGAGCTATTTTTCTATGGGTCAGGTAATGTCATGGTACGTTTTCCATTCTTTTGTGGTCAATTAGTGTATGGGTACTTTCTCCATACTTTTGTTCAAATACTGTAACAGTACTATTTCCATGCTTTTATGGTTTTTCATTGTCAGTCTTGGGTAATTTTTCATGCTTTGATGAACAGTTAGTGTAAGGTTACTTTTCCGTAATTTTATGGTCAATTAGTGTATGGTACTATTCCTTAAATTCATTGTTAATTGGTGTTAGGGTACTTATTTCCATGTTTTTATAGTGTAAGTAGACTATTTCCTTGCTATAATGGTCAGTTAGTGTTAGGAGACTTTTTCCATGCTATCATGGTCAGTAAGTGTTTGGAGACTTTTTCCATGCTATAATGGTCAGTTAGTGTTAGGAGACTTTTTCCTTGCTATCATGGTCAGTAAGTGTTAGGAGACTTTTTCCATGCTATAATGGTCATTTAGTGTAAGGAGACTATTTCCTTGCTATCATGGTCAGTAAGTGTTTGGAGACTTTTTCCATGCTATCATGGTCAGTTAGTGTAAGGAGACTTTTTCCTTGCTATAATGGTCAGTTAGTGTTAGGAGACTTTTTCCATGCTATCATGGTCAGTTAGTGTAAGGAGACTTTTTCCTTGCTATAATGGTCAGTTAGTGTTAGGAGACTTTTTCCATGCTATCATGGTCAGTTAGTGTAAGGAGACTATTTCCATGCTATAATGGTCAGTTAGTGTTAGGAGACTTTTTCCATGCTATCATGGTCAGTTAGTGTAAGGAGACTTTTTCCTTGCTATAATGGTCAGTTAGTGTAAGGAGACTTTTTCCATGCTATCATGGTCATTTAGTGTAAGGAGACTATTTCCTTGCTATCATGGTCAGTAAGTGTTTGGAGACTTTTTCCATGCTATCATGGTCATTTAGTGTAAGGAGACTATTTCCTTGCTATCATGGTCAGTAAGTGTTTGGAGACTTTTTCCATGCTATAATGGTCAATTAGTGTAAGGAGACTATTTCCTTGCTATCATGGTCAGTAAGTGTTTGGAGACTTTTTCCATGCTATAATGGTCATTTAGTGTAAGGAGACTATTTCCTTGCTATCATGGTCAGTAAGTGTTTGGAGACTTTTTCCATGCTCTTATTACCGCTCTGGTTGCCTAGTGGTTAGATCATCTGCCACAGAAGCGGGAGGTCATGGGTTCGATCCCTGGCTGAGTCATACCGAAGACTTACAAAAATGGTACTAACAGCTGCTTCGCTTCAGCATTAAGAGGTTAGTGTTAGGACTGGTTGGTCCGGTGTCAGGATAATGTGACTGGGTGGGATATCATGCTATTATGACAAATTACTGTCCGTGTACTACTGGGTGCTTTTTCCATGCTATAATGGCCAATCAGTGTAAGAATGTTTTATCCATGTTTTTATGGCCAGTTAGCATGGTTTACACTTTCTGTGCACATGTGGCTAATTTGTGTCCAGATATCTTTTCCAAGCTTTTATGGACAGTTAGGATAAGGATACTTTTCCATTGCTTTTATGGCCAATTTGTGTCAGGGTACTTTTACCATAGTTTTTGGGCCAATTAGCTTCATTGTACCTTTTCCATGCTTTTACGGCTTATTAGTGTCAGGGTACTTTTTCCATGCTTTTATGGTTAATTGATGTTAGGGTACATTTTGCATGCTTTCATGGCTAATTAGTATCAGAGTACTTTTCCAATGCTTTACTATAATGACACTTATTTGGGGATTTCTATTCAACTCAGAGTACGGTATTGAGAAAGAAAATATGTCCACTAACCTATACAGTTATTAAGTGATTTTGAAGTATTTGGGCCCTTAGCAATGTTTGAAATACATGCATTTACAAACAGACAAGACAGACAAATCTGTTTAAGTATGTTCTTCTGAACAAATATTGTTTTAAATGTTAAATAAAATGTACTCATCCACCCCAAGACCCTTGCAGCGGTTTTGACAATAATTCAAGAAATTTCCACCAAAATGGACCAGATGAAGAAAGCAGTGCCTTTTTGCACATCTATACCAATCACCTATCTATTGCCTACAAGGTTGCAGTAAAGCCCTCCAACCAGTTTGGGAGGAGAAGAGATGATGAACTCAGTTATCAAAGTACCTCACTAAATTCCTGTTTCTGAACAATGTTTATTTTATTGCCCATTTATACCAGTCACCTGTCTAGCTTGCAAAGTTCTTTCAAGCAGTGTCAGTGGAGAAGAGACAATGAATGAAATTTCTCAAAATACCCCTATTTTAGTATTTTTTCAAGGAATCTCAAAAGGGTTATTGTAGATGATGAGAGAAGTAAAAGTTTATTGCACACCAAGTACATACATGGCCTACAAAGTTTTTTTTTTTAAATCAAGGTCTGTTATTGTAGGTTGCTGTTACTTGTCACATATATATCCTCAGTGTCAAGTTTTAAAAAAACATTCAAATAATTTCTATAAAAGAAATGTTAAGTAAATTTTCCACATGGTATGCCTCATGTTTAATAATAAGACCCCCCCCCAATTCTGCAACATTTTGCCAGAAAAGAAAAATCAGAGAGAATGCATTAACTTATGTCGCATCCTCCTTTCCCCCCCCCCAAAGTATTACAAGGCTGGTAACTGGAGAAAGTAAGAAATTTAGTATTATATATATCACATTGATGTCATAAATAATGTCATGATACAATACAATGTCTGAGTGGTCTAAAGCGCTGTCCATTATGGATCACTGCCATCTCACCTCAGTCTGCGTTGGTTCAAGTCTAAGATTCGGCTAATGTAGTTATGTGAGAAAGCTTGCCAGTAGCTTCTTGTGGGTCGGTGGTTCTTTCCAGGTTTTTTCCGGGTTCTTCCTCCACCATTAATACTAGCCGCCATGTATAGCCTATATTGTGCTGAAAAATGGCGTTAAACCATAAAAAACAAACAAACAATACAATATCATGTCATGATACAATACTGTACAGTGTCAAATACAATGTATGGTACAAATCAATGTGAAACATTATGTCATGATATTGTACTATGCAATGTCAAACATGATGTAATGATAACAGTATTGTACAATGTCAAACATAATGTCATGATAACAGTATTGTACAATGTCAGACATAATGTAATGATAACAGTATTGTACAATGTCAAACATAATGTAATGATAACAGTATTGTACAATGTCAAACATAATGTCATGATAACAGTATTGTACAATGTCTAACATAATGTAATGATAACAGTATTGTACAATGTCAAACATAATGTAATGATAACAGTATTGTACAATGTCAAACATAATGTCATGATAACAGTATTGTACAATGTCTAACATAATGTCATGATAACAGTATTGTACAATGTCAAACATGATGTCATGATAACAGTATTGTCAAACATAATGTCATGATAATAGCATTGTACAATGTCTAACATAATGTCCTGATAACAGTATTGTACAATGTCAAACATAATGTCATGATAACAGTATTGTACAATGTCTAACATAATGTAATGATAACAGTATTGTACAATGTCAAACATAATGTAATGATAACAGTATTGTACAATGTCAAACATAATGTCATGATAACAGTATTGTACAATGTCTAACATAATGTCATGATAACAGTATTGTACAATGTCAAACATGATGTAATTGATAGGTATCAGATTTTGGGATGAATCCACTACTCATTATAAATTTTGGTTATTGTTATGTAGGAGTTGATCAACCATGCTGTTATGGCCTCGATCGAATAAACAATAAAGTGAGAGAAAAAAACATGAAATTAATGGATGGAATAAAAGAGATCTCAGCAGAGAAATAGAATGGAACTACATGAGCTTCCATATGTGTGATGTGTGATTTAGATTTTTAGTGTAGCTTTAACAAGTTTTTAGTCATGTCACTATGATGAATTCAGTTTGGCAGCATAAATTGATGTCTGATACTGGGGCATCCTACACAGTCACATTATCCTGACAACAGGCCAACCAGTCCTAACACTTACTACCTCTTAACACTGAACGCCTAATGAGGCAGCTGTTAGTACCATTTTTATTAGTCTTTTATATGACTTTGCCAGATTTTGAACTCGCGCAATGAAATGAAATCAATTACTTAAATACAATGAAATTAAACATGACAATTGAATGATTTGCTTTTTCTGAAAACCTTTAAATCCAAAATCATTCAGGTAATACATGAGTCATAAAACATTTGAGAATAAATTCATGGAAAGAATTACTTTATAACTTAAGTTAAAATTAATATATGAATTTAAAATGAATCAATTCAGCAAAAAATTACAAACTTTCATCAGTGATCATACATTGTATGCAGTTCAAACTAACCATTAGTTTTGTTTGTGACTTGCACTGAAGTTGATACTTTTTTCTTTCATAACCCTCACTTTACAACATGGGTCACTGAGACAATTTAACAAGGAAGGTACCTTTTATTAATTCTCAATGCTAAATTCTGGCTTGTCTCAGAAACTTAGAAATTATTTTGCAAGGGTAATTTCTTTAAAGCCTGAATTTCGTCTGGGAACCCACACCTCCCTCATTTCGCTCAGCCAATTAGCATTACTTTCTCTAACCACCAAACATTTTATCATTCTTTTTGAAATCAGAATAATCATCTCTAATCTGCCTTTTTTTAATGACTCTTCTAGAAATTAGCATTTTATGACAGCTGTTTCAAATGGCCTAAGTTTCTCCAAAATTTGGTCTCATTTATCTCACCTCTTGCCATTTTCTGCTATTGACCTTACATTAACATTGACCTCTTCCATGTGTCTGACTGTTATTGAACAGACTGTAAATTCAATTCATGTCCCCAAACAGAGCAGATCCCATCCTTTTATTGAACAGACTGTAAATTCAATTCATGCCCCCAAACAGAGCAGATCCCATCCTTTTATTGAACAGACTGTAAATTCAATTCATGCCCCCAAACAGAGCAGATCCCATCCTTTTATTGAACAGACTGTAAATTCAATTCATGCCCCCAAACAGAGCAGATCCCATCCTTTTATTGAACAGACTGTAAATTCAATTCATGCCCCCAAACAGAGCAGATCCCATCCTTTTATTGAACAGACTGTAAATTCAATTCATGCCCCCAAACAGAGCAGATCCCATCCTTTTATTGAACAGACTGTAAATTCAATTCATGCCCCCAAACAGAGCAGATCCCATCCTTTTATTGAACAGACTGTAAATTCAATTCATGCCCCCAAACAGAGCAGATCCCATCCTTCGCAGTAAGCAATTTATTGTGAGTCCAGCCCATTTGTCATGTTGAACACAACAGTCAGTGTTACTAGAACAACCTTGAAACAAAATCTTCTCCAAAACTATTGAGTGGAATCTGAACAACTTTTTTAACTGAAAGCATTCTGACATGAAGACATTTTTGTATTTATGCACAACTAAAAATATTGAATTGTACAAGGAAAGAATTGTGCCATCAAATATAGCCACCGTGACTGAAAATAAAAAAACTCTAGGCAACATCACAGAAACCACTCAGCAGAATATGAAAAAAATTGACAGAAAGCATGTTGACATTAAGCAGTTCACCATCAAATATCATCATCATCATCATCATCATCATCATCATCATCATCATCATCCATTTTGATTATCCAGGCCTTTTATTAATCCTCTAACGAGGCTAGGCCTGTCTGTCTCGTCGTGAGAGTATTCAACGCTTTCTTCCAGGCTTTACGGTCCTGTGGATTGATTCTGCTCAGCCCCAATGTCTTTCTGTCTCTTTTTGTCAACTCTTCCCATGTTAGCTTAGATCTGCCTGGAGCTCGATATGGCCACCATTACTAAAAATAGGGGGCCACTCAGCTCACTACCATCTCTCCTGTCTGCGTGAGTTTGAGTCTCAGATTTGTTGAGTATGTGAGAAAGCTTGCCTGTAGCTTCTCATAGGTCGTTGGTTTTTTCTGGGGTTTTCCTGGGTTCTTCCTTCACCATTAATACTGGCCGCCATGTATAGCCTATCGTGTGCTGAAAAATGGCATTAAACCCTACAACAACTATAAAAAATAGAAATCCTTTATATGCCTCATTATAACAAACCACTCAGCAGAATTAAATGTTACAGAACACATTGTCTTGAAGGGATTTTATAAACACATCAGAATTATATAAATCATCAAATATGGCTGCCAATACTAAAACTTGAGAAACCTTTACCATATATACTTGCATATGAGTCCAACTGCAAACTGCATAGACCAAGATCAGCCATCACATAATGTGTCAACATATCTAAGTCTGTGTAGATTGTTAGGAATAATCAGAAAAACAAACAACACAGACCCAGATTGGCAGTCTTATTGTGCTAAAGCAGAGTTGGATCATTGTTATTTGCAGTTTGACTTTACTTATAAGTGAATACATATGGTAATATATTTGTCTAAATAAAGATAAACAGAATTTTACCACATTTGACAGAAAGTGTCCTAGATTGTATGCCTTAAAGATATTTCACAGAATGCTTGCTTCTGACTTTGTCACTCTGGAAAAGAGAAGGCTGAAACTGTTGTTTTTTTAAAGCAAGAATCTCATTTTAACCAGCCCATCTTTTTTGTATCAAGTAAAAAAATGTAAACATGGAATTACATTTTAAAAAAATCTTTAACATTGACCCAAATTTAAGGGTAAAGTGTGAGATAGATTGGGACATTCACACAGTGAACAAAGTGATCACTGTGTTTAGTTTCCACCTAGGCAGACTAAGCAAAAATTGACCATCTCCGGGCTACTGAAATTAAGCTGGGCTACCAAAGAGAAACTAGTAGCATTTTATAATAATACACTGTATGTTGGAATTTATTATATCATTGCTAATAAAGGCAGGGCTAGAAAAAGAAACTGGTAACTCTCGGACATTATATTTTCCACTTTGTTACGCCATACTGAATTTAAACAGGGCTTCCAAAAACAGCTGGCAGCTCTTTACCATCATAATTCTGAATTTTTTTTATATGTTGAATTTATACTGGGCTACCACAAAGAAACTGGTAGCCCCATGCCATCTTGTTTGAAATTTTATACACCATACTGAATTTAAGCAGGGCTACCAGAAGAAACTGGCAGATCTTTTCCATCATCATTTTAAATTTCTTTCACCTGCTGAATTTGAACTGGGATAGTACAAGGAAGCTGGTAGCCCTTGTCATCATGTATGAAATTTTGTCAACCATACTCTTGACAAAATTTAGAAACAAGGAATATCACACAAGAACATGAACTTGATAGTGTGAGCAAGTTGTAAGTACTGAAAATAATTACTGGTCACTTTGGGATTCTAACATTGAATTTTTCATGCATTGCTATCAGTAGCCATGTCAGTGAACAGGCAAATATTGTATTATTTATGTATTTTTAATGCATCACTATCTGAAAACATAACACTCAGTGGGCAAATATTGTATTATTTATTTATGTTTCAGATTCTGACTGGAAGTTGCTATTGATTCGCCAGCGGTCCTGTATCGGAAAGATTGCAGGAGGGCACAACATTTACAAAATCAACAAAATTGCCGTGCTATCATTGTCCGAATCTGAGCCTGATGTGGAGCTTGAGGTATCAGTTTGGACTCATTTGGAAATCTTGCCATCCATTGAAAGTTGTAAATTAAGTCCAACCCATACAAAGAATATCTTTAAGCTTCCTTCATTAGTGAATGATATAGATAAGAAGGAAAGTAGCAGGAGTCTTTTACTTATCTGTACAGCTTTAAAAGCAAGTATATTTAGCACTAATTAGCTTATTTGGAAAAAAAGTGCTAGCAGCATGAAATCAATAATAGGTCACAGTTACTTGCTAATAATTGATGATCAGGCAGCTTCATGCTGACTTGTACTAATGATAATCTGAGATAAAATGTACACCATTCTGTATAAAGAATTAGCAAGAACTTTCTTAAATTTACCATTTCTATTACTGAAATTGAAATGGCTGTAATTTGAATATAGAATAGTCTACCAAAAATTCATATTAATTTTCAAATTCCATATTAATGTAATGTCCATATTAATGTTCAAAGTCCATAGTATTGTTCATAGTCCATATTATTGTTCAAAGTCCATATTAATTTTCAAATTCCATATTATTGTTCAAAATCAATATTAATGTTCAAAGTCCATATTAATGTTCAAAGTCCATATTAATGTTCAAAGTCTATATTAATGTTCAAAGTCAATAGTATTGTTCATAGTCCATATTTTTGCTTAAAGTCCATATTAATGTTCATAGTTCATATTAATGTTCAAGGTCCATATTAATATTCATTGTCCATATTATTTTTCATAGTCCATATTAATGTTAATAGTCCATATTAATGTTCATAGTCCATAGTAATGTTCAAAGTCCATATTAATGTTCAAAGTCTATATTAATGTTCAAAGTCAATAGTATTGTTCATAGTCCATATAATTGTTCAAAGTCCATATTAATGTTCAAAGTCCATATTAATGTTCATAGTCCATATTAATGTTCAAAGTCAATATTAATGTTCATAGTCCATAGTAATGTTCAAAATCAATATTAATGTTCATAGTCCATATTATTGTTCATAGTCCATATTAATGTTTAAAGTCCATAGTATTGTTTATACTCCATATTAATGTTCATAGTCCACATTAATGTTCAAAAT
Source organism: Unio pictorum (assembly GCA_030141615.1). NCBI lineage: Eukaryota > Metazoa > Mollusca > Bivalvia > Unionida > Unionidae > Unio > Unio pictorum. The sequence goes on along the minus strand of JARLTB010000027.1, from coordinate 823,829 downwards.
AAGGTATGAATTTTGTCCACATTATTTAAATGGTATGTTTCATTTTAAGTATAATAACCTAAAGCGAGATCAGTAACAAAAAATCATTGGAGAACACTATTTTAAAAAAACAATCCAAAAATATCTATTTGCGTAATCCCTCAAATCTTATGAATGAACTCTCAAAAACAATTAGAACAGAAATAAATCTAAATGCGAAACAAAATTGAATGACTACTGCTAATGCATTTCATATACACTTTGAATGACTACTGCTAATACATTTCATATACACTTTGAATGACTACTGCTAATGCATTTCATATACACTTTGAATGACTACTGCTAATACATTTCATATACACTTTGAATGACTACTGTTAATGCATTTCATATACACTTTGAATGACTACTGTTAATACATTTCATATACACTTTGAATGACTACTGCTAATACATTTCATATACACTTTGAATGACTACTGCTAATACATTTCATATACACTTTGAATGACTACTGCTAATACATTTCATATACACTTTGAATGACTACTGCTAATACATTTCATATACACTTTGAATGACTACTGCTAATACATTTCATATACACTTTGAATGACTACTGCTAATACATTTCATATACACTTTGAATGACTACTGCTAATACATTTCATATACACTTTGAATGACTACTGCTAATACATTTCATATACACTTTGAATGACTACTGCTAATACATTTCATATACACTTTGAATGACTACTGCTAATACATTTCATATACACTTTGTGCTTTTGTACTTAATGTACCTAGGCATGCTTTACTAGTTTTCTTTTTTGTGTGTTGTATTTACAATAGTTTGTTCATCCTAATGGCCTCCGGGGAGAATAATATATTAGGACTGAGTTACTCTCATTAAATAAAGTACTTATTATTATTATTCTAGACAGATTTATGAGTTGGCTTTTTCACATGTCCTCATGGAGAACTGGACATCTGATATTGAGTTGGATGTTTTGTATGTTTTCATATGGATTACTGGTCATCTGATATTTGATGTTTAGTATGTCTTCATATGGATTACTGGTCATCTGATATTGAGTTGAATGTTTTGTATGTCTTCATATGGATTACTTGTCATCTGATATTGGATGTTTTGTATGTCTTCATATGGATTACTGGTCATCTGATATTGGATGCTTTGTATGTCTTCATATGGATTACTGGTCATCTTATTGAGTTGGATGTTTTGTATGTCTTCATATCGATTACTGGTCATCTGATATTGAGTTGGATGTTTTGTATGTCTTCATATAGATTACTGGTCATCTGATATTGAGTTGGATGTTTTGTATGTCTTCATATGGATTACTGGTCATCTGATATTGGATGTTTTGTATGTCTTCATATGGATAACTGGTCATGTGATATTGAGTTGGATGTTTTGTATGCCTTCATATGGATTACTGGTCATCTGATATTGAGTTGGATGTTTTGTATATCTTCATATGGATTACTGGTCATCTGATACTGAGTTGGATGTTTTGTATGTATTCATATGGATTACTGGTCATCTGATATTGAGTTGGATGTTTTGTATGTCTTCATATGGATTACTGGTCATCTGATATTGGATGTTTTATATGTCTTTATCTTGTTTTAATTCCAGGCAAAGTAATATTGATTTGGATGTTTCCAAAGACCTCATCTTAATTTCTGGCAAAATGTTACTATCCTCTATGTTTCCTTATGATTATTATTGGTCAAGTGATACTGAGTTGGATGTTTCCTGTGTCCTTATCAGGATTTATATTTATAATACAACACTGATATGACCATACTATGACTCACTTAGAGTATTTGCATGTGATCTGTGTGTGAAATATAACACCTGACACCATAATAGATACATCAGTCAAATACAATTTCAAATGACTTTTTGAAAAATTAATGTTTCATCATATGATGAATAGAATCTTACATTGTACTCATTTAAAAAAAATGTATGAAGCTGGTATGATTTCTATATTTTGGTTGAAAAGGTTTAAAACTTGTTTTATAAATACATACATGTAGTTGAAAAAAGCATAGTATTTATGCATGAATCTGGATTGAATTTCCCTGTCTTAGTTACAGTTTAGTATTTTTTAAAATGAGAATCAAGGTTGAATTTCCCTGTCTCCAGTTACAGTTAGTATTTTGTTTAGATGAGAATCAAGAATGAATTTCCCTGCCGCAAGTTGCAGTTTAGTATTTGTTCATGAGAATCAAGATTAAATTGCCCTGTCTAATATTTGTTCATGAGAATCAAGATTAAATTGCCCTGTCTAGTATTTGTTCATGAGAATCAAGATTAAATTGCCCTGTCTAGTATTTGTTCATGAGAATCAAGATTAAATTGCCCTGTCTAGTATTTGTTCATGAGAATCAAGATTAAATTGCCCTGTCTAGTATTTGTTCATGAGAATCAAGATTAAATTGCCCTGTCTAATATTTGTTCATGAGAATCAAGATTAAATTGCCCTGTCTAGTATTTGTTCATGAGAATCAAGATTAAATTGCCCTGTCTAATATTTGTTCATGAGAATCAAGATTAAATTGCCCTGTCTAGTATTTGTTCATGAGAATCAAGATTAAATTGCCCTGTCTAGTATTTGTTCATGAGATTCAAGATTAACTTGCCCAGTCTCAAGTTACAGTTTAGTATTTGTTCATGAGAACAGTTTAGTATTTGTTCATGAGAATCAAGATTAAATTGCCCTGTCTCAAGTTACAATTTAGTATTTGTTCATGAGAATCAAGATTAAATTGCCCTGTCTCAAGTTACATCATCATATTCCTGTGCAAATCCTGATTATATTGCCCTGTCTCTAGTTACAACATAATATTTTATGAGAATCAAGATTAAATAGCCCTATCTCAAGTTACATCATCATATTCATGTCCAAATCCAGATTAAATTGCCGTGTCCAGTTTCAGCTTAGTATTCTTGTGAAAATCAAGACTATATTGCCATGTCTCTAGTTACAGCTTAGTATTCCTGTGAAAATCATGGTTAAATTGCCCTGTCTCCAGTTACAGCTTAGTAATCCTGTGAAAATCATGGTTAAATTTCCCTGTCTCCAGTTACAGCTTAGTAGTCCTGTGAAAATCAAGATTATATTGCCCTGTCTCCAGTTACAGCTTAGTAATCCTGTAAAAATCAAGACTATATTGCCATGTCTCCAGGTACAGCTTAGTAGTCCTGTGAAAATCAAGGTTAAATTGCCCTGTCTCCAGTTACAGCTTAGTAATCCTGTGAAAATCATGGTTAAATTGCCCTGTCTCTAGTTACAGCTTAGTAATCCTGTGAAAATCAAGATTATATTGTCCTGTCTCCAGTTACAGCTTAGTAATCCTGTGAAAATCATGGTTAAATTGCCCTGTCTCCAGTTACAGCTTAGTAATCCTGTGAAAATCAAGGTTAAATTTCCCTGTCTCTAGTTGCAGCTTAGTAATCCTGTGAAAATCAAGATTATATTGTCCTATCTCCAGTTACAGCTTAGTAATCCTGTGAAAATCATGGTTAAATTGACCTGTCTCTAGTTACAGCTTAGTAATCCTGTGAAAATCAAGATTATATTGTCCTGTCTCCAGTTACAGCTTAGTAATCCTGTGAAAATCATGGTTAAATTGCCCTGTCTCCAGTTACAGCTTAGTAATCCTGTGAAAATCATGGTTAAATTTCCCTGTCTCCAGTTACAGCTTAGTAGTCCTGTGAAAATCAAGATTATATTGCCCTGTCTCCAGTTACAGCTTAGTAATCCTGTGAAAATCAAGATTATATTGCCATGTCTCCAGATACAGCTTAGTAGTCCTGTGAAAATCAAGGTTAAATTGCCCTGTCTCCAGTTACAGCTTAGTAATCCTGTGAAAATCATGGTTAAATTTCCCTGTCTCTAGTTACAGCTTAGTAATCCTGTGAAAATCAAGATTATATTGTCCTATCTCCAGTTACAGCTTAGTAATCCTGTGAAAATCATGGTTAAATTGCCCTGTCTCTAGTTACAGCTTAGTAATCCTGTGAAAATCAAGATTATATTGTCCTGTCTCCAGTTACAGCTTAGTAATCCTGTGAAAATCATGGTTAAATTGCCCTGTCTCCAGTTACAGCTTAGTAATCCTGTGAAAATCATGGTTAAATTGCCATGTCTCTAGTTACAGCTTAGTAATCCTGTGAAAATCAAGATTATATTGTCCTGTCTCCAGTTACAGCTTAGTAGTCCTGTGAAAATCAAGATTATATTGTCCTATCTCCAGTTACAGCTTAGTAATAATCTGAAAATCAAGATTGTATTGTCCTATCTCCAGTTACAGCTTAGTAATCCTGTGAAATCAAGATTATATTGCCATGTTTCAAGTAACATCATCATATTCATGTCCAAAGCCAGATTAAATTGCCCTGTCTCCAGTTACAGCTTAGTAATCCTGTGAAAATCATGGTTAAATTGCCCTGTCTCTAGTTACAGCCTAGTAATCCTGTGAAAATCAAGATTATATTGTCCTATCTCCAGTTACAGCTTTGTAATCCTGTGAAAATCATGGTTAAATTGCCCTGTCTCTAGTTACAGCTTAGTAATCCTGTGAAAATCAAGATTATATTGTCCTGTCTCCAGTTACAGCTTAGTAATCCTGTGAAAATCATGGTTAAATTGCCATGTCTCCAGTTACAGCATAGTATTCCTGTGAGAATAAAGATCTAATAGCCCTGTCTTCATTTACAACATAGTATGTTATGAGAATCAAGAGTAAAGTGCTGTAGACAATTACAGAAATATTGTATCAGTACAGTCAGTGACTATTGACTGACACAATACTGTATCAATACAATCAATGACTGTTGACACTCAATAATATATCAGTACAATCAGTGACTGTTGACTGACTCAATACTGTATCAATACAATCAATGACTTGACTGACACAATACTGTATCAATGCAATCAATGACTGTTGACTTACACAATACTGTATTAATACAATCAATGACTGTTGACTGACACAATACTGTATCAATACAATCAGTGACTGTTGATTGACACAATACTGTATCAATGCAATCAATGACTGTTGACTAACACAATACTGTATCAGTGCAATCAATGACTTGACTGACACAATACTGTACCAATGCAATCAGTGACTGTTGACTGACTCAATACTGTATCAATATAATCAATGACTTGACTGACACAATACTGTATCAATACAATCAGTGACTGTTGATTGATCCAATACTGTATCAATGCAATCAATGACTGGTGACTGATACAATACTGTATCAATGCAATCAATGACTGTTGACTGACACAATACTGTATCAATACAATCAATGACTGTTGACTGACACAATACTGTATCAATACAATCAATGACTGGTGACTGACACAATACTGTATCAATACAATCAGTGACTGTTGATTGATCCAATACTGTATCAATACAATCAATGACTGTTGACTGACACAATACTGTATCAATACAATCAGTGACTGGTGACTGACACAATACTGTATCAGTGCAATCAGTGACTGGTGACTGACACAATACTGTATCAATGCAATCAGTGACTGTTGACTGACTCAATATTGTATCAATGCAATCAATGACTGGTGACTGACACAATACTGTATCAATACAATCAATGACTGGTGACTGACACAATACTGTATCAATACAATCAATGACTGGTGACTGACACAATACTGTATCAATACAATCAATGACTGGTGACTGACACAATACTGTATCAATACAGTCAATGACTGGTGACTGACACAATACTGTATCAATACAGTCAATGACTGGTGACTGACACAATACTGTATCAATACAGTCAATGACTGGTGACTGACACAATACTGTATCAATACAGTCAATGACTGGTGACTGACACAATACTGTATCAATACAGTCAATGACTGGTGACTGACACAATACTGTATCAATACAGTCAATGACTGGTGACTGACACAATACTGTATCAATACAGTCAATGACTGGTGACTGACACAATACTGTATAAATTTAGTCAGCTGTGTTTAATGACACAGTCCTATACCAATGCAGTCAGTTGGCATTGACTAACACAATCCTGTTAGGCAACAACGTACAGGAAATTAATTTACTTTCATTATAAATGTCAAATGGATTGTATACTCAATCTATAGTTGTATTTACAGCTTTGTCGGAAACACCACTTTGGCTTGAAGAAAGTGGACAAGATTGCTGTCCACCAGGATGGTAGCCAAAACAAACTTCCATTTCAAAAGATGGTCAGCAATATCAGATCTGCAGCTGAAAATGTCAAACCCAAAAAGGTAGGGTACATTTTATTAGTTCTCATTGAAAACCAGACCATGATTCTTCACCACAGTGTGTGTACAGCAGTCGCAAATTTATATTAAGAAATTGTACTGATGAAAAATTTTCTTATATGTGTCTTATGGGCATATGCACACACACTTGAGATATGCACACATACACATGACAATAAATACACACATGCATGCACATGTGACAATGCATACACAAATCCACACACATAATGTACATATAACACTCATGCAAGCACATGTGTACACACAGACTAACAAAGAGGTTCCATTAATTTATATCTTTGGAAGTCTTCGACTTCCTTGGTTGGATATTTAGGAATCTTACCTAAAGCCTAGAATTTCCATTGTTGCAGTTACCTCAACAAATATATTATTTATCAACATTCTAATTCTGTCTCCACGCCAAATCTTAACTGTATATCGTTTTACCAGTTGGCCTGGTTAAAACATCAATTTAGCTTAAATGGACATAATGTACTTCATAAAGTCTTAGATGTATAATTGCTTACAAACATTGATTTAGCTTAAATTGATATAATGTTCTTTATAAAGTCTTAGATGTATAATTGCTTACAAACATTGATTTAGCTTAAATTGATATAATGTTCTTTATAAAGTCTTAGATGTATAATTGCTTACAAACATTGATTTAGCTTAAATTGATATAATGTTCTTTATAAAGTCTTAGATGTATAATTGCTTACAAACATTGATTTAGCTTAAATGGATATAATGTTCTTTATAAAGTCTTAGATGTATAATTGCTTACAAACATTGATTTAGCTTAAATAATTATTATATGCTCATATTTTCCTCCATGAACTAAACTTTACATTGTCCGAATTGTGCATTATTTATCCATGCTACACTGCTTCATACTGCGTGATAAGTATAAAAAAATAGTATGTGGTAGGATCAGTTTGATTGAGTTTTTATCTATTAGATTTTTCTGTAGACAAACTATACAAGCTGTAGGGTCCATTTGAAAGGAGAAATGATAATGTTGACGATGTAAGTAAGTTCACTGTGACACTAAAGAAACTTTAAACCCAACAAAAGAATGAACTTGATATCTCGAATGTTCACAAGAAATGTGAGACACACAGTATTGGAAATACCATTCTGAAACCTTTCAACAGTTATTGAGGAGACATGTTCATAACTATTCACAAATTGAATGGTTAAGATTATGCGTGACCCATGCTCTCTAGGGACTTTAAAAATAGCATCGGAAGACATATTAAGTCCAAGGGCTATCTTGTCTCCTTCAGAGATGTCCCATTTTGCAACTCAGTCCAAATACTAATTTTTGAAAAAAACATCACAAGAAGGCAGGTTTGGGTACAAAACCTAGAGCCCATGAGCTAGTAAGCCAATATGACAAAAAAGTTTTTCTGAAGATGATCTGGAGCTGCTTTGCAGTTTTCTGTTTCATTTTTTTGAGACAATGTTTCCATGTATAGTAGCAATCGAAGTCATATATGACATATATACATGTCATCTTTTGCTGGTAATCACAATGGCAATAAATACCTTCTGCATCGTAAATATTCCTCAAACTATGTTTTTAGCTATTTCTGCTTATCAGAAATAAATTTATCCACACTGCAAAATTGTACTGTAATTTCAGCTATATTTCCAACAGAAGTCACATTCTAATTACTGCTCTCAAAACGAAATAAATCTGATATTCCCAAGCAAACAGTATCAATGTTTTTTGGAGAATTTCAATTAAAAGAATACATCGTTTTTTTCTCCAACATTATGATTCCAAACAGAACAGAAACACAGGTGCAGCTGCATCAAGGCCAGTCTCTCCAGTCTCATGCACATTGTACAGAACTGATGTTGTGCAAGAGTGCTCAGATAAACTCATTTATATTTTCCCATACAAATCTAGTAACCAGTAAATATAATGTTTTACTTGTACAGCTCCTTACAAAAGTTGATTTAATACGAATGGATATAATATACCTTATAAATTCTTAGTTGTACAACTGCTTACAAACATTAAAATAAATGGATATAATATACCTTATAAATTCTTAGTTGTACAACTGATTACAAACATTAATATAAATGGATATAATATACCTTATAAATTCTTAGTTGTACAGCTGCTTACAAACATTAATATAAATAGAAATAATATACTTTATAAATTCTTAGTTGTACAACTGCTTACAAACATTAATATAAATGGAAATAATGAACTTTATAAATTCTTAGTTGTACAACTGATTACAAACATTAATATAAATGGATATAATATACCTAATAAATTCTTAGTTGTACAGCTGCTTACAAACATTAATATAGATGGAAATAATGAACTTTATAAATTCTTAGTTGTACAGCTGCTTACAAACATTAATAAAAATGGATATAATATACCTAATAAATTCTTAGTTGTACAGCTGCTTACAAACATTAATATAAATGGAAATAATGAACTTTATAAATTCTTACTATTTGCACATATGATCAAAAGTAGATCGGAGTGGGGGAGGCACACAGCATTTAAGAGGGAAAATAATATCGCATGAATCGCTAATAGGGATATTATAATGAGATAATCTTGTTTGCTTTGACAGTTTTGCACCTAAACTTTGCGATCTATTCCATACTGTCATATTTTCTTTTAACGCTTATACTATTGCAAAGAACTAAAACTTTTAAAAAATTGTTAAGCTATAATGCCTGACAAACACTATTGCAACTGGACCACACATTTTGAATGTTTTTATTGCCATCTTACATATTTGTCTACTCTTCAGCCATTACTTGTGCCCATAAAGACAAGGAAGGACATCCACTAGCAAAAAGCTGTAGGCATATTTTTCTATTTCTTTCATGCCAGTGTCGTAGTTGCTAAAGTTGAATTGGTAAATCTGCTAGTTTAAGACCATATACATGATACCAAAATGAGTTCTTTATTAATCAGGCTGTCAATAATGTTGACACACATCATTAATTATTGTGAATTTGTCAACTGTTTTTAGGATAATTGTCCCAGGATTATTTAATATATTGGTCATAAGTTTCCAATTTATTAACTGTCTCACTATGGTCAAAATTGCTTTATACAGTTGATATCTGCTTGCTTTAAATCAGTGAGGGTGTTTTTCATGGTATGTATGGCTTTCATTCTACTTAACAGTACCTGGTCCAGCAGAGCTGAATGTGAATGCTGCCCAATAAAGTGTGACTAGCGTATATAGTCTGGTGCCCAATAAAGTGTGACTAGTGTATTTAGTCTGTTGCCAGATAAAGTGTGGCTAGTGTGTATAGTCTGCTGCTCAGTAAAGTGTGACTAGTGTATTTAGTCTGCTGCCAGATAAAGTGTGACTAGTGTATTTAGTCTGCTGCCAGATAAAGTGTGACTAGTGTATTTAGTCTGCTGCCAGATAAAGTGTGACTAGTGTATTTAGTCTGCTGCTAGATAAAGTGTGACTAGTGTATTTAGTCTGCTGCCAGATAAAGTGTGACTAGTGTATTTAGTCTGCTGCCAGATAAAGTGTGACTAGTGCATTGTCTACTGCCAAATAAAGTGTGACTAGTGTATGCAGTCTACTGCCAAATAAAGTGTGACTAGTGTATGCAGTCTACTGTCAAATAAAGTGTGACTAGTGTATGCAGTCTACTGCCAAATAAAGTGTGACTAGTGTATGCAGTCTACTGCCAAATAAAGTGTGACTAGTGTATTTAGTGTGCTACCCATTAAGGTTGTGAATTATTCATCTTTAGTTGTATGCACACAGTATTAGTCGAACTGTAAGTGCTGAGGTTAAGTACAATGTGGTTTAGCAAGAGTGAATGCTAGTCTGCTAGTGGCAGTAAATAATCCTGAGGGAATAACATAAATTTTTATAGTTTGCCAAGATTTACCCGAATCAATGGCTAACACTTGTCTAGGCAATAAAAACCAACCAAAGTTGGCATTGGCTTTCTTCATTGTGTAGTGTAAATCATTCAAAAGGCATAATTAACTGGTTCTAGTGGTGGAGATAAGTTACGTTTTGGAACAGTTCGAATGACAGGCATTTATTATTTGGATGTACATGTATAAATACAGTAAGGGAAGTTCCAAGGCCATCCAGTGTTAGAATTGTGGATGTCCTGGAACCTGGAGAATAAGTGAGACATATAATATGTAGGGATATCTGTTAGTGGAACTCTGTAGGGCATGTTAATAGAAGAAGAAAAAATATACCCCCCCTCCACCCCTCCATTCACCCACCATATATATATATATATATATATATATATATATATATATATATATATATATATATATATATATATATATATATATATATATATATATATATATATATATATATATATATGTGTGTGCTGAAATGGCCTTTGTAGACAGTTGACCTCCAAAAACAGGTTCATCTCTCAAACTTGTTCATGACATGCATGTAGTATGCACTGAATAGTATTGCTATTATTTTTTGTTGCATGTATTATTATTAGCAGTAGTAGTATCCATTATTGGGCGTAGATATTTTGCTACAACAAAAATAGCAATATAAAATGTTCCACACAAGATCACTGTGTTCTCACTCTGATACACATTATGTCATCGTTATTTATCCTGTCATTGTCACATGTGTGGGAGTTTTTATCTATATTTAGCAGTTCCTTTTAAATTGCATATAGACTTTACCCATGATCAGCAAACACAGAATTGACATTGGCAGCTGGTGTAATTAGGCATGAAAACACGTTTTGACTCTTCATAGAATTGATGGTTTACAGCAGTCGCTCAAACTCAGTCAGCTTTTATGAGAGACCTTTTTTGATTATTAGAAAATGAAAAGAAACTTTCTGTAGCTATCAATTCATGTAATATATTTTTATATATACATGTACCATGTTTTGCTCATCAAATAAAAGAAGTTGAATATGCATACTTGAAGCAGTCATTCCTGATATGCTCCATTGACTATAGAAGTCAGGGTGAAACCACTGCATGGTTAGAAAAGATAGTTGACCACGGATTATATGACATTTACATAGGAAATGTTACTTTTGTTGGAATTAGAACCACCATTTTGACCAGGTCACTGCTGAATTTGGGTGTCTGTTAAGACAGGTTTCACTCTAATATCTATCCATCCATCCATAACATAACATAACATAACATAACATAACATAACATAACATAACATAACATAACATAACATAACATAACATAACATAACATAACATTACATTACATTACATTACATTACATTACACTACACTACATCCATGCATCCATGCATCCATACGTACATACATACATACATACATACATACATACATACATACATACATACATACATACATACATACATACATACATACATACATACATACATACATATGATTTAGTGTCAGAAGAACAATTTACCAGTCTCAGAATGAGATCACAATAATATACAAATATATTCCATTAAAATTAAAGATTAATTCTGTCAAATTTTTTTATCCACCAAAATGATGTGGATAATTTTTATTATCATTTTGTGAAGCTTTGAAATCAAAATCTAATGGAACAGACCCAAGATCACTGAATGAGAATAAATGTATTTTTCTGGCCTAATAGTTGATATGGTATGTAAGTCAAATTCACCAATTTTGTAAATTTTCCATCCTTTGACTATATATAAGTTGATTCTGAGTAAAAGATGAAGTCAGCCAGGTCAATAATTTGGCTTTGTATTTTACACTACTAAGTTCCGGTTTTATGAATATTAATGGTATCAATGTATGATATTCCATATTACCGGCAATCATGAAATTTCATTACCAATGCTAACATGCTTGTGATTTTACTCTTGTACAAGGCACTGCTATATTCTGTTATCAATTGACAAAGCTGAATAAAAAGTCTATGCTTGTTTTAATTATGATATCATTGCAACAAGAACCACATGGCTGTGCATGTTATATGCATGTTAATTAAAGGTCTAAAGTGTTAACATGATTATTCCAGTTGAAACCAGTCTTGAGTGCAAGATTCAACAGATGAGATAAACTCAGAGAGGCTTAACATTAGGGAAATGAGGCTATCCATAAAGGAAATCAGAAATGTGAAGAAAATTCAGAGACAGAACACATAAATTACAAAAATAAATAAAAATACTTTTTAATTATACTTTAACATATCTTTGAAATTATCAAATTTAAACAAATGAATAGTTTTATAATACATATATTTAACATATCAATGTTAAATATATGTATTATGTTAAATGTAATTCATTACCTGTTGTAGAACTGTTCCACATTCTATTTAAGAAAATAATGATTAAGAGTTCACTGAATCATCTCCAGTATCAAAAAATCCTCTGAAGTCTTTGCCTTCCATATCAGAATGAAAAATGGAGGCTATCTCAGGGCTCAGATCATTGAAAATGTTCTCATTATTGTCTGTCTTCATCTCATCATCCTCATCTGGCTTCTTTATCCTGCTGACAATTTCTGCTTTAGCAAATCCATTCACAAGAGCCTGTTCAGGAACCCTGTTCCATGCATCCTTAACCCAATGTTCAACTTGGGAATATGTAGAGTGCCGCATACATCCCGTTTTTGTGAAGCTGCCATCATCCAATGTTCCCGCAACTTCCAAAGTTCAGTTTTGAAACAGCAGACCACCTAGGATGGTGCCTAGCGATGTCTTTGTGGTTTCAATCTTCACCTTTGTCTCGGCACTGATGTGTGCATGCATATAATCCATAATGAGGAGAGACTTCTCAGTAAGGAAAAATGAATAAAGATTTTATAATACTGTAATGCCACTTTTTTATACAATAAATAATAATTAATTATTGGTGAGGAAATACAATGATTGATGCTTAAGCTGTCTTATTGCCATACAATATCTACTGGTGTTTATTAAGAAATGAACAAAGGACTTCACAAAATATACCTTTAAATATTAGTTCTCCTCATAAAGTCTGTCACCATTAAAAAACACCACAGTTTAAAATGAGTTCTGAAGCCCTTTGATGTTTTCTTATGCAACAAAAATTACATCTCAGTACATGCTAAAGTGAAGACCACAAACACTTGGTCAACTAGTCTGATTGTTTTGTTATAGTCATACAAACATAAAATATAAAATCCTTGTCATTTTATTTTGTAAGTTTAAAAGTAACAGACTGTTAAATTGCTTATCTATTCAAATATTACCTTTTAAATGTTTGTTCTGTTTTGAAGATTTTTATTACAAATCTATTCAGGGACCCCGAATGGCTGAGTGGTCTAAAGCATTGTCCGTTACGGATCACTGCCATCTCACCTGTCTGCGTGGGTTCGAGTCTAAGATTCGGCTAATGTAGTTATGTGAGAAAGCTTGCCAGTAGCTTCTCGTGGGTCGTGGTTCTTTCCGGGGGTTTCCCCGGGCTCTTCTTCCACCAATAATACTGGCCGCCATGTATAGCTTATTCTGTACCGAAAAATGGCGTTAAACCCTAGAAAACAAACAAACAAACAAATCTATTCAATGATATACCCCTCTATTATCTTTGTTGGCAAGTTTAATTAACAAGTAATGCGTATGATTTCTTGTCTTATAAAAAAATTATGTATGGACAATGGCTTCACTAGAATATTGACAGATTTTCATTTCCCTAAAGAGAGCCTAATTTTCATACTGGCATCCTCACTGATTTTGACCTATTCTGTCAATTATTGCCCTCAGTCTTGTTTTAATAATAACCAAAGCACTAAGCATGTTTAATTACTGTGTAAATAATACTGCATAACCTTGTTGTTATTGTGACAATGTACATAGCAATTAAAACAAGAATGAATTGTTGATTTAGCTGTGTTTGTTGATAATGGAATATAGTAGTGTCATAATACATTAGGATTATGACAATCATCAGGTAACTGAAATTTTTTTTAAAAAATGGTCTTTTTTCATCTCTCTCTCTCTCTCTCTCTCTCTCACACACACACACACACACACACACACACACACACACACACACACACACACATGCGAGCACTCACTATATATCTGATTTTAATTTAGTTTAAACCATATTTATTTGAGAAACTTTGTCAAATACAATTATAAACATATGATTTGGGGGATTCAGTAGGAATCATAAACTACAGTAATCATAGAACGCTCGTGTTAATATGGATTACATCCCTTTGTAGGATAAATTAGATCAAATAGAAAGTTATGCCAGTAATCGCATGCGTTTGTCAAACACTATAATGGAAAATCAAATATCAATGGACCAGTTGCCAAAATGTGATCAGGAAGAATGAGGTATGGTTAAAAGGGATGATGAATACAACAAAATAATTTTATATCTTTTTAGCAAATAACAGTATGCTTTGAATTAGTACAATAAACTAAATAGCATTGACCCTAAGTGTGCTATTGGGCTCAGTGAAGTTTTTGACAGTAATTATTTTCTTTTGTTTCAATTTTGAGAAATAAGAAAATACATGCAGAATTCAAACTAAATAATGACAAAAACTTTTAAATATAAACACAGTTATAATAGTTTAAAACAATTTATTGACATAGTACTTTAACAAGAATCTTCTATGTGACCTGTTTTCAAATATGCCGATTATAGAGCAATTTCATAAGCATACTGGGTACCGTAATCCATATATAAATTGATGCAATTTCAATGACATAATTTATTTATAAGTCGATTCGAAGTATAAGATAAAGATCTGACTTTCAAGTAAACAAGTATTGACTGATAGGCTGGAAAATACGGTAGTAGTCTTCATATTAGCAATGGGACTTCTTCTGGCATTAGTATAAAATAATTTCTCGTTGATATCAAGCTCAAGAGACGATGCTATTATAGCAAATAGTTACTATCATAGATGCAAAATTCTAGGGACCGTGATAATGTATCAAACCATCACAGACCATTGTAATGTATTAAACAATCACTGACATCATAGAGTTCTAGGGACCATGGTAATGTATCCAATAATCACTGTCATTGATACAGTGCTCTAGGGACCATGGTTATGTATCAGATAATTTCTGTCATTGATTCAGAATTATAGGGACTGGTAATCTATAATTAAAAAAAATCACTGTCATTGGCACAAATTTTAGGGACCCTTATAATGTATCAAATAATCACTCTCATACAGGATTCTAGGGACCATGGTAATGTATCAAATAATCACTTTCATTGATACAAAATTCTAGGGACCATGGTACTATATCAAATAATCACTGTCTTTGATACAGAATTTTAGGGACCATAGTAATATATCAGATAATTTATGTCATTGATACAGAATTCTAGGGACCATGGTAATGTATCAGATAATCACTGCCATTGATACAGAATTTTAGGGACCATAGTAGTATATCAGATAATTTATGTCATTGATACAGAATTCTAGGGGCCATGGTAATGTATGAAATAATCACTATAATTAATACAGGATTACTGTATATGGACCATGGTAATGTATGAAATAATCACTATAATTAATACAGGATTCTAATGACCATGGTAATATATCAGATAATTTATGTCATTGATACAGAATTCTAGGGACCATGGTACTATATCAAATAATCACTGTCATTGATACAGAATTCTAGGGATCATGTTAATGTATCAAATAATCAGTCATTGATACAGAATTCTAGGGAACATGGTAATATATCAGATAATTTATGTCATTCATACAGAATTCTAGGGACCATGGTAATGTATCAAATAATCACTATAATTAATACAGGATTATATGGACCATGGTAGTGTATGAAATAATCACTATAATTAGTACAGGATTCTAATGACCATGGTAATATATCAGATAATTTATGTCATTGATACAGAATTCTAGGGACCATGGTACTATATCAAATAATCACTGTCATTGATACAGAATTCTAGGGATCATGTTAATGTATCAAATAATCAGTCATTGATACAGGATTCTAATGACCATGGTAATATATCAGATAATTTCTGTCATTGATACATAATTCTAGGGACCATGGTAATGTATCAAATAATCACTGTCATTGATAAAGAATTCTAGGGACAATGGTAATGTATCAAATAAATCACTGTCATTAATAAAGAATTCTAGGGACCATGGTAATGTATCAAATAATCACTATAATTAATACAGGATTCTTTGGCCCATGGTAACATATCTAATACAGGACAATATAAAGGCTTGTTCATGCTATTTGCTTCAACAGCCAATTGTGAATATATAATTGCTTGTCAAGATTACAAAGGAATGTTCACACCATGCACTTTGGCAGTTGTGAACAAACATTTAGGAGTCAAGTGTACAAATGACTGGGGGTTGTGAATATAGTGTTGCCAATCAAGCAATCAATCAAAAAGAGGTGCACACTTGCTTTTTGAATGACATTTGTGACAATGCTGTTTGTACATTAACCTAATGAAAGAATGTTCATTAATACAGGGTTCCAGGGACCATTATAATGTATCAAACATTCACTGACATTCATAGAGTTCTAGGGACCATGGTAATGTATAAGATAATTTCTGTCATTGATACAGAATTCTAGGGACCATGGTAATGTATCAGATAATCACTGTCATTGATACAGAATTCTAGGGACCATGGTAATGTATCAGATAATTTCTGTCATTGATACAGAATTCTAGGGACCATGGTAATGTATCAGATAATCACTGTCATTGATACAGAATTCTAGGGACCATGGTAATGTATAAGATAATTTCTGTCATTGATACAGAATTCTAGGGACCATGGTAATGTATCAGATAATCACTGTCATTGATACAGAATTCTAGGGACCATGGTAATGTATCAAATAATCACTGTCATTAATATAGAATTCTAGCTTTGAATTACAATGGTAAAGATGCAGTTACCAATCAATGCTGACACAAGAATGTTTGCACATAATGTTTTGAATGACAGTTGTAAAAGTACAGTTACCAGTCAATGTTGATACAAGAATGCTTGCACATAATGCTTTGAATGAGAGTTGTGAAAATGCAGTTGCGAATGAAGCTGACAGTATAAGAGGTTATTTTGGTTATTAATCCCATCATCACAGATAACATTACACTACTGCACCTTAAAATCTGTCTTGTGAATCTACTGCTATGAAAGATCACCTGTATTGCAAGACCAGTAATGAAAGAACACCAGTCTTGTGAGACAGGTGTTATAAAAGAATACCTGCCTCACTTTTATTAAACAGCATCAGTCTTAAGAGACCACTACCATGAAGGAGCAACTGTCTTATGAGACCACTGGCACAAAAGGGCCACTACCATAAGAGAACACCATCATGAAAGAACCTGTCTGAAGAGACCACTGCAATGAAAGCTGAATTTTACTGAGAAACCACCTGCCCTGATAGACCACTTTTTGTCATAATGACTGCTCTCAGGACTAAATTAGAACCTTTCCAACACTGATTGTTACAAGACAAGTTAAATATATATATATGTCCTGTGTAATGGAGGAATTCTGGTCAAGATTAAATGTGATGGATTGGTTGTAATGATCTCCCTGGCTTTGAGAAAGCTGGACATGTGATGTAATTTTACAGTTATTAATATGGCAGATGACTTGATTGACTTGATGTTTATTTAGTATTTTTTTCTGAAACTCGTTGAAGTTTGACCTTTATTATTGTGATATTATTAGTGTATAGGTGATCATTTGTAAATTCCCAAACTCAGAGCATAAATATATTTTGAATTCAAATTTGCCTTCATCAGTGACTAATGTTGATCTTGTTACATGTGCTTATAATGATCACATGATTTGAGGCTAATGGTCACCTGATACAAGGAGACTGGTGTACATGGGTGGTTATTCAAGTTCTTTGTCCCTATTTAGTGTTGGCCTCCACTGTTGTATTTCAGTCATTTCATTTACCTTCTTTTCCATGTCCTGTCCTCTGATATGATGACCTTGGTCAGATTGGGAATGATGGAATGTCCAATATTGACAAATAAATTTCACTCACTTCTGGTAAATGACACCATAGTCACTGATCAAACTGACATTGCAAATGTTTTCAATGATTTTGTCAACAACATTACCAAAAAGTTAAAAGAACCAGTGATAGAAAACAACTGAACTGAAAAAGTTCTGCAGCAGCTAAATCTCTAAGGAAGTATGTTTCTCTATCCCACCAGTATCAAAAAACTTTGTTAAAAAATGTATCAGTGAACTTGATACCAAGAAAGCTACAGGACTTGATCAGATTGGTCCAAGACTCATTAAATCTTCTGCCTCTGCTATTTTAGATAGCATAACATTCATAATCAATTTAAGTATTGCAACCTCGTCTGTCCCCAAAATATGGAAAATAGCAAAAGTTACTCCTATTCACAAATCTGGATCTAAGAATGATGCTGATAACTACCGACCAATCTCAATACTACCAAACGTTTCAAAATTGATTGAAAAACATGTCCATGACTCGTTAATGTCATATTTAAACAAATACTTGCTGTTACACCCTAATCAATCAGGCTTTAGACAGAAACATTCATGTGAGACTGCCTTGATCTCCCTAACTGATAAATGGCTTCAAGCACATGACCAAGGTAAAATAATAGGATCTGTATTTGTAGATTTTAGGAAAGAATTTGACATGGTGGATCATGAAATCCTTTTGAAGAAACTGAAAATCTACCAATGTGATGAAAAAACAGTTAGATGGTTTACTTCATACTTAAGTGAGAGAACACAACATGTTTATATAAATAATGTTCTGTCTGAACCTGAAACAATTAGATATGGAGTACCACAAGGCTCAATTCTAAGTCTGTAAATATTTATTTATTTATTAATGACCTACCACTTTTACTAAGAGACTCGACATCATCAACAGATCTCTGTGTAGATGACACAACATTGTCAGACATCCAAAACACAAAGCATGAACTCGAAATTTCTTTACAGAATGCATTAAACAAGCTGGAAAACTGGTGCACATGCAATGGCATGGTAGTAAATACTGGTAAAACTAAAATATTACTTATCTCAACAAGGAAAAAAAGGAAAAATCTTGATAGCAATGAACTAGGTCTGACATGGAAGGATAAAAATTTGCAAATGGTCTGTCATGACAGACTACTTGGTGTTTTGGTAGATAATAACCTATCATGGACTGATCATATCAAACATACATGTACATGTATCAGTAAAAAGGTCAATTCAAGTTTATGGCTTCTCAGTAGGATAAGACATTTTCTCCCTGAAAGGCACAGAAAACTATTTTGTAACAGTTACATACAACCTTACTTAGACTACTGAAATGCAGTATGGGGAAATTCAAATGATAAAAACATAGCAAAGCTGTAAAATCTTCAAAAAAGATCATTTAGGCTAATATCAAACCAGAAAGAAAGCAAGGAAAATTTAGCTGGTAAGTTAAAAATATTACCTATTAAAGACCGAATCTGTTTAAGAAAAGTCAAATTAATGTACAGGATATCCAATAATAGTGCTTCTGAATATTTACAATCCCTATTCCAGTATAGGCTACCTGGTAATACACCCCCACATGCGATCAATGTCTACAAAACAGTGTAAAATTTCCAAACCAAATAAGGAATTATTCAATAAAAGGTTTCCAATACTCTGCAACTTTGCTCTGGAAGAGTATTCCAGTTGAGATTAGAAATGCCCACTCTATTTCCATCTTCCAAACCCAATATATCCAGTGGCTTCTGAGATGCTGCTGAAATAAATAAATTCCTTGTATGAGGGCCTCAAGGTAGATTAGTTCTTAGTTAATTGTGTTACCCTCTTTAAATAAAGTCATTATTATTATTATTATTATTAGTAGTAGTAGTAGTAGTAGTAGTAGTAGTAGTAGTAGTAGTAGTAGTAGTAGTAGTATCATTGTAAGTCAATTATTAAAACAAAATCCTAAGGAAAGGGGACTGAGTAAGATCAGCTTTACATGTACACATTGTACACTGTGTAGACTAATTAAACATTAAGGCCTTTGCAATGAGGTCACAGTTAAACTTGTGTTGACTTTTTAACCATAAAGTTTTTATTAAAGAGTTTTTTTAAACACCTATGTAGATTACTAACATATAATATCCTTAGCAAAGAGGTTTGGGTAAGACCTGTGTTGACTTCTGAAACATTACACTCTAAGCAAAGAGGTATGTGTAAGACCTTTGTAGACTTCTGAAATATAAATCATGAGCAAAGAGTTCTGAGTAAGACCTATTTTATATGCACACATTGTAAACTCTATAGATTATTAAAACATGAAGTCCTTAGTAAAGAGCTCTATCTTTGACCTGTGTAACACATTGTAGACTGTGTAGATTACTAAAACATAAAGTCCTTAGTAAAGAGCTCTATCTTTGACCTGTGTAACACATTGTAGACTGTGTAGATTACTAAAACATAAAGTCCTTAGCAAAGAGTTCTATTTAAGACCCGTGTTGACTGCTGAAATATTTCATCGCAAGCAATGAGGTCAGCATAAAACCTGCTTCATACACACACATTGCAAACTATGTAGACTACAAAAACAACATTCCTAGCAATGAAATGTGTTTATGACCTGTATAGACTACTTAATCATAATGTCTCATCAAAGAAGTTTTGTGAAAGAGGCTTGTATAAGCCCTGTGTCTAAAACTACTAGAACATAATGTCCTTTAAGCCAAGCGGCCTTAGTGAGACCTGTCTTATGTGCATACAATGTACTGAAGTTTTATTATCAGTATGCCCTGCACTGTGAGACCAGAAAGGCATATTTTGTTTCTGAGCACACATCCACTTACTACTATGAATCCATTTTAGTACTGTGAATACATTTTACTACTGTGAATACATTTTAGTATTGTGAATCCACTTTAGTACTGTGAATCCATTTACTACTGTGAATCCACTTTAATACAGTGAATCCATTTTAGTACTGTGAATCCATTTTAGTACTGTGATATGAAAACTGTTAAACTGGGAGTAGATAAGTTGTGTAAGCTGTATTATGGTAATAAGTAATTGATCTGATTAAGTTTTAAGGCCTTTATGTATTTTTCTATTTTGTACACATTTTAAACAATTGTTTCTAAACGTTTTTTGAATGTGTTGATTAAGTTGAAGAGATTTTTATGCCTTTATAAACATTTTTAATTTTTTGAGACCTATACATTTTTGGTTTGCACTGGAGGGAGTTTTTTGTTTCTTTAATACAATTCTAGTTACATTTGTTTAGTAATTGTATGATATTTTTGTCTAGTGGTTCATGTTTCTGTTTCCACCTCCCATATAAAAATGTAGCTGCAAGATTACATGCATGCTGGAGTCAGTGTTTGACTTTTATGAAATGGTTCATGTTTCATATGTTTTCCCATGCCATATAAAAATGTAACTGCCAAGATTTCATTCATGCTTTAAAAATCTGTATGTTGCAGAAGGAGGTCAAAGACAGAGAGAAATTTGAAAGAAGAATCATGGAGGTATGTTTGTATTATTTGTATTACCCTCCCTAACAATTTTTTTTAATAATTTCTGCAAAGTGGTGTTTGGAACTTCCTTATATATTAGGCATTGACCCATCTTCCTCTTGGGTGCAGAGTCAAAAGTTCTTTCCCTCCATACATACCAGGCCAGGGGGATCCATCATCCTCAAGGGTGCAAGAGCTATAGTGTTTCTGTTCAGATTGAATAAATTAACAATATAGGCTGCAATCTTGCACTGAGGAAAACAAACATAAATGAAACTCTTAAGAGCTAAGGCAATACTGTAGACTAAAGCCATACTGTAAAAGAGCTAATACTGTAGACTAAGGCAATACTGTAAAAGAGCTAATACTGTAGACTAAGGCAATACTGTAGACTAAGGCAATACTGTAGACTAAAGCAATACTGTTGAATAGCTAATACTGTAGACTAAGGCAATACTGTAAAAGAGCTAATACTGTAGACAAAAGCAATACTGTAGACTAAAGCAATACTGTAGACTAAGGCAATACTGTAGACTAAGGCAATACTGTAGACTAAAGCAATACTGTTGAATAGCTAATACTGTAGACTAAGGCAGTACTGTAGACTAAAGCAAAAATGTAGACTAAAGCAATACTGTAGACTAAAGCAATACTGTAGACTAAAGCAATACTGTTGAATAGCTAATACTGTAGACTAAGGCAGTACTGTAGACTAAAGCAATACTGTAGACTAAGGCAATATTGTAGACTAAAGCAATACTGTTGAATAGCTAATTCAGTAGACTAAGGCAGTACTGTAGGCTAAAGCAATAATGTGGACTAAGGCAGTACTATAGACTAAGGCAAAAATGTTGACTAAGGCAATACTGTAGAACTCTGTTCAACTTCAGTATGTAAATTTAGTACACAATTTTGTGCTATTAATTTTAGGCAGTGAAGCTTGATAATAAACATTTATATGATTTGTTAGTATGAATGCATAAAATATTATAGCAAAAGCCAAAGGTTTATGTTCACATAAAATTTCAGACCCGAGGTATAAGTGACATACTGTCTTTACATGCTTTTAAGTCGAGTCAGATTGCAAACAACAATGTTCCACATCATAATGCACCTACAGTTTAGGGTTGATCTTGTTTATTCTTTGCCTAACTAACTGTACAGAAACGGATCTGCCAGTTCATTATATGATGGTAATTCTAGGTCTGTGCATTTTGCAGTTAGACTCAACTTATAGTAAGTATAAATGGCATTAGAACAAGCCTGAGGTTTATGTCACATTTAGTTCCAAGCCAAAGGTTGATGTCACATATAATTAAAAATGGTCGATATAATTCAAAAATGGTTGATAAGAAGTGACAGTGAAAATTAAGGTGAATACATGACTCCAGTATGAGGACAGCATGAAAGTAAAAAAAAAATCAGCGCTGTTGTCTTGCCCATAAATGTAAGCATGACAGGGAACTCTTTATTGATTGCATTATCTTTGTCATTGACATCACCCAAGGTTGGTTTTATTTTGATTTTGTATGATAAAACTTTCATTTTGCTGTAAGGACTGTCATTTGACATCATGGAATCTTTGTTTTATTAAATTTAAGTTTATTTTCTTAGTGGTTTTAGGTATTCATGAAATTGTAGCTTGACTCTAAGCACATGTATTTCTCTTTGTCTCTTTTGCATATAGCTCATGCTGTTTTCTTTAATAATGAAGACCCCCCCCCCCCACCAATACTTCAGTTTGTTTTGCACTATTAATGTGAATCACTTCATTTTCAAATATGTAAGTTTAAAATTTTGGTTAGCAAATGCATCTTTGTGAACAATTTTATGAATTTGTCATTTGAGAAAAAGAAAGCTTGCAAACTATAATAATACTATGTAGCTACAATGTATAGATCTTTATGAAAGATATTAATGACATTCACTTCCATATATTTGCATAAGTACTACTGAAGAAAGTTAGGTTGATTAGGTAAATTATTAATTGCTGATGCTTTGCATGAATTCTGGAATCTAATTCAGACAAGATGCTGACAACCTTTTGCACACATGTATCAGCTTAATTGATCTACCAGTTTTTCAACTGAAATTAGTTTTAGCTCTACTTGTCAAAGGCAACAGAAATCAAGGGATGGTCTATTGTCTATCCTTTAGTACAATTTTGGTATTGCTACTTATCCTAAACTACTTGAATGATTGTCATGAAACTTTATGCAACCATTCATCTAGTAAGACCCATAACAAAATAATGCTGCTCAGACATCAAGTATGGTCACTGTGGCATCCATCTTGAAAATGTTGTCATCACTTCTCTTTCTGATTGGAAAGTCTTGTCAACATGGAGGTTTTGCTAGAAGGCTTCTTACAATGTCTTGTTGGTCCTAAATAAAAATGGCTTCTTTTGGACATCCAATTTGCCACCAGTGGCCATGTTGAAAATCTTGGTATCACTACTCCATGTGATGGGATTGTCATATCAGCATGGAGTTTGCACCTAGAGACTTCTTATGATGTCTAGTTAGCCCAAAATAAAAATGGTGACATTTATTATGGCCATCATGGCACCTATCTTAAAACCCTCATTATTATACTACTTCCTGGACAGTCACATCACCATGGAATTTTCAAGAGAAGACTTTATTATGTTTAGTTGCATTTAATGAAAATGGTTCCACCTGGACATCCAGATTTTATTCCACGGTGGCTATCTGGAAAATCTTATTGCTACTCCACCTGAATGGATGGTCACATGAACATGGGGTTTGACTAAAAGACTTCTTAATGCCTAGTTGGCCCTAAATTAAAAGGGTGCTGTTCTGATGCCCATTATGGCCATCTTTTTCTCCTTAATGGAAAGTCATAACAACATATGTTTTCGCCAGAGGGCTTCTTATAAATGTCCAGTTGGTCCTGAATGAAATTAGTTTTCCTCAGACTTCCAAATTGGTAACACTGTGGCCATCTTAAAAAGCATGTTCTAGCTACTCCACCTGAACAAAGTAATTAGGGGTTTTAATTAAAAGACTTTTCATAATGTCTAGAGTGTCTTTAAGTGTCTGTACCAATCTGACATCCAATATGGCCATCACAGCAGCCATTTTGAAAATCTTTACATTGCTACTTCTTCTAAATGGAAAATAATATAGTGAAACCTGTCTTGGGAGACCATATTCTCAACTCATGCATTTAATGATTATATAGCATTATGACCTGTTATGAGAGACCACCTGTCTTGGGAGACCATAATTTATGCCAGAAAGGGTGGTATTTCAAGACAGGTTCTACTATATTAGCATGGGGTCTCCATATGGCATCTAGTTGAAATAGAATGTCATATCAAACTGGGAGTTTTGACCAGAAAACCAATTATAACACCTAGTTGGTCCTGAATGAAAGTGATGTCAATCTATCTGACAACTAGTAAGGCCACCATGGTGGCAATCTTGAAAATCTTGCTATTGCTACTATGGAAGAATTGAATGTCATATACACATCTCCTATTCACCAAAGACTTCTTATGATATTTAGTTGGTCTCCAATAAAAATAGTGGATTGGTGGTTCCTACTGGTTTTTTCTCCAGGTTCCTGCACCATCAGTTACACTGGCTGACATTTATAGTCTATCACACACTGAAAATGGTGTTGAATCCAAAACAACAAACAAAAAGCTTTTTATGATAGCTAGTTGCTTCTAAATGAAGAAAAAAATCTTGCCACTAATTCACCTGAATGGATGATCATATCAACTAATAGTGTATAGTTTGTCCTAATCGAATCTGAATCCTATGTTGTATCCAGTACAGCTGACTTGATCTTATGACTCAAGAATATCAGAGATTGTTTCAACACTTGGCAATTTAAAGAAAAAGAAATAGTCTTCTCTTTAATTGTTGGAAATTCTTTTTGAACATTGGAATTTTAGTTCCTTCAGGGGTCTCTTTTCAGTCTCAGACTCTCAGCTATGAAAGTGCCACTAAGACAGCGGTCAGAAGTTGGAAAACTTGAAACACAGTGTTATAAAAGTCTGAAAGTTGAAGGGCAGTAGAACTCTTTGATGTTTTCAAAGAAAATTGTTAGGGAGAAGCAGCTGTCTCAGAAAGTGAAAACAATGCGATGCCATTAATTGTGCCAGATGTTGGTAGTTTATAGTGATTTCTAACCCTGGGGCATCATACTTCAGACATGAAGCATCATCTCCCACCCGGTCACATTAACCTGACACCAGGCTGACCAGACATAGCACAAAATCTTTATGCTGAGCGCCAAATATGGCAGCTGTTCGTACCATTTTTATAAGTCTGTATGACTCAGCCAGGTTCGAACCTGTGACCTTCTGCTTCCGAGGCGGATGCTCTAACCACTAAGACTGCCAGAGCGGTTGTTTGTTACTTGTAAATACAATAGGTACTTGTCCTTCAAAAAAAATTATAAATGCAGTGAAGACATTTAAATTTATTTATGAAATGACCAATCTTTGAATCAGACATTGGTAATTGCTTTAACAATAATAATAATAATAATAATAATAATAATAATAATAATAATAATAAGGAATTGTAGACAATACAGCATTTCTTGATATGTTCATTATGATGTGTTCATGAATTATTATAGAATAATTTAGTTCAAGAATTCAAGTAAAAAAGACAAAAAAATCTCATTATTTAATTTTTTTGAACTTTAAAGACATCATGAATGCTGTTTATGTGACTTCTGGGTCACTTGTATTCATTACTAATAAAGTGCTTATAAACGACTATTCATTTTACTTGTATGTTATTGTCGTTTCTATCTCATGTGTCTGTCTGTCTTGAGAGGATGTGACAAAAGCCACATTTTGGCAATTTTCCACTACTTTCTTCTTGTAGCCCTTTTTCCTCAGCAAACCAATGCAAAAACATTTGTTTCTCCTGGACTTTGCACCAGAAGCTGCCAAAGCTGACATTATTGTATAGTTGCAGACCCTTCTTACACTATCATACAGTAGATTATAGCAGTAATGGTGAGTATTTCCTTGTTTTCATTTGAAGGGAATCAGCCACCCAAGGAACTTTAAAATTCAGCAAATCGATAGCAAACCGATTTTGTAATACTGATATTAAAATGTAGTTTTTGTTAAAAACTAATTATAATGATGCAATGCATACCTGTTGCTATTGCCAAATAAACTTCCACAACCTCACACTAAAAGTGTTTGCCCAAAATAAAGATGTTGACTTTTGGCATGTGTGAGGTCATTGGACAGGCTTCCAGAATCTTCCAGAAAGTGAATTGTACACTTGTCTATTTCTAATCTCTATGTGCCTGTCTGACTTTCTGTTCAAGAAAAGCTTTGATTATTTGTGTTTTCTTATTTAGGAGCTGACCAAGATGTACAACGACTCCGACTTTTTCTACTACAGTGACACATTTGATTTGACCAACAGTATACAGAGGCAAAATGCAGAGAGTTACACTGTTGATTTACCACATTGGCAACGGTGTGATGTACGGTTCTTTTGGAATGAACACATGCTAAAAGAACTTATAGAGTTAAAGGTATGCAGAAAGAGATTAGAAAAGGTTCCTTATTTTATTCCATGAACAGTCAAGTCTTGACAATCCAAACCTCAGTACCATTCTTTGCAGATAGTCAGATGAGCTGAGAAAAGTTATCTCCCTTGGTTTAATTGCTTCGTGATGACTGTGCAAGGTGCATAACCAGTGATGATTTTCTATGTGTAACATGTGTTGGTATTACTGATTTTCATATTTTTAATTAAATTTCATTTCAAATTCCTAATTTTGAGATTTAATAATGAAAAAAGCATGTTATATGAACCAATGCCAAATTGTTTTTGTAAAATATTCCTTGTGATCAGTGATTTGCAATGAACACAGAGATCACTGATGTTTTCACTGTCACTTAGGTTTATTATAATGTACTCATGATGTTTTGTTTGAACAAATTCTATTACCTTTTTTAAATGTAGTGGGTTTTTAAAAAAAAGTTTAATTCACAGCATCAAAATTATTGTTTTCTTTTCAAAGCTAAACGTTAATTATACATTAGGTTTCTGCTTGATAAGAGGGGCATGCTTTGGTTCTAACTTTTGTTAACTGAACAGACTTTAAATGTTGTTGTTGTAGGATTTAATGCCATTTTTCAGCACATGATAGGCTATACATGGCAGCCAGTATTAAAGGTGGAGGAAGAACCTAGAAAAACCCTTGGAAAGAACCACCGACCCACAAGAAGATACTGGCAAGCTTTCTCACATACCCACATTGACTGAATCTGAGACTCGAACCCACGCAGATGTAGGTGAGATGGCAGTGATCCGTAACAAAGTGCTTTGAACCACTTGGGCCCCCCCCAATTGAAAAATAGCTTTACATTTATCATCTGAATTAGTTTGTTCCACTGTATCAGTGTCTTGTTGTTAATACATTTATCATATGAATTAGTTTGTTCCACTGTATCAGTGTCTTGTTGTTAATACATTTATCATCTGAATTAGTTTGTTCCACTGTATCAGTGTCTTGTTGTTAATACATTTATCATCTGAATTAGTTTGTTCCACTGTATCAGTGTCTTGTTGTTAATACATTTATCATCTGAATCAGTTTGTTTTACTGTATCAGTGTCTTGTTGTTAATACATTTATCATCTGAATCAGTTTGTTTTACTGTATCAGTGTCTTGTTGTTAATACATTTATCATCTGAATCAGTTTGTTTTACTGCATCAGTGTCTTGTTGTTAATACATTTATCATATGAATTAGTTTGTTCCACTGTATCAGTGTCTTGTTGTTAATACATTTATCATCTGAATCAGTTTGTTTTACTGTATCAGTGTCTTGTTGTTAATACATTTATCATATGAATTAGTTTGTTACACTGTATCAGTGTCTTGTTGTTAATACATTTATCATATGAATTAGTTTGTTCCACTGTATCAGTGTCTTGTTGTTAATACATTTATCATATGAATTAGTTTGTTTTATTGTATCAGTGTCTTGTTGTTAATACATTTATCATCTGAATCAGTTTGTTCCACTGTATCAGTGTCTTGTTGTTAATACATTTATCATCTGAATCAGTTTGTTTTACTGTATCAGTGTCTTGTTGTTAATACATTAATCATCTGAATCAGTTTGTTTTACTGTATCAGTGTCTTGTTGTTAATACATTTATCATCTGAATTAGTTTGTTTTACTGTATCAGTGTCTTGTTGTTAATACATTTATCATATGAATTAGTTTGTTTTACTGTATCAGTGTCTTGTTGTTAATACATTTATCATCTGAATCAGTTTGTTTTACTGTATCAGTGTCTTGTTGTTAATACATTTATCATCTGAATCAGTTTGTTTTACTGTATCAGTGTCTTGTTGTTAATACATTTATCATCTGAATTAGTTTGTTCCACTGTATCAGTGTCTTGTTGTTAATACACTTATCATCTGAATTAGTTTGTTCCACTGTATCAGTGTCTTGTTGTTAATACATTTATCATCTGAATCAGTTTGTTCCACTGTATCAGTGTCTTGTTGTTAATACATTTATCATCTGAATCAGTTTGTTTTACTGTATCAGTGTCTTGTTGTTAATACATTTATCATCTGAATTAGTTTGTTCCACTGTATCAGTGTCTTGTTGTTAATACACTTATCATCTGAATTAGTTTGTTTTACTGTATCAGTGTCTTGTTGTTAATACACTTATCATCTGAATCAGTTTGTTCCACTGTATCAGTGTCTTGTTGTCAATACATTTATCATCTGAATCAGTTTGTTTTACTGTATCAGTGTCTTGTTGTTAATACATTTATCATCTGAATCAGTTTGTTTTACTGTATCAGTGTCTTGTTGTTAATACATTTATCATCTGAATTAGTTTGTTTTACTGTATCAGTGTCTTGTTGTTAATACATTTATCATATGAATTAGTTTGTTCCACTGTATCAGTGTCTTGTTGTTAATACATTTATCATCTGAATCAGTTTGTTTTACTGTATCAGTGTCTTGTTGTTAATACATTTATCATATGAATTAGTTTGTTTTACTGTATCAGTGTCTTGTTGTTAATACATTTATCATCTGAATCAGTTTGTTTTACTGTATCAGTGTCTTGTTGTTAATACATTTATCATATGAATTAGTTTGTTCCACTGTATCAGTGTCTTGTTGTTAATACATTTATCATCTGAATCAGTTTGTTTTATTGTATCAGTGTCTTGTTGTTAATATATTTATCATATGAATTAGTTTGTTCCACTGTATCAGTGTCTTGTTGTTAATACATTTATCATCTGAATTAGTTTGTTCCACTGTATCAGTGTCTTGTTGTTAATACATTTATCATCTGAATCAGTTTGTTTTACTGTATCAGTGTCTTGTTGTTAATCAGTTTGTTTTACTGTATCAGTGTCTTGTTGTTAATACATTTATCATATGAATTAGTTTGTTCCACTGTATCAGTGTCTTGTTGTTAATACATTTATCATCTGAATTAGTTTGTTCCACTGTATCAGTGTCTTGTTGTTAATACATTTATCATCTGAATCAGTTTGTTTTACTGTATCAGTGTCTTGTTGTTAATACATTTATCATATGAATTAGTTTGTTCCACTGTATCAGTGTCTTGTTGTTAATACATTTATCATCTGAATTAGTTTGTTCCACTGTATCAGTGTCATGTTGTTAATACATTTATCATCTGAATCAGTTTGTTTTACTGTATCAGTGTCTTGTTGTTAATCAGCTTGTTTTACTGTATCAGTGTCTTGTTGTTAATACATTTATCATATGAATTAGTTTGTTTTACTGTATCAGTGTCTTGTTGTTAATACATTTATCATCTGAATTAGTTTGTTCCACTGTATCAGTGTCTTGTTGTTAATACATTTATCATCTGAATCAGTTTGTTTTACTGTATCAGTGTCTTGTTGTTAATACATTTATCATATGAATTAGTTTGTTCCACTGTATCAGTGTCTTGTTGTTAATACATTTATCATCTGAATTAGTTTGTTCCACTGTATCAGTGTCTTGTTGTTAATACATTTATCATCTGAATCAGTTTGTTTTACTGTATCAGTGTCTTGTTGTTAATCAGTTTGTTTTACTGTATCAGTGTCTTGTTGTTAATACATTTATCATATGAATTAGTTTGTTCCACTGTATCAGTGTCTTGTTGTTAATACATTTATCATCTGAATTAGTTTGTTCCACTGTATCAGTGTCTTGTTGTTAATACATTTATCATCTGAATCAGTTTGTTTTACTGTATCAGTGTCTTGTTGTTAATACATTTATCATATGAATTAGTTTGTTCCACTGTATCAGTGTCTTGTTGTTAATACATTTATCATCTGAATTAGTTTGTTCCACTGTATCAGTGTCATGTTGTTAATACATTTATCATCTGAATCAGTTTGTTTTACTGTATCAGTGTCTTGTTGTTAATCAGCTTGTTTTACTGTATCAGTGTCTTGTTGTTAATACATTTATCATATGAATTAGTTTGTTTTACTGTATCAGTGTCTTGTTGTTAATACATTTATCATCTGAATTAGTTTGTTCCACTGTATCAGTGTCTTGTTGTTAATACATTTATCATCTGAATCAGTTTGTTTTACTGTATCAGTGTCTTGTTGTTAATACATTTATCATATGAATTAGTTTGTTCCACTGTATCAGTGTCTTGTTGTTAATACATTTATCATCTGAATTAGTTTGTTCCACTGTATCAGTGTCTTGTTGTTAATACATTTATCATCTGAATCAGTTTGTTTTACTGTATCAGTGTCTTGTTGTTAATCAGTTTGTTTTACTGTATCAGTGTCTTGTTGTTAATCAGTTTGTTTTACTGTATCAGTGTCTTGTTGTTAATCAGTTTGTTTTACTGTATCAGTGTCTTGTTGTTAATCAGTTTGTTTTACTGTATCAGTGTCTTGTTGTTAATCAGTTTGTTTTACTGTATCAGTGTCTTGTTGTTAATACATTTATCATCTGAATCGGTTTGTTTTACTGTATCAGTGTCTTGTTGTTAATACATTTATCATCTGAATTAGTTTGTTCCACTGTATCAGTGTCTTGTTGTTAATACATTTATCATCTGAATCAGTTTGTTTTACTGTATCAGTGTCTTGTTGTTAATCAGTTTGTTTTACTGTATCAGTGTCTTGTTGTTAATACATTTATCATATGAATTAGTTTGTTCCACTGTATCAGTGTCTTGTTGTTAATACATTTATCATCTGAATTAGTTTGTTCCACTGTATCAGTGTCTTGTTGTTAATACATTTATCATCTGAATCAGTTTGTTTTACTGTATCAGTGTCTTGTTGTTAATACATTTATCATATGAATTAGTTTGTTCCACTGTATCAGTGTCTTGTTGTTAATACATTTATCATCTGAATTAGTTTGTTCCACTGTATCAGTGTCTTGTTGTTAATACATTTATCATCTGAATCAGTTTGTTTTACTGTATCAGTGTCTTGTTGTTAATCAGTTTGTTTTACTGTATCTGTGTCTTGTTGTTAATCAGTTTGTTTTACTGTATCAGTGTCTTGTTGTTAATCAGTTTGTTTTAGTGTATCAGTGTCTTGTTGTTAATCAGTTTGTTTTACTGTATCAGTGTCTTGTTGTTAATCAGTTTGTTTTACTGTATCAGTGTCTTGTTGTTAATCAGTTTGTTTTACTGTATCAGTGTCTTGTTGTTAATCAGTTTGTTTTACTGTATCAGTGTCTTGTTGTTAATCAGTTTGTTTTACTGTATCAGTGTCTTGTTGTTAATACATTTATCATCTGAATCGGTTTGTTTTACTGTATCAGTGTCTTGTTGTTAATCAGTTTGTTTTACTGTATCAGTGTCTTGTTGTTAATACATTTATCATCTGAATCGGTTTGTTTTACTGTATCAGTGTCTTGTTGTTAATCAGTTTGTTTTACTGTATCAGTGTCTTGTTGTTAATACATTTATCATCTGAATCGGTTTGTTTTACTGTATCAGTGTCTTGTTGTTAATCAGTTTGTTTTACTGTATCAGTGTCTTGTTGTTAATACATTTATCATCTGAATCGGTTTGTTTTACTGTATCAGTGTCTTGTTGTTAATCAGTTTGTTTTACTGTATCAGTGTCTTGTTGTTAATCATTTTGTTTTACTGTATCAGTGTCTTGTTGTTAATCAGTTTGTTTTACTGTATCAGTGTCTTGTTGTTAACCAGTTTGTTTTACTGTATCAGTGTCTTGTTGTTAATCAGTTTGTTTTACTGTATCAGTGTCTTGTTGTTAATCAGTTTGTTTTACTGTATCAGTGTCTTGTTGTTAATCAGTTTGTTTTACTGTATCAGTGTCTTGTTGTTAATCAGTTTGTTTTACTGTATCAGTGTCTTGTTGTTAATACATTGCAGATGTATAAAGCATATACTTGTTTATAAGATGAATCCAACTGCAAATTGTACAGACCCAGACCTACCAGTGCTATATGCATACAAAGATCTGGTTCTGTGTAGTTTGTTACAATAAGTAGAACAAACAACATAGACCCTGATCTGCAGGTACATTATGCTATGGCAGATCTGGGTCTTTGTTGTTTGCATATTGAATTGACTTGTGAGTTTGAATGGTACCAAGTGGGTTTGAATCCTACCATCAGATAAACCATGTTCAGCTACTGTGGCAAGTCCTGGGAAAGACTTTATTCCAATAAAACTCAGTACTAAATGAACTTGTGTTACTGTGCCATCAGAAATCCCAATCGTTAGAGTGACTAATCCTACATTTTGTCTTGCAGTTGTTTATCAATTGCTTTGAAAATTCGTACATATTATGATTGCCATCAAATGATGCACATTTTGACAAATCGTTTTGCTGCAAAGATTGCATGAATTATTCTCAATGCAGTATTTGGCAGAATTGTGGGAAGGGAAGGATATACATATGGCAGAAATCATCGTACTCGCATTATTTACCAAGTAGGTATATGCTTTTTATTGTATATTATTATACGTCATAGTTTAGGGGTGGGATCCTTGAGAGTTGAGTATATTCACAAGATCAAATTGCTCACAATTCCTCTAGTTTCACAAAATTCTAAACGTTTTTGGACAGAATCACTAAAAGTTGGCAAATCAAATTTTGCATGCATTGAAGAACTATTAATAGCTTACGTGATTAGAATTATTGAGGAACTATTAATAGTTTACGTAATTAGAATTTCAGGCCACTGCAGCAGTTTTTCAGTGTTTTTAACATATTTTAACTTGTGGGTCTTGACTTTTGTGACGAAAATGTTTGATAGCATCATTAAGCAAAAACCATTTGAGATTGAAACATGAAATTTAATATGCTTATTTGTATATATATGTAGAGGACCTAACTAGATTTTTATTAAATTATAGCAGTATTTCAAATTTTTCAAATTTTCAAAATTTGTTTGGACTAGTAAGTTTCATTCTACAGTTTTTGGTTTAAAGAAATTTGTAAGAATTGGCAGTTTTTAAAATGTATTTTCCCTATACATGTAATTATATATAATACCACAGTATTTGACCCATTAATTATAAGACCCCAGTTTATTTCCCTTTGTGCCCCACTAATTATAATGCCCCAATATACTTTCCAATAATTATGATGCACCAATATACTTTCCTTTAATTATAATGCCCCACTATATTTCCCTATAATTATAATGCCCCAATATACTTTCCTATAATTATAATGCCCCACTATATTTTCCTATAATTATAATGGCCCACTATACTTTCTATAATTATAATGCCCCAATATACTTTCCAATAAGTATGATGCCCCAATATACTTTCCTTTAATTATAATGCCCCACTATATTTCCCTATAATTATAATGCCCCAATATACTTTCTATAATTATAATGCCCAATATACTTTCCTATAATTATAATGCCCCACTATATTTCCCTATAATTATAATGCCCCAATATACTTTCTATAATTATAATGCCCAATATACTTTCCTATAATTATAATGCCCCACTATATTTCCCTATAATTATAATGCCCCAATATACTTTCCTTTAATTATAATGCCCCACTATATTTCACTTTAATTATAATGCCCCATTATATTTTTTCCTATAATTATAATGCCCCATTATATTTTCCTATAATTATAATGGCCCACTATATTTCCCTATAATTATAATGCCCCAATATACTTTCCTATAATTATAATGCCCCACTATATTTTCCTATAATTATAATGGCCCACTATATTTTCCTATAATTATAATGGCCCACTATATTTCCCTATAATTATAATGCCCCAATATGCTTTTCTATAATTATAATGCCCAATATACTTTCCTATAATTATAATGGCCCACTATATTTCCCTATAATTATAATGCCCCAATATACTTTCCTATAATTATAATGCCCCATTATATTTCCCTATAATTATAATGCCCCAATATACTTTCCTATAATTATAATGCCCCATTATATTTCTCTATAATTATAATGCCCCATTATATTTCCCTATAATTATAATGCCCCAATGTACTTTCCTATAATTATAATGCCCCATTATATTTCCCTATAATTATAATGCCCTATTATATTTTCCTATAATTATAATGCCCCAATATACTTTCCTATAATTATAATGCCCAATATACTTTCCTTTAATTATAATGCCCCACTATATTTCCCTATAATTATAATGCCCCAATATACTTTCCTATAATTATAATGCCCCATTATATTTCCCTATAATTATAATGCCCTATTATATTTTCCTATAATTATAATGCCCCAATATACTTTCCTATAATTATAATGCCCCAATATGCTTTCCTTTAATTATAATGCCCCACTATATTTCCCTATAATTAAAATGCCCCATTATATTTCCCTATAATTATAATGCCCTAATATACTTTCCTATAATTATAATGCCCAATATACTTTCCTATAATGATAATGGCCCACTATATTTTCCTATAATTATAATGGCCCACTATATTTTCCTATAATTATAATGGCCCACTATATTTCCCTATAATTATAATGGCCCACTATATTTTCCTATAATTATAATGGCCCACTATATTTCCCTATAATTATAATGCCCCATTATATTTCCCTATAATTATAATGCCCCAATATACTTTCATATAATTATAATGGCCCACTATATTTTCCTATAATTATAATGGCCCACTATATTTTCCTATAATTATAATGGCCCACTATATTTCCCTATAATTATAATGCCCCATTATATTTCCCTATAATTATAATGCCCCAATATACTTTCCTATAATTATAATGCCCAATATACTTTCCTATAATTATAATGCCCCATTATATTTTCCTATAATTATAATGCCCACTATATTTCCCTATAATTATAATGCCCCGCTATACTTTCCTGTAATTATAATGCCCCATTATATTTTCCTATAATTATAATGGCCCACTATATTTTCCTATAATTATAATGGCCCATTATATTTTTCTATAATTATAATGCCCCATTATATTTTTTCTATAATTATAATGCCCCAATATACTTTCCTATAATTATATTGCCCCACTATATTTTCCTATAATTATAATGCCCCACTATATTTTCCTATAATTATAATGGCCCACTATATTTTCCTATAATTATAATGGCCCACTATATTTTCCTATAATTATATTGCTACAGTATACTTCACTATAATTATGATACACAATGTATTTTGCTTGGAATGCTTGAATTCCCCAGAATAATAATGCTAAAATAATACTACATTATATATGAAAATCTCCCTATTGTATCAGGTTTTTCATATTTAATACACCATTGTGTTTTTAATTCTAGATGATTTCTTCATAGACTTTTGTACACAACTGAATTTGCAAGATTATTTGTTGAAACTTGATCTGATAGAAAAAGGGATGGGTGGTGGGGTTGGAAAAAGGGATGGGTGGTGGGGTTGGAAAAAGGGACACAGATCTACCTTGACCTACTGTTTTCTGTTCCATGATGAATTTTCTCAGTTAACAGTGTTCTGTTTCATGATGAACTTTCTCAATCACCAGTTTTAAAAAAAAAATTCAGGATAAACTTCCTCAATCACGAGTACACTGTTTCAGGATAAACTTCTTCAATAACCAGTACTCTGTTTCAGGATGAACTTTCTGAATCACCAGTACTCTGTTTCAGGATGAATTTTCTCAAAAACCAGTACTCTGTTTCAGGATGAATTTTCTCAAAAACCAGTACTCTGTTTCAGGATGAACTTGCAAGCCACTGGATTCAGCCAATTATACAGGGCTATGTTCAAATAGAGATCTGTGACCTTGACTTTTCAGACAACCTTAACCCATGTTCTACTGAACCTGAGTTTGGATATAAAAACAGGCATCCAATCCAGTACACACTATCTGTCATTTCTCGCAGGAGTCAGTATCAAGCAGGTAAATTTCATTGTAAATATTTTTCTCTATTACCTTTGGCTCAGATCTCATGCAGCATGAAGCAATTGCCTTCATTGTTTGTATATTGCTAATGATTTCATGAATATCTTGTCAGTTCAGATGCAGAGTGACTATTTTGGATACAGATTTGGTGATAATTTTGTTGTATAGTAATTTTGAAGTGTAATATTATTCACAGCATGTTATAGTATTCACACACCATCCCATTTGTTTGTACCCAGTAGATACAGTTACATGCATAGTGTATTAGCATTGGAAGATACAGTCACATGCATGGTGTGTCAGCATTGGTAGATACAGTCACATGCATAGTGTATTAGCATTGGAAGATACAGTCACATGCATGGTGTGTCAGCATTGGAAGATACAGTCACATGCATGGTGTATTAGCATTGGTAGATACAGTCACATGCATAGTGTATTAGCATTGGAAGATACAGTCACATGCATGGTGTGTCAGCATTGGTAGATACAGTCACATGCATAGTGTATTAGCATTGGAAGATACAGTCACATGCATGGTGTGTCAGCATTGGAAGATACAGTCACATGCATGGTGTATTAGCATTGGTAGATACAGTCACATGCATGGTGTATTAGCATTGGAAGATACAGTCACATGCATAGTGTATTAGCATTGGAAGATACAGTCACATGCATAGTGTATTAGCATTGGAAGATACAGTCATATGCATGGTGTATTAGCATTGGAAGATACAGTCACATGCATAGTGTATTAGCATTGGAAGATACAGTCACATGCATGGTGTATTAGCATTGGAAGATACAGTCACATGCATGGTGTATTAGCATTGGTAGATAGTCACATGCATGGTGTATTAGCATTGGTAGATACAGTCACATGCATGGTGTATTAGCATTGGTAGATACAGTCACATGCATGGTGTATTAGCATTGGTAGATACAGTCACATGCATGGTGTATTAGCATTGGTAGATACAGTCACATGCATGGTGTATTAGCATTGGTAGATACAGTCACATGCATGGTGTATTAGCATTGGTAGATACAGTCACATGCATGGTGTATTAGCATTGGTAGATACAGTCACATGCATGGTGTATTAGCATTGGTAGATACAGTCACATGCATGGTGTATTAGCATTGGAAGATACAGTCACATGCATGGTGTATTAGCATTGGTAGATACAGTCACATGCATGGTGTATTAGCATTGGAAGATACAGTCACATGCATAGTGTATTAGCATTGGAAGATACAGTCACATGCATGGTGTATTAGCATTGGAAGATACAGTCACATGCATGGTGTATTAGCATTGGAAGATACAGTCACATGCATAGTGTATTAGCATTGGTAGATACAGTCACATGCATGGTGTATTAGCATTGGAAGATACAGTCACATGCATGGTGTGTCAGCATTGGAAGATATAGTCACATGCATAGTGTATTAGCATTGGTAGATACAGTCACATGCATGGTGTATTAGCATTGGTAGATACAGTCACATGCATGGTGTATTAGCATTGGTAGATACAGTCACATGCATGGTGTGTCAGCATTGGAAGATACAGTCACATGCATGGTGTATTAGCATTGGAAGATACAGTCACATGCATGGTGTATTAGCATTGGTAGATACAGTCACATGCATGGTGTATTAGCATTGGTAGATACAGTCACATGCATGGTGTATTAGCATTGGTAGATACAGTCACATGCATGGTGTATTAGCATTGGTAGATACAGTCACATGCATGGTGTATTAGCATTGGTAGATACAGTCACATGCATGGTGTATTAGCATTGGTAGATACAGTCACATGCATGGTGTATTAGCATTGGTAGATACAGTCACATGCATGGTGTATTAGCATTGGTAGATACAGTCACATGCATGGTGTATTAGCATTGGAAGATACAGTCACATGCATGGTGTATTAGCATTGGTAGATACAGTCACATGCATGGTGTATTAGCATTGGAAGATACAGTCACATGCATGGTGTATTAGCATTGGAAGATACAGTCACATGCATGGTGTATTAGCATTGGAAGATACAGTCACATGCATGGTGTATTAGCATTGGAAGATACAGTCACATGCATAGTGTATTAGCATTGGTAGATACAGTCACATGCATGGTGTATTAGCATTGGAAGATACAGTCACATGCATGGTGTGTCAGCATTGGAAGATATAGTCACATGCATAGTGTATTAGCATTGGTAGATACAGTCACATGCATGGTGTATTAGCATTGGTAGATACAGTCACATGCATGGTGTATTAGCATTGGTAGATACAGTCACATGCATGGTGTGTCAGCATTGGAAGATACAGTCACATGCATGGTGTATTAGCATTGGAAGATACAGTCACATGCATGGTGTATTAGCATTTGAAGATACAGTCACATGCATGGTGTATTAGCATTGGAAGATACAGTCACATGCATAGTGTATTAGCATTGGTAGATACAGTCACATGCATGGTGTATTAGCATTGGAAGATACAGTCACATGCATGGTGTATTAGCATTGGTAGATACAGTCACATGCATGGTGTATTAGCATTGGTAGATACAGTCACATGCATGGTGTGTCAGCATTGGAAGATATAGTCACATGCATGGTGTATTAGCATTGGAAGATACAGTCACAAGCATAGTGTATTAGCATTGGTAGATACAGTCACATGCATGGTGTATTAGCATTGGAAGATACAGTCACATGTATAGTGTATTAGAATTGGTAGATACAGTCACATGCATGGTGTGTCAGCATTGGAAGATACAGTCACATGCATAGTGTATTAGCATTGGTAGATACAGTCACATGCATAGTGTATTAGCATTGGTAGATACAGTCACATGCCTAGTGTATTAGCATTGGTAGATACAGTCACATGCATGGTGTGTCAGCTATGGCATATAGTTAATCCATAGTTATCAACTATGGTATATTCAGTGACATGCACACGTTTTATCTGAGTTATTTGGCTTTAAAGATATTTCTGAGTTATTTAGTTATTCAGATTTATTTGGCTTGGTCAGATCGATCCATCATCTGACTATATTTAATGTTCGTCATAAAGAAGAGGTCCTGTCAACTATTTTTTGTATTTATATTTTGTATTATATTTTGTATAATATTTCTTTTTTTTCTCCATGTTTTTTGTAAAGATTTATGCATGTTATAAAGTTTATTCTTTTTGTTTTAGCAAACTGCTGTTCTGTTTGGATTTTCTTATGATAATTTTGCACAGAATTGGGTACATTCTAATTAATGATTCATTCTTCTCTAGGAACTAGATCAAGGAAGAGAGGTCTGGATGAGACAGGAGCATGTTCCAACTATGTTGAGACAGAACAGGTGGGTTTCATTTTATTTTATGCAGAATAATGTAGAAATGATGATATGTTAATACAAGATATCTTGAATTTTTGTGTCATATATTGAGTTTTACAGTTTATGTGGTAGTCTGTAATGAGCTTGGTGGTCAGTCATAAAGTGACAATTTATGTGGAGCCATGTGTAAAGCTTGGTTGTTAGCCACAGAAAAACAGTTTATGTGGTACCAATGTGTAAAGCTCATAGAAAGAGAGTGTATTTGGTGCCATGTGTAAAGCTCATAGAAAGACAGTGTATGTGGTACCACGTGTAAAGCTCATAGAAAGACAGTTTATGTGGTACCATGTGTAAAGCTCATAGAAAGACAGTTTATGTGGTACCATGTGTAAAGCTCATAGAAAGACAGTTTATGTGGTACCATGTGTAAAGCTCATAGAAAGACAGTTTATGTGGTACCATGTGTAAAGCTCATAGAAAAACAGTTTATTTGCTACCATGTGTAAAGCTCATAGAAAGACAGTTTATGTGGTACCATGTGTAAAGCTCATAGAAAGACAGTTTATGTGGTACCATGTGTAAAAATTCTTGCTTATTCATAGAATGACATGTGGTACCAAGTGTAAAAATTCTTGCTTTTCCATAGAATGACATGTGATACCATGTGTAAAAATTCTTGCTTATCCACAGAATGACATGTGGTACCAAGTGTAAAAATTCTTGCTTATCCTCAGAATGACATGTGGTACCAAGTGTAAAAATTCTTGCTTATCCTCAGAATGACATGTGGTACCAAGTGTAAAAATTCTTGCTTATCCTCAGAATGACATGTGGTACCAAGTGTAAAAATTCTTGCTTATCCTCAGAATGACATGTGGTACCAAGTGTAAAAATTCTTGCTTATCCTCAGAATGACATGTGGTACCAAGTGTAAAAATTCTTGCTTATCCTCAGAATGACATGTGGTACCAAGTGTAAAAATTCTTGCTTATCCACAGAATGACATGTGGTACCAAGTGTAAAAATTCTTGCTTATCCTCAGAATGACATGTGGTACCATGCGTAAAGTTTGGTGCTCAGAATTTATTAGAGGATTGTACAGCATCTTTCATAAGATGCCAAATGCCAAATGCCAAATGCCTAATTCCTAATTTTAAAAGTATATAACTTCAAAAGCACATTGTTCTGAGTCGGGGTAAAGTATTTGTTTGATATGTCATAGAAATATGGTCTCAGCCTGATAGATGCGAACTCTTTCTTTCCATACACTCAAACCAAAACACATATGAAGTTATGTCTATATATATGTATGATATGTTGACATGTGCCACATATGCCAGTGTGGTGGACAACTGGAATGCAGTGATATTCGAGTTTTGGAAACATTTAAGATTTTATAAAATGTCATGTTTAACTTAATAGCAAAAGTGAATTTTTTTAAGCATATATATATATATATATATATATATATATATATATATATATATATATATATATAGATAGTGTTTTATGTTTACTGGCCCAATCTGATAACTATCTTCCACACCCAGTTTCCTGGACTATTACACCAATGGTTTGGCTCTTAAATTGTTGCCATCAATATGACCACTTTTCATTTTTATTAGTAGGCTCACAAATGCCATAATTATTTTTAATAGTATTCACTATAATGTAAACTTAATCATTGAAATTTAAATTACAACCTTTAGATTGCAACTTATTAATAGTTAACATAGCATAGGAATCGCTTCTTTGGTAATGTTGTTGTAAGATTTAACACCATTTATCAGCACACGATAGGCTGTACATGGCGGCCCGTATTAATGGTTGAGGAAGAACCCGGGAAAATCCCTGGTAAGAACCACCATCCCATGAGAAGCTACTTGCAAACTTTTTCACATAAACACATTGGCCGAATCTGAGACTCGAACCCTCGCAGACCGAGGTGAGATAGCAGTGATCTGTAACTGAAAGTGCTTTAAACCACTCTGCCACTCAGGGCCCCGCATTTATGTTAAAATGTTAGTCATTTATCTGTTTGAAGCTGAAGTCCTATGGCTGTTATTTTCTTTTGAACTGAAATATATTTCTTTCATCTCATGGTAATTAATTTGTTTTCATCTCATGGTAATTAATTTGTTTTCATCTCATGGTAATTAATTTGTTTTCATCTCAAATCATGAAATGTTATCATGGCTATAGCATGGTGTTAATTTGCTGTAAACCAGAGTAAGGTGTTTTGCAAAATATTCATAGGCAGAAATAAAAAAAGTGTCAGGACCATGTCCAGAATTTTAAATTGTTAATCCCTATGATAATTTTTGTACCCCAATGTTCAGAAATACCATGGTACAAACGTTTCCATGGTACCCAGCTTTATTTAATGGGTAAGATATTTATGTCTGTTTCAGGTCATTGAGTTTAACCATCATTTGGCATCCTTTGTCCAGGTGCGTGGATCTATTCCAGTTTTCTGGAGCCAATCTGGATTCAAGTACAGACCTCCCCCCAAGCTAGACAGAGGTAAGTGATGCATGTTTTGTTACTGTTATGGAGAAGTCTTCCATCTCACATTCAACTGTTGTTCTAATTTATCTTTTTTTCTTTTTCTTTCAATGGTACAATCCATGCAGGGAAGGCTTCAAATGGATGTGTTTTTGTAGCCTGCCAGATATGTTGGAATATAATGCAATGAAAAGCTCTTTTAATACCCCCCCCCCTTTTTGCAGTACGTTGAAGCATTTGAGAGCTTTTTGTGTCTGAATTATTATGTTTTCTCTATGTATAATCACAATGATCCATATTTTATGGACAATGAATTGTTAGATGTTGATGTTTGTCCAAAAAGGAAAAATTCAGCATTCATTATTATAGTTCCTATTGTGAACTTGATGCAATACACAAAATGATTGAAATATTTATATTTTTAAGCATTTATGGCAAAAAAGAATTGAGTGATTACACCTGAATGTTAATGTATATTGGTGCAATGCTAGTCTAGCATTTTTTGTTTTAGAAGAAAGAAGAAATATTTCTTAATATGTTTGAAAACTTCTGTATTATATAGAATCTTACTAGAATTTCTTATTTTTTTGTCATCATTATCATCATCATCATCATCATCATCATCATTGTCATCCTCCTCCTCCTCCTATTTGCTTCCAAGGCAATTACAGATTTTTCATGCATTTTCATCCTCTAGAAGGTTTCATTTAAAATAAATACAAAGTAAAATATAATGCAGAACAAAAAACCCACAATTAATGCCATTAGATAAAAAGAAAACTTGATATCTCATGAATATGTAAATACAGACACATCAGCATGTTAAAGGATGTGGCTATGAATATGTATACATACACTCGTCAACAACCATTTAAGAAGAAAGCCATCAATATGTATACACACACTCATCTGCACACATTTAAAGAGGGAGCCATTAGGATGTATACACACACTCATCTGCACGCATTTAAAGAGGGAGCCATTAGGATGTATACACACACTCATCTGCACACATTTAAAGAGGGAGCCATTAGGATGTATACACACACTCATCTGCACGCATTTAAAGAGGGAGCCATTAGGATGTATACACACACTCATCTGCACATGCTTATTCAGGTAGACATCAATATGGTTATACAAACTCGTTAAGCACACATGAAGGCGATCCATTAGGCTGTATACACCTACTCATCAGTACATGTTTTTAAAGGAACCATTAGTAT
Source organism: Unio pictorum (assembly GCA_030141615.1). Lineage (NCBI taxonomy): Eukaryota > Metazoa > Mollusca > Bivalvia > Unionida > Unionidae > Unio > Unio pictorum. The sequence continues at coordinate 779,488 of JARLTB010000027.1, read as the reverse complement.
GTATACACACTCTTCAGCAAATATCTAAAATGGGAACCATTAGTATATATACACACACTCATCTGCACACATTTAAAAAAGGGTGCCATTAGTTTGTATACACACTCATCAGCACATGTTTAAAAAGGGAGCAAGGACAAGAAAAAAGTTTTTTATTCTTTGTGCAGCACACTTGTAGATGCGTATAAATTAATTTTACATTTTGTCTGATAGTGTAAATAAACACACACACATTTAATACCGAAGTCTAACTTTGAAATAAACATGGAACATTTGTATTCAAATGTTTTTTTAATTATAATAACAATGTGAGTGTTAGAACATGTACATTGTCTTTTACATATTTTGTACCATATTCTCAATCATTGTGAACAGTCACGAGAACAAAAAATAATAGCTTCATACAAGTTTTTATTTTATCATGTCTTGGTGAAAGCTCTGCATAGAGCAGTTTTCATGTCCATTATATGTCCCTCCTTCCATCTGTCTATCCACCTCCTATATTAACATCAGTGTTTAATATTTGAACATTAAGCTATATAGTAGGGTTTTGGACCATAGAGCTAAATAAAAAAGCGGGTCTCAACAAAGCAAGGATTCTTGGTTAGAAGCTCAATTCAGTTCATATTCTTAGAAATATATTTGCATCTGAATTCTGCAAGTAAGTTAGTACTGTGTCTGCGATAATATGTTTGATTGTATTCTATATACAGGTGTATGTGGAAAGTCATTTTACTTGACCAAATTTTAGTGTGTGTGCGTGTATATATATATATAAACAGGTGTATAAGTGAAGTCCTTTTACAAATTGTAGTATGTATACAGGTGTATATTCAAGTTATTTTAGAAGACCAAATTGTAGTGTATTTACATGTGTATATACAAAATCGATATACATTACCAAATTGTAGTCAATATACAGGTATATATGCAAATACCATGTACATAAACAAATTGCTGTGTGTATATAAGTGAATATACAAAATTCATATGCATGACCAAATTATAGTGTGTATACACCTGTGTATACAAAATCCATATACATTATCAAAACTGTGATCAATATACAGGTATATATGCAAAATTCATATACATGACCAAATTGTAGTGTGAATACAAGAATATAAGTGTATATATAGACTTGTACCTGACCAAATTGTAGTCTGTGTACACAGGCGTATATTCTAAGTCATTTCACATGACCAAATTTGAGCCTATGTATGCAGATGTATATTTAAAGTCCTTTTATATGACCAAAGTGTTTCTTTTGCTGCCAAATATCTATGGAATACCTTACTTGAGGCTGATGCACATTGTTTAGCTTATTCAGCTCCAAAGGACATGGGAAGTAATTCAGAGCAGTTTTGGTTATATATCACTTGGATTATGTCCCTTGCATCATTAGGTACTGATTCTAACACTGTTGAGGTCAATAAATTCTTTTTGGCATGAAATTAATTAAACTAGTTTGTCTTATAGGGGATCCCAGATATTTTTAAAACCCATATCTGATTAAATTTACAATAAGTCTTCTGTGAACACCCATGTAAATGCACAAATAATTTAAATTGAGTTTAAAATATTTATTTCTTAATAACAGTTACAATGAATAGGACTCTAGAAATTAAAGACTTGAATGGAAGCCAATGGCTTATGCAGTTTTTCTGCTTTAAAGATACAGTAGAACCTGTCTTGAAAGACCACGCTTTCTGCCATATAATTATGGTCTCTCAAGACAGGTGGTCTCTCATAACAGGTCACAATGCTATATAATCATTAAAAAAATGAAGCGTATGCTATTTATAATAACTGCACAAAAAGTATAATTAATGAAATCTCCAAGTTTTTTTTGTCTATGTGGTACATTAAATGAAAAGCAATCAGTTTGTAATTAATTTTCTATAATCAGAGTATACATCTAGAAGTTTTGAAATTTCAGAGATTGCATATTTTCCTCTTTTAATTTCCACACTATGTTATTAATTTTGACCTCTTCTTGGGGGCCCCAAGTGATCTAAAGCACTCTCCATTATGGATCACTGTCATCTCACCACTGTCTGCGTGATTTTGAGTCTCAGATTCAGCCAATACGGATATGCGAGAAAGCTTGCCAATAGCTTCTCGTGGGTCGGTGGTTCTTTCCGGGTTTTTTCCAGGTTCTTCCTCCACCATTAATACTGGCTGCCATGTATAGCTTATCTTGTGCTAAAAAATGGTGTTAAACCCTACAACAACTTGACCTCCTCTTGACTTCCTAACCTGCATTGGTCCATTTGCTGGGTGCATGACATTTGAAGATGATTTTGTCTTCTAATAGGCATAGTCAAAAAATTGGTCAGCAGTGATGGATTTAGCTGATAGTATGGTACCTATATTTCAGTCAGTTCCACTACCAGCTAAAATGCTGTGATACATATTATCTTTAAAGTTAAGCAGATGTTTTGATGCACATTCTGAAAAATGGACACACCATCTTTTAAGAAAACCCAATCACCCAGCTAATAACATCTTTGTCTGGTGATATGGATCAGAGATTGGTGATTCTGATTCAGATAGTGGAATTTCCCCAAAAGAAAGATGAGAAACAAGGAAAGATAGGTTTTAGCATAGAATGAAGGACTTCATTTTGATTAGTCAAAGACAGGTTTCAGCATTGAATGGAGGACTTCATGTGGATTGGTCAAAGACAGGTTTTAGCATTGAATGGAGGACTTCATGTGGATTGGCCAAAGACAGGTTTCAGCATTGAATGGAAGACTTCATATCCATTGGTCATAATTTGTACATTGGATGCCAAGACTTCCATTTCCAATCCCTTTGGCTTAGAGACACTTACTGGTAGTTACCAAAAAGTCAGATGCTTGAGTAATTGTGGATAGGATGGCATATAATTCTAGTGCACTATTTCAGCAAGGTATTTTTGTTTTCATAGTAGTAGTAGTAGTAGTTGCTGTTTTGATATTTATCTTTCTTGCTACTTTCTGAAACATCTAACTCTGAATAAACTTGTGAATGAAAATTGCATCATGTTCACAAGCTGAAATGAGTAGAAGAAAGTAGTTTGATAAGTAAATCTTAACTTTATTGCATGCTGCCCTTTGAATTTCTTGTTTCTCTCAATCTAGTTAAGAAATGGGGAAGTATTGTATCCTGTTTATTAAAAATTTTAGTTTATACCTTCATTTATATTTGAAATATTTCATGAATAATAAACAACTAGTTCGCAAGTGGAATGCACATTTATATTTCACTGATACTAATATATTCACTTTTGTGAAAACAATTGGTCATTCTACTGTACCCGGTACATTGAAAATATCAGGGGAGATCACTGTAGACACCATAATAATTATGTAGGTCTGTAACCCTTGCATTGAGATGAAAATGACCACTTAGGAATCAGAGTAAAGTTCCATTCCTTTTCATGTAGTAATAAAACTACATTCATAAACTGTTTGTAATGACCTTTAAATTTTAACACTGGTAATAGCATATAAGAAAACATTAGAAAAAGAAAGGAATCTGAATAGAAATTCTATCAAATGAAGATACCATACTGTTTATGTACACAACATGCAATCATCTGCAAGCAGCATTAAGCTATACCTATTGTTAATTAATGTTTCAGCAGATCTTGGTCAACTACAATCTTCATTCTCCTAATGCTGTTATAAAGCAATGGGACCATATATCTAGTGTAGCTTGGTGTTCTCCTCAGAACCTAAGTAAAGACAGTGTATGTGACAGCAGATTTGGGCCATCTTGTTTGTTTTCTAATGACTTAAGCCAGACAGTGTATGTGACAGCAGATTTGGCCCATCTTGTTTGTTTTCTAATGACTTAAGCCAGACAGTGTATGTGACAGCAGATTTGGGCCATCTTGTTTGTTTTCTAATGACTTTAGCCAGACAGTGTATGTGACAGCAGATTTGAGCCATCTTGTTCTAATGACTTAAGCCAGACAGTGTATGTGACAGCAGATTTGGGCTATCTTGTTTGTTCTCTAATGACTTAAGCCAGACAGTGTATGTGAAAGCAGATTTGGGCCATCTTGTTTGTTTTCTAATGACTTAAGCCAGACAGTGTATGTGAAAGCAGATTTGGGCCATCTTGTTTGTTTTCTAATGACTTAAGCCAGACAGTGTATGTGAAAGCAGATTTGGGCCATCTTGTTTGTTCTCTAATGACTTAAGCCAGACAGTGTATGTGAAAGCAGATTTGGGCCATCTTGTTTGTTTTCTAATGACTTTAGCCAGACAGTGTATGTGACAGCAGATTTGGGTCTACCTTCATTGTTTTCCTGATACCTTCAGCCAGACACTGTGACAGCAGATTTGGGTCTACCTTCATTGTTTTCCTGATACCTTCAGCCAGACACTGTGACAGCAGGTTTGGGTCTACTTTCATTGTTTTCCCAATAACATAAGTCAGACACTGTGACAGCAGATTTGGGTCTACCTTCATTGTTTTCCCAATAACATAAGTCAGACACTGTGACAGCAGATTTGGGTCTACCTTCATTGTTTTCCTGATACCTTCAGACACTGTGACAGCAGGTTTGGGTCTACCTTCATTGTTTTCCCAATAACATAAGTCAGACACTGTGACAGCAGATTTGGGTCTACCTTCATTGTTTTCCCAATAACATAAGTCAGACACTGTGACAGCAGATTTGGGTCTACCTTCATTGTTTTCCTGATACCTTCAGACACTGTGACAGCAGGTTTGGGTCTACCTTCATTGTTTTCCCAATAACATAAGTCAGACACTGTGACAGCAGATTTGGGTCTACCTTCATTGTTTTCCCATTAACATAAGTCAGGCACTGTGACAACAGATTTGGGTCTACCTTCATTGTTTTCCCAATAACATAAGTCAGACACTGTGACAGCAGATTTGGGTCTACCTTCATTGTTTTCCCAATAACATAAGTCAGACACTGTGACAGCAGATTTGGGTCTACCTTCATTGTTTTCCCAATAACATAAGTCAGACACTGTGACAGCAGATCCAGGTTTACATTTTTATTATTATAATGACTAGAAATCAAACAATTTTTGTACTTGTCTGTGAACATGTAAATTTCAATAGCCATTCTGGATCTGTTATGTTTTTTTATTTTCCTAACGACTTATGTCAAACAATGTAATCCCTGATTTATCAGCACACTATGTGACAGCAGATAAAGTTATACTCTACATCTTTTCCTAAAGGGTTAATACAGATAGTGTATGCAATAGCAAGCCTGGGTCTACCCAGTTCTCGTAATGATTTCAAGCCAACAGTGTATGCCTTGATTATCAGTCCATTGTTTAACAGCAGATCAGGGTCAACCCAATTTGTTATTTTAAGTGTTTCTTTGTTTGTTTGATTTGGATTTTTGATGTAGCTTTAACAATTTTTCAGTCATATCACTACGATGTCTGCAGTCAAATGTAATACTCTGCTGCAGATATTATATTAAAATAAATTTTCTCATTTTATTAATATTGGAAAACAAGCAGTTTCAAACTAGCACATTTTCTACTATTAGAAATCAACTAGCACATTTTCTACTATTAGAAATCAGCTAGCACATTTTCTGCTATTAGAATTCAGCTAGCACATTTTCTACTATTCAAAATCATTTTCTCATATTCAAAAACTTGTATTGACTTATGTTAGAAAATGATTCATTTTGTCCCTAGAAACATACCAGCCAAGCAGTTGAGCACAAGAATGAGCATTGCTTAGTGACAGTAAATATATTAGAAATAGATTTTTAATACTTAAAATGTTTTTCGTTTACAATAGATTTCTTAACATAATAAAATTAATTTCTTAATGTTAGAAAATCTATCTGTATGTGAAATGGCTTGTACACATGCAAAGATAACAGGGTTTTAGAAAAGACATCTGTTATTGCTTTGTCGTATGAAAATGCTTTTAAGGAGATCTTTATTGCCCTCTCTCATCATTCTGCAGCTTGAAGTAGGATAGTAACAATCACCAATGCACATCTTTATTCCTCAAGGGAAACAGTTTGTATAAACAATCATTGTCATGCAATGTTTTAATCAATATCATAGTGTTATTTTACTTTAAATTTTCTAAATGATGATTGCTTCATACACAGCGACAAAGAGTAAAAGATATTATGTTAAAATTGTTGAGATGGCCGTTTTTTTTAAAACTTAAGAACAGTGACTGCCTTATTTAACATAGTACTCATGTCGCGCTTAGCAAGTGTTGAACCGTTGAAATGCTCCTGTCATGCAATTTAGAAAATGATGATGTTATTAAAAGAAGTCAAGAAGCCCTTTGAATATGGTATCCCTTGAGCATGGTGTCCATAAGTTGTGAAAATGTCTTTGGTGCAGACTTCATGTTGGAATTTCATATACACTAGTTCAAGAATTTCATCTACATTAGTTATGGTGCTTGCTACCATTCCATTCCATGCCTTGGATGTTTAAAGGCATAACATAGTCACTGCCCCCACAACGATCCCCAATCATTTTTTAAAATATCCATTGTGACTATTTTTATAGTAAAGTTTGAGAAAATGCATTTCTAAAATACACAGTAGCGTATTAGTGATACAAGGTAAAGTCTACAGATTTCTTAAATCCCATTCATTGGGCTGAGGATAAATAGAGTGGATCATTTTAGAATTATCAGATTGTTTTCATCAGAAACAGTCAACCAGTGCCTTGCATAAATCTTCATTACTTTTGTTGGCATGACCATAAAATCATGTGCCACAACATATAGCAAGGTCATAAAATGTATTGTTTTAATATTTTCTTTCCATTCCGTTTGCTGAAATTCATCTAAATATCACATTATTAATTTAAAAGGTTGAAATTTTTGGGTTTAACAAGCACTGCAATTAATGATGACAAGCAGGAAACTCAGTTTTTTTTTATTTGATTTGCTCTAACTGGACTCCCGAGTCCCTCAGCTTAAGTTCCTGTTCCATTTGCTTGTCAATTTTATACATATAGCTGCATTTGCTCTCTCAGAAGCTGCATTTTAAGTTCCAGTTTCTGCATTTCAGTTTCTGCTTTGTTTATGTTACAGCATTCTGAAACTTTTTTCACAGTTTGTACCTCTTCCACAGTTTCTTCTACATTGTCTTCACCCATGATTTCAATAAAATTTTGAACTCGGGTACTACAAGTATGGCACAGTTTCCATGAAGATATTACAGGGTCAAATTACATCTGCAATGTCTTTAAATTGCCACAAAACAATACAGGCACAGGAATAACATTGCACAGTGAATTTCTTCTCACTACATATCCAGTTTAGTAATGGAACAAAATAAAATCCACCCTATGTTCCAACTGGATCCCACTGATGCCACCAGAATATGTAACATTATTCCATCACAACAAAACTCAAGAACTGTTTCTTAAAAACTTTGTTAATTCCTCATTATAATGCCAAGCCAGGCCTCTAATTATGATTGACTTTGCAAAATTTAACTATTTTGATACCCTGGGCTGAGATTCTGACCATTCAGCATTCCAGCCATTCTTTCTGCATTTATGCTTCAAGCTAAACAAAACCCAGAGAGAACTGATAATAATAGCTACAGTTAAAGTCACTGGTGGAGATGAAATCATGAATAAACCTTTATTTGCACATAACTGACAAGAGTTCCATCTCCTCACAAAAGTGGTTCAAATCTGATGTAATAACCACTGTGTTATTGCATGTAATAACCACTGTGTTATTGCATGTAATAACCACTCTGTTATTGCATGTAATAACCACTGTGGAAGGAAGTACATGTAGAATGTTAGACTATTTTTAATTTGTATGGAATTTACAGGAAGGAAGTGCATGTCGAATGTTAGACTATTTTTAATTTGTATGTAATTTACAGGAAGGAAATACATGTAGAATGTTAGACTATTTTTAATATGTATGGAATTTAAAGGAAGGAAGTACAAGTAGAATGTTAGACTGTATTTTTAATATGTATGGAATTTACAGGAAGGAAATACATGTCGAATGTTAGACTATTTTTAATATGTATGGAATTTAAAGGAAGGAAGTACAAGTAGAATGTTAGACTGTATTTTTAATATGTATGGAATTTACAGGAAGGAAATACATGTAGAATGTTAGACTGTATTTTTAATATGTATGGAATTTAAAGGAAGGAAGTACAAGTAGAATGTTAAACTGTATTTTTAATTGGGAAATTAAAGTAAGGAAATAAATTTTGAAAGTTAGACTATTTTTACAAGTAGCTTGTTAGATCATGTACGAATTAAAATTAGTTTAGGCAGTCTGCACATTGTGCGTAATAAATGATATTGACTGAGATCTAATAAAAAATTTCTTTGATCACTATTTGAAATTATTAGACTTTTGTAGAGATCTAATATCAATTCCAGTCATGACTTGGATCTAACAGAGGTGACATATAAGAAGAATTAGTAATCAGTCATCCAAACAATTTTCTATTTAACTCTTGATTGTATTAATTGATCTGAAACATGAAGCATCCGTTAGTTATAAACTGCATATACAGCTTTCTTCAGTCTTCCAGTTGCATAATACTGACCAGGTTTAATTCAGGTGGAAGTCCATAATTACATTTTCTTCAGTCTGGTTGTATACCTTTTTGCACTAAGTTATTGAACATCAAAGACGACAAACTACCATTAGTTACATTTAGTTTCTTGTCATAAGTAGACAGATAAAAGAGAAATACTGTCATAAGTAGGACTAAATAATAGATAAAAGAGAAATGCTTTCTCTTAGGACAATAGACAGATAAAAGAGAAATACTGTCATAAGTAGGACTATAGACAGATTAAAGAGAAATACTGTCATAATTAGGACTATAGACAGATAAAAGAGAAATACTGTCTATAGATAGATAAAAGAGAAATACTGTCATAAGTAGGACTATAGACAGATAAAAGAGAAATACTGTCATAAGTAGGACTATAGACAGATAAAAGATAAATACTGTCTATAGATAGATAAAAGAGAAATATTATCATAAGTAGGACTATAGATAGATAAAAGAGAAATACTGTCATAAGTAGGACTATAGATAGATAAAAGAGAAATACTGTCATAAGTAGGACTATTGATAGTAGAGAAATACTGTCATAAGTATGACTATAGACAGATAAAAGAGAAATACTGTAATAAGTAGGACTATTGTTTATAGAGAAATACTGTCATATGTAGGACTGTTGATAGTGTGGAAATACTGTCATAAGTAGGACTATTGATAGTAGAGAAATACTGTCATAAGTAGGACTATTGATTGTAGAGAAATACTGTCATAAGTTGGACTATTGATAGTAGAGAAATACTGTCATAAGTAAGACTATTGTTTGTAGAGAAATACTGTCATAAGTAGGACTATAGATGGTAGAGAAATACTGTCATAAGTAGGACTATTGATAGTTGAGAAATACTGTCATAAGTAGGACTATTGTTTGTAGTGAAATACTGTCATAAGTAGGACTATAGATAGTAGAGAAATACTGTCATAAGTAGGACTATTGTTTGTAGGGAAATACTGTCATAAGTAGGACTATTGATAGTATAGAAATACTGTCATAAGTAGGACTATAGATAATAGAGAAATACTGTCATAAGTAGGCTATAGACAGTAGAGAAATACTGTCATAAGTAGGACTATTGTTTGTAGGGAAATACTGTCATAAGTAGGACTATTGATAGTAGAGAAATACTGTCATAAATAGGACTATAGATAGTAGAGAAATACTGTCATAAGTAGGACTATTGATAGTAGAGAAATACTGTCATAAGTAGGACTATTGTTTGTAGAGAAATACTGTCATAAGTAGGACTATAGATAGTAGAGAAATACTGTCATAAGTAGGACTATTGATAGTTGAGAAATACTGTCATAAGTAGGACTATTGTTTGTAGGGAAATACTGTCATAAGTAGGACTATAGATAGTAGAGAAATACTGTCATAAGTTGGACTATTGTTTGTAGGGAAATACTGTCATAAGTAGGACTATTGATAGTATAGAAATACTGTCATAAGTAGGACTATAGATAATAGAGAAATACTGTCATAACTAGGCTATAGACAGTAGAGAAATACTGTCATAAGTAGGACTATTGTTTGTAGGGAAATACTGTCATAAGTAGGACTATTGATAGTAGAGAAATACTGTCATAAATAGGACTATAGATAGTAGAGAAATACTGTCATAAGTAGGACTATTGATAGTAGAGAAATACTGTCATAAGTAGGACTATAGACAGATAAAAGAGAAATACTGTAATAAGTAGGACTATTGTTTATAGAGAAATACTGTCATAAGTAGGCTATAGATAGTAGGGAAATACTGTCATAAGTAGGACTATTGATAGTAGAGAAATACTGTCATAAGTAGGACTATTGATAGTAAGGAAATACTGTCATAAGTAGGACTATTGATAGTGTGGAAATACCGTCATAAGTAGGCTATAGATAGTAGAGAAATACTGTCATAAGTAGGACTATTGTTTGTAGGGAAATACTGTCATAAGTAGGGCTATTGATAGTAGAGAAATACTGTCATAAGTAGGACTATAGATAGTAGAGAAATACTGTCATAAGTAGGACTATAGATAGTAGAGAAATACTGTCATAAGTAGGACTATTGATATTAGAGAAATACTGTCATAAGTAGGACTATAGATAGTAGAGAAATACTGTCATAAGTAGGACTATTGATAGTAGAGAAATACTGTCATAAGTAGAACTATTGTTTGTAGAGAAATACTGTCATAAGTAGGCTATAGATAGTAGGGAAATACTGTCATAAGTAGGACTATTGATAGTAGAGAAATACTGTCATAAGTGGGACTATTGATAGTAGAGAAATACTGTCATAAGTAGGACAATATATAGTAGATAAATACTGTCATTAGTAGGACTATTGATAGTAGAGAAATACTGTGATAAGTATGACTATAGACAGATAAAAGAGAAATGCTGTAATACGTAGGACTATTGATTATAGAGAAATACTGTCATAAGTAGGACTGTTGATAGTGTGGAAATACTGTCATAAGTAGGACTATTGATAGTAGAGAAATACTGTCATAAGTAGGACTATTGATAGTAGAGAAATACTGTCATAAGTAGGACTATAGATAGTAGAGAAATACTATCATAAGTAGGACTATAGATAGTAGAGAAATACTGTCATAAGTAGGACTATTGATAGTAGAGAAATACTGTCATAAGTAGGACTATTGTTTGTAGGGAAATACTGTCATAAGTAGGACTATTGATAGTAGAGAAATACTGTCATAAGTAGGACTATAGATAGTAGAGAAATACTGTCATAAGTAGGACTATAGATAGTAGAGAAATACTGTCATAAGTAGGACTATTGATATTAGAGAAATACTGTCATAAGTAGGACTATTGTTTGTAGAGAAATACTGTCATAAGTAGGCTATAGATAGTAGGGAAATACTGTCATAAGTTGGACTATTGATAGTAGAGAAATACTGTCATAAGTAGGACTATTGATAGTAGAGAAATACTGTCATAAGTAGGACTATTGTTTGTAGAGAGATACTGTCATAAGTAGGACTATTGATAGTAGAGAAATACTGTCGTAAGTAGGATAATAGATAGTAGAGAAATACCGTCATAAGTAGGACTATTGTTTGTAGAGAAATACTGTCATAAGTAGGCTATAGATAGTAGAGAAATACTGTCATAAGTAGGACTATTGATAGTAGAGAAATACTGTCATAAGTAGGACTATTGATAGTTGGGAAATACTGTCATAAGTAGGCTATATATAGTAGGGAAATACTGTCATAAGTAGGACTATAGATAGTAGAGAAATACTGTCATAAGTAGGACTATTGTTTGTAGGGAAATACTGTCATAAGTAGGACTATTGTTTGTAGGGAAATACTGTCATAAGTAGGACTATTGTTTGTAGGGAAATACTGTCATAAGTAGGACTATTGATAGTAGGGAAATACTGTCATAAGTAGGACTATTGATAGTAGAGAAATACTGTCATAAGTAGGACTATTGTTTGTAGGGAAATACTGTCATAAGTAGGACTATTGATAGTAGAGAAATACTGTCATAAGTAGGACTATAGATAGTAGAGAAATACTGTCATAAGTAGGACTATTGTTTGTAGGGAAATACTGTCATAAGTATGTCCCAGTATAACATTGTCAATTTCATTAAAGGTGGGTTCAGTTATGGACTCCATTACATTATGTGACAGTGATACAATGTATGATGTATTATCCCTGTACAATGTAAATTCATAAATAATAAGTTATATGTTGATGGCTTTCTTGAATTGTATTAGAGGAATCACAGTGCAATGCATAATGTTGCCCCAAAAATAAGGTGATATAACAGATTAAAAGCAGGGCTGGTACAAGGGTATTGGACACCTTAGGCGAAACTTCCACCTTTGCCTCCCTTCCCAGGGATCACTTAATTGAAACTGTTTATTAGTATTAATACACACTCAGCTTGATAATTTATTAATTTAATTATTTAGTCTATACATATTGTATGATAATAAATGAATAGCCTGACAGTGTACTTTCTTTGTGATGCCCCCACCACACATACACTCACAATCTTGGCATAATGCCCAAAGTTTACCTAGTGGTTTAAAACAGACTCTAATAACAACACATAGGGCTCCTTTGAACAGTGATATACAGCAAAACCTGTCTTGAGAGACCACTGCTATGAGAGACCACCTGTTTTGGGAGAATAGAATCTCAATGCACATATTTATTGATTATATAGTGTTATGACCTGTTATGAGAGACCACCTATCTTGAGAGACCATTATTTTTTGCAGAAGGGGTGGTCTTTCAAGACAGGTTCTACTGTAGTGAAAGACTACTGTATAATGTACCCCAGTATATGATTACCTCATTATGGATACATAAAAACAATGTTATATGCAAGGATCACTGTAAAATGTTTGCCAGGGATAACATGATAACTTTTTCTCTTCAAGATGTGAAATCAAGATTTTATCCACATTTGCAGAATTAGCTCTTTTGTGATGTTTAATGCCTAAAGGAGATATCATCACAGTATTTTTTAAAATTAAAATCTGCTGACTGTGCAAATCATATTTTGCTATCCATACCTTTATATCTTTGTTAAATTCCTCTTATATTTCATAATGTCCTCTTTTTCAAATCTGGAGGGGAATTTTCTTCCTTAAATGTTCAGTTCTAGGACAGATTCTGTGGATCCTGGTGGAAATTGAGATTGTGAGACTCGTGTAATAAAATCACAATACAGTCATCCCTAACATAGTTGTGAAAGATGGGTTGAAAAAATAATCGTAAATTTATTTGTTACTGGCATTACATCACATGAAGATTCACGTGTCCATGATATCATAACATTGTTAGAATTTTATTTTTAAATAGTAATTGCATTTGTTTGTGTATTACAAGTTATAATTACAACTTTATAACTTTAATGGATTTTTTTAAACAGACTCTTTTCTCAAAGCTGCAAGATTGTATTAAGAGCAAAGGTCATTTTGCATTGATATATTGTGGATATTTTCATGCAGATTTTAAAAAACTGTTGCATGTATTACAAATTTACATAGAAACAGATATTCTTTTGTGTAGTGAAAGACAATTCCTATAACACTGTATGTTGGGTCCTTATCTACTGATTGCAACATGGACTGAACTGTGTTTTGGCAAGAAAGATTAAAAAAATTGAAAGGTTAGAGTGCATAGGTAAGGGTTGGGGCAGATAATAAGATGCTTGGTAATAGTTTTGCTTTTTGCTAATTTGTACAAGTTGGGATTAATGTGGCCCCATGCTAGATGAAAATTAATCATTGCTGTGTATTAACAGTAATCATGGTTTGTGAGCAATTGCTTCTGAAACTTAACTGAATGCTATGATCAACTTGACTTGTTTTGTTGAGTGTCAGGGAATAGGGGATATTTAAGGGGAAAAAATATTGGAGCTAAAATGAAACCACATTACATGTATGTCCAAGTAAGTATTAAAGAATATCATGCTATGGCAGGTTTATTACATGTACATCCAAATTTTATGATAAAAAAAGCTTTTTATTGCAGGGTTATTATTTGTACATCCAAAGCTGTATTATAAAATAATCATGTTATAAATAGGGTTATTACATACAGATCCAAATCTATATTATGAAAAAGCATGTTATGGTAGAATTATTTCATGTATATCCAAATGTGTATTATAAAAAATGCATGTTATATCAGGGTTATTTCATGTATATCCAAATGTGTATTATAAAAATGCATGTTATATCAGGGTTATTACATATAGATTTAAATCTATATTATGAAAAAGCATGTTATAGCAGGGTTATTTCATGTATATCCAAATGTGTATTATAAAAAATGCATGTTATATCAGGGTACAAGCAGTATCAAATGATTTAATGAGGCAATAAGTTGTGGACAGGCTAACAATAAAGCATGACCTTGGCTTTAACACAGTCGTAATGTATCCATAGAACCTGACTGTGTTATAGACAAAACCATGTTACAACTAACCAAATCACCTAAAAAAACAATGCATGTATCAACAAAAAAAAAAGATGGGTGGGTTGGTTAATAAAAGCATGCAGGCACAAAACTATGTGCTTTTCATAAAATTAAAACAAAACTAGACTTAAGTGTTTATTCAGAATTTATTTTTGTGTAGTACAGTCCATAATGCATTAAGTACTGTACATGTATATAATAAATCCATAAATTCGGGTATAGGTCATAAGTTATAAAATACATGTATCAGCACATCCCATTAGAAAACAAAAAAAACCCACAAATATTGGTAGTTCTCATTTGGTCTGTTTCCCAACAAAGACATGTCACTAAACAGTTGACTATGATAGTGTCTCCAGTAAAATATGTCTATAGTTGTTACATGCTATATGTACATGTACACGTGTACTTAAAATCACCTAGATTTTGGTCAGCTGGAGACGGCTATCATCTTGCCAAAGCTACTCAGGGAATGAGGCTATTCATAGGAAATTGAAAACATGAACAAAGTAAAAAATAACTTGACATCCAGATATATATGGTGTCAAATGATTGGAAATTGCCATTTCAAGCATACATGTTTTTCATGCAAAAACGAAACTTTTGCTATACAATAAACATCTTCCAGTCAATTTGAAAAATGCAGCAATCCATCAGATTCCAGTGTTTTTATTTATGTTTGTTGCTGACTTCCTTGGATGAAAGTGCTTTATTTTTTTTAAAAATTGTAGTCAGCTTACTTTGATGAAGGTTGCATGTGTTATTGAAGTCACCACAAAAGAAGAACTTTGAAGGACCAAACAAATGTCCATTTATTCTGGTGGCAGCATCAGATAATTGTAGAACATTGATTGAGACTGATTTCTTTTTTATTTGCTTAGTATTTATACAGAATGATTGGTGCTTCAGAAGTAATCAGTTTTCTTGTTAGTTTCTGCAAAACTATCTTTTCTGGGTATATTAAAAACTAATTAACTATTGTTTGACAAAGCCCAGCAGGATCCCTGAATAAATTGTATTTTTTAACATTATTTGCTCATGTATGATAAAAATGCATATTTATGAAATTTCAGGAGGCATGACATGATTGAATTTTATCTCAATTTGTGTTATAACAGAGCATGCTATAGCGGAGTCACACTGTTTTTGCAATTAAATTTCTCTAATAAGCAAATGCAAAATCCACAGAATTTACTTATGTCAGTAATTTGCCAGAAGCATTTGTATGTATATTAATGTCATCAGATTGCCAACATCATTCAACTATGTTTTTACTCCTGTTGGTAATTATTATTAATAATAATAATAATAATAATAATAATAATAATAATAATAATGATAATAATAATAATAATTAGTAATAATAATGATAATAATAATAATAATAATAATAATAATAATAATGATAATAATAATAATAATAATGACTTTATATAAAGAGGGTAACACAATTAGCTAAGAACTAATCTACCTTGAGGCCAACAGCGTTCCACTATGTATTTATTCCTGCCGATGTGGCACAATCATTCCATTAAGTATTTATTCGTGTCAGCAATTTATTAAAATCATTCCACTAAGATTTTTTTAGTGTTGGTGATTTTCCATAAGTGAATGGCTAAGTATTGGTTCCAGTCTTTGATTTGCCATGCTCATTCCACTCAGTGTTTGTTCCTGTCTTTGATTTGCCATGCTCATTCCACTCAGTGTTTGTTCCTGTCTTGGATTTTCCATGCTCATTCCACTCAGTGTTTGTTCCTGTCTTGGATTTGCCATGCTCATTCCACTCAGTGTTTGTTCCTGTCTTGGATTTGCCATGCTCATTCCACTCAGTGTTTGTTCCTGTCTTTGATTTGCCATGCTCATTCCACTCAGTGTTTGTTCCTGTCTTTGATTTGCCATGCTCATTCCACTCAGTGTTTGTTCCTGTCTTTGATTTGCCATGCTCATTCCACTCAGTGTTTGTTCCTGTCTTGGATTTGCCATGCTCATTCCACTCAGTGTTTGTTCCTGTCTTTGATTTGCCATGCTCATTCCACTCAGTGTTTGTTCCTGTCTTGGATTTGCCATGCTCATTCCACTCAGTGTTTGTTCCTGTCTTTGATTTGCCATGCTCATTCCACTCAGTTTATTCCTGTCTTGGATTTGCCACAATCATTCCACTAAGTGTTGATTCCAGTTGGTAATGTGACACAATCTTTCAAATAAGTATGTATTTCTGTTTGTGATGTGGCAAAATAATTCCACTAAATATTTGTCAAAAATCATTTCATTAAGTATTTGTTACATTAATTCCACTAAATATTTGTCAAAATCATTTCATTAAGTATTTGTTCATGTCATGATGTGGTATAGTCATTCTACTAAATATTTGTCAAAATCATTTCATTAAGTATTTGTTCATGTCATGATGTGGTACAGTCATTCCACTAAATATTTGTCAAAATCACTTCATTAAGTATTTATTACAGTCATTCAAGCCAAACAAGTGCACTACAAAAAAGTGCTAGATGAAAACCAAAATAAATCGAAAGCTATCTGGAAAGTGTTTGCAGGTTTTGGTGCAGGCAAATGTAAGCGTAAACTGAAATTTTATCCCTCAATCATGAGGGCATTTATACTGATAATCCAAAGGACATCTCAGATATTTTTAACAACTTTTTTGTTCAAACTGCTGAAAAACTTAAAGAACCCAGAACTTCATCTGATCATCTGGAACTCAAACATTTTTGTGCTAAAAAAACTTCAAAACAATATAAAATTTGAAATTCCTGAAATGAGTCCAGAATATGTGTTGAAATATATTAAAACAATGGATGTATGTAAAGCTACAGGAATTGATATGATTGGACCAAGGCTACTAAAAGTGGCTGCACCTGCAATTGTAGAGAGTATAGTTTTCATTTGTAATGGAAGTATTAGGTCTAATAAATTTCCTCAAAGATGGAAAACTGCCAAGGTTATACCATTGCATAAAGCAGGAACAAAAGATGATGTAAATAACTACAGACCCATCTCTGTCCTTCCTTGTCTCTCCAAATTACTAGAAAAACATGTACATGATTCTTTTCTCAACTATTTAAACACTTATGATCTTATTCATGATAATCAGTCTGGCTTTCGCCAGAATCACTCCTGTGAAACTGTACTTGTATCTTTGATTGATAAATGGCTGAAAGCGTTAGATCAAGGAGAAATGGTAGGCACTATTATGGTTGATTTTCGTAAAGCTTTTGATCTTGTAGACCATGAAATTTTACTTGAAAAACTAATGATTTATCAATGTAGTGAAAACTCCCTAAACTGGTTTACTTCTTACTTAACCGACAGAGTGCAAATAGTATCTTTAAATGGTCAACTTTCTCAAAGTAAAAGTATTAATTGTGGAGTACCACAAGGCTCTATCCTTGGACCTCTGTTATTCATTCTATTTATCAACGATTTACCTCTTAAGATTGGAACTTCAATTTCTTCCACTGACCTCTATGCAGATGATACTACACTGTCTGATATTGGTAAAACCAAAACGATACTTGAAAATAACTTACAAGATGCTCTCAACAGACTTCAAGTATGGTGCAAGGAAAACAGTATGATCATAAATACAGAAAAAACGAAAGCCCTACTAGTTACAACACAACAAAAATGTGCAAGACTAGATAGCAACAAAATTAATGTTTTTTTTGACAATGTGAGCCTTAATATGACCTCTCAAGATAGAATTCTTGGTGTATTCGTAGATAACAATCTTATGTGGTCTATTCACATTAAACACATTTCAAAAAAGGTTAATTCTTATATTTGGCTACTGAGGAAAATCAAAACATACATTCCTCTTCAGTATAGGGTCATCTTTTATAAAAGTTATATTCAGCCATATCTAGACTGCTGTAATGTAATTTGGGGTAATACCTCTAATTCAAACATAACAACACTTATAAGGCTCCAAAAGAGGGCTTGCCATTTAATTCTAGATCAATGTATAGACAACTTTCAGGATGCAATGAATAATATAAAGATTTTAACGATACATGAAAGAATATTTCTTAGAAAAGCCAAATTGATGTATAAAGTATCCAGAAAATCCATTCATGTCTATCTAAGCAATATCTTTCACCAAAGAGATGCTGATGGTACTCCAAATTTAAGGTCCATAAGTAGAAAAAATTACATTATACCAAGGCCAAAGAAGGAATTGTTTAAAAAAAGTTTTCATTATACTGGTCCAGTAGTATGGAACAACATTCCCAGCGACATAAGGCATGCTCCTAGCATTTCTTCGTTTCATAATCTATGTCTTAAATGGATGAAATCTTTAGAAAATTGAACAGTGCTAGTACCCCCCCCCCAAAAAAAAATACTGCCTGCTTGTCTGTATTTTTGCATCATTTTCAAAGCTGAATGTTTCAACGCAGAATGATATTTTATGTTTTCTTATATGTTTGTGTTTTTACAGATGCCTGTGCATGTGTTCCAGGCTTGATACTTTGAAATGTAAAATTCCTTAATTATTTAGCGTTGAGCCAGACTCTTCACATCATGTTGTATGTATTGTATATATTGTACATAACAGATAGAAGGCCTCAAGGTAGATTAGTTCTGTAACTAATTGAGTTACCTTCTCTAAATAAAGTCTTTATTATTATTATTATTATTATTATTATTATTATTATTATTATTCCACTAAATATTTGTCAGAATCATTTCATTAAGTATTTGTTACAGTCAGTCCACTAAATATTTGTCAAAATCATTTCATTAAGTATTTGTTCATGTCATGATGTGGTACAGTCATTCCACTAAATATTTTGTCCTGTCAGTGATTGCCAGAATCATTCCACAGAATAATTGTTCCTGTTGTTGATGTGCCACCAGTATGTTTCTAATAATCATTTATCACGTACAGCTGGATGAGATCAAGAAATCAATCTGTAGGAAGGATGTTTATCAGTGCAAATGCAGATTTACTTATCTGACCATATGAACATTGTTTTATATACTAGTTAGTTAATTGTCTCACTCTTGAGTGGATGTTTCTTATGAGTTGTATTAGGAATGGATCAAAGCATAAAACATGATACTAGTTATGTTTTTTCTTTCACATTTCTCCTTGTTATATTTTATGTTTAGTAACGGATGAAATAACTTTCTGTTGAGAAGTGGATTTTTATGGATGGCTTTGATTTTCAATCAACTTCTATTTTTATCTTATGGTGTACCAATAACATCCATTGAATGCTTTTTTTGAGGTAAAAATATATATTAATAATATTCACTTTTTTGCACTCCAGAGTTCCATTCCAGCTATGATTTGCCATAAACATTCTTATAATAATGAAAGACGTTATTGACGTGAGTCGCCCATTTTACCAATAATTTCCTACTGACGTCATACATCTACATACAGAATGCAGCTTGAAAGCCAAAATAGGCACAACATGAAATAATCTACTGTTCTATAACTATATGTCAGTTTCTATTATGCCGACATTGCCACTCACCGACTTATCGACTTGTCCTGTTATATGCATGACAGATACAAATGTATTATTAAAGCAATAGGAATGGAAGATGTACATTATTTGCGTGTAACATATACCTAACAGTTACATAACCCTGATTTACAATCACAGTTTGCTGACGGAACTTGTTTTGCTCATAATTTGATTCGAACAATGTAGACCCTTATGAGCTAAGTTACTATGATATGGCAGATCAGGGTCTACTTGTTTTACTCATAATTTAAAGTCAACAATGTAGGTCCTTATTAACTGATGCATTATGGGATGGCATATCATGGTGTATTTTGTATTCTAGTTATTTAAAGTGAGTATTAAAGACCTTGATGGGATTGTAGATCATGGTGTATTTGTCTTACTAGTTATTTAGATTGAACATTCTAGACCTTGATGGGATTGTAGATCATGGTGTATTTGTCTTACTAGTTATTTAGATTGAACATTCTAGACCTTGATGGGATTGTAGATCATGGTGTATTTGTCTTACTAGTTATTTAGATTGAACATTCTAGACCTTGATGGGATTGTAGATCATGGTGTATTTGTCTTACTAGTTATTTAGATTGAACATTCTAGACCTTGATGGGATTGTAGATCATGGTGTATTTATCTTACAAGTTATTTAGATTGAACATTCTAGACCTTGATGGGATTGTAGATCATGGTGTATTTGTCTTACTAGTTATTTAGATTGAACATTCTAGACCTTGATGGGATTGTAGATCATGGTGTATTTGTCTTACTAGTTATTTAGATTGAACATTCTAGACCTTGATGGGATTGTAGATCATGGTGTATTTGTCTTACTAGTTATTTAGATTGAACATTCTAGACCTTGATGGGATTGTAGATCATGGTGTATTTGTCTTACTAGTTATTTAGATTGAACATTAAAGACATTGATTGGATGACAGATCATGGTGTATTTGTCTTACAAGTTATTTGATGTAAACAGCATAGACTCTGATCAACTACTGGTTTACTTGTTTTTACCTATGATGTAAAGTGAACAATGTAGACCCTAATTAGCTGGCACATGATATGATGTCTGATCACGGTATATGTGTTTACTCATGATTTAAAATGAACAGCGTAGACCCTAATGAGCTAGCACATCAAGGGATGTCAGATCACTGTGTACTTGTTTTCCCTGTAATTTAAAATGATGTGTAGACCCTGAATGAGCTGAAACATTACAGGATGACAGATCATGATTTACTTGTTGTACCCATGATTTAAAGGGAACAGTTTTGACCCTAATTAGCTGGTAAATGATGTGATGGAAGGTCATAGTTTATTTGTTTTGCTCATGATTTTAAGTGATGATTAAGGACCTTGATCATCTGGTGCATTTTAGCATGGCAGATCTGGGTCTGTAATGTTTCAGAATTAGGAATGTGCTGCAAATGGAATACTGTGATAATGTGTGTTACAGCTGTATGAGAGAGAGAGAGAGAGAGAGAGAGAGAGAGAGAGAGAGAGATGTGTTGACTGTTGGATATAGTTCAATCTCTTAGCTTTGTTCTGTGGTGTACTAGACATACTTTGAATTCGGTTAAACATATTTTATTCCATTTTCATGCACTACATCATGAAAATACAGATATAAAACATTGAAACAGAAAAGATTAACTTCATTGAACTTGTACACACATAATGGAATAGCATTGATTTAAGTAAATTTAAAGTTAAGGTCACAGTTTACTAGAGTGAACTTAAATGACCATATGTGTCCATTTCCATGATAAACGTTCTTAAAAAATAAGAATAAAGTTTTCTGTTGAAATAATGACCATGTTTAAAATAAAATACAATATGTACAGTGAAAACTTAATTAATTGAATTAATTCAATTTTTCTTTGTTGTATTAATTTTCGTCCTTTGGGGCTTGGAGTTTTAAGGTGGAAACCTTGTTGGCAAAGTTACACCAGAAAGTACTTAAAATGGTTTCATCAAACCACTGATCACTGATAAATAAAGTACAGTAGATTTTCCATTTATCACTGATAAATAAAGTACAGTAGATTTTGCATTTATCAGTGATAAATAAAGTACAGTAGATTTTGCATTTATCAGTGATAAATAAAGTACAGTAGATTTTGCATTTATCAGTGATAAATAAAGTACAGTAGATTTTGCATTTATCAGTGATAAATAAAGTACAGTAGATTTTGCATTTATCACTGATAAATAATGTACAGTAGATTTTGCATTTATCACTGATAAATAATGTACAGTAGATTTTGCATTTATCACTGATAAATAATGTACAGTAGATTTTGCATTTATCAGTGATAAATAAAGTACAGTAGATTTTGCATTTATCAGTGATAAATAAAGTACAGTAGATTTTGCATTTATCACTGATAAATAATGTACAGTAGATTTTGCATTTATCACTCATAAATAAAGTACAGTAGATTTTGCATTTATCACTGATAAATAATGTTCAGTAGATTTTGCATTTATCACTGATAAATAAAGTACAGTAGATTTTGCATTTATCACTGATAAATAATGTACAGTAGATTTTGCATTTATCAGTGATAAATAAAGTACAGTAGATTTTGCATTTATCAGTGATAAATAAAGTACAGTAGATTTTGCATTTATCAGTGATAAATAAAGTACAGTAGATTTTGCATTTATCAGTGATAAATAAAGTACAGTAGATTTTGCATTTATCAGTGATAAATAAAGTACAGTAGATTTTGCATTTATCACTGATAAATAATGTACAGTAGATTTTGCATTTATCAGTGATAAATAAAGTACAGTAGATTTTGCATTTATCAGTGATAAATAAAGTACAGTAGATTTTGCATTTATCACTGATAAATAATGTACAGTAGATTTTGCATTTATCACTGATAAATAATGTACAGTAGATTTTGCATTTATCACTGATAAATAATGTACAGTAGATTTTGCATTTATCACTGATAAATAAAGTACAGTAGATTTTGCATTTATCACTGATAAATAATGTACAGTAGATTTTGCATTTATCAGTGATAAATAAAGTACAGTAGATTTTGCATTTATCACTGATAAATAAAGTACAGTAGATTTTGCAACTATCAGTGATAAATAAAGTACAGTAGATTTTGCATTTATCACTGATAAATAATGTACAGTAGATTTTGCATTTATCACTGATAAATAAAGTACAGTAGATTTTGCATTTATCACTGATAAATAATGTACAGTAGATTTTGCATTTATCACTGATAAATAATGTACAGTCTCTAAAGGCACTTTTAACACATTATTGATTATATCATATAGAAGAAGTGGGAGGTAAGTGTGTTTTCCAAGGTCACAATGGGGGGCCCTGAGTGGCCGAGTGGCATTAAGCACTCTCCGTTACTGCCATCTCACCTCTGTCTGTGTGGGTTCAAGTCTAAGACCCTTATGAGCTAAGGTACTATGATATGGCAGATCATGGTCTACTTGTTTTACTCATAATTTAAAGTAAACAATGTAGGTCCTTATTAACTGATGCAGTATGCAGTACTCTAACTAGGTGTATAACTTTATCATACACATTGGACATTATTAATTATAGTACTCTAATTAGGAATATAACCTTATCATCCACATTTGACAGTATTTATGATAGTACTCTAATTACGTGTATAACTTGATCATCCACATTGGACAGTATTGATGATAGTACTCTAATTAGGTGTATAACTTTATCATATCATCAAAATTGAACAGTATTGATGATAGTACTCTAAATAGGTATATAACTTTATCATCCACATTGGACATTTTTAGTTGTAGTACTCTAATTAGGTGTATAACTTGATCATCCACATTTGACAGTATTTATGATAGTACTCTAGTTAGGTGTATAACTTTATCATCCACATTTGACAGTATTGATGATAGTACTCTAATTAGGTGTATAACTTTGTCATCCACATTGGACATTATTTATTATAGTACTCTAATTAGGTGTATAACTTTATCATCCACATTTGACAGTATATATAATAGTACTCTAATTAGGTGTATAACTTTATCATCCAAATTGGACATTATTAATTATAGTACTCTAATTAGGTGTATTACTTTATCATACACATTGGACAGTATTAATTATAGTACTCTAATTAGGTGTATAACTTTATCATGTCCACATTGGACATTATTAGTTGTAGTACTCTAATTAGGTGTATAACTTTATCATACACATTGGACAGTATTAATTATAGTACTCTAATTAGGTGTATAACTTTATCATGACCACATTGGACATTATTAGTTGTAGTACTCTAATTAGGTGTATAACTTTATCATCCACATTTGACAGTATATATAATAGTACTCTAATTAGGTGTATAACTTTATCATCCACATTTGACAGTATTGATGATAGTAATCTAATTAGGTGTATAACTTTATCATCCACATTGGACATTATTAATTATAGTACTCTAATTAGGAATATAACCTTATCATCCACATTTGACAGTATTGAATATAGTACTCTAATTATTTGTATAACTTTATCATCAACATTGGACAGTATTGATGATAGTACTCTAACTAGGTGTATAACTTTGTCATCCAAATTGAACAGTATTCATAATTGGACTCTCTCTCTCTCTCTCTTATTAGGTTTATGTTTAATCCACACTGGACTTTATTATCACACCTTCTCTAATTAAGCGTTTCTATTCTAAACAAATCAGTTTATGTTTGTTTTTCACATCCTAATTTAAAGGTTTTTTCTGATATTTTGTCAAATCTGAATTGGTTAAAGTAACCCTTCTTTTATTAGACGTCTGCCTTTGTGTAATTCTTTATTCTGAACATATTTTTAGAAGTACTACATATTTTCTATCAGTCCATATCTTTTGTTACAAGCTGAATATTAAATAAATTGATGAGAAAATGGGTTTGAAAAAGATTTTATTAATCAGCTGGCTTCAAAAGAGCTATTGAGATGCCTGGAATAGTATTTCATTTTGGCGCCATCTTTCTGTAATTAATTCAAATGTGGATAGACCTAAATAAATGGAAGGTTCAATGCAGCAATCAAATTATGAAACTGATGGGCTGATGTTATGCAGGAAATATAAATTCAGATGTGAATTACAGGAAGGAAGAAAAACCCAAGGAAATCATTTACACTGTTTTATCTCCTGAATCTGTTGTTGTTTGTCTCTGCAGTAAATTTTGGAAAAGGTGGTCACAGTGTTTATCTGTCCATCTCATGGCTGATACCTTTCTGGTTCAAGTTTTGTTTTCTTTCTCACCTGACTGTAAGGTCAAGTGAAGTATGGTATGACACTATGTTTGTTTTGCATCATCTGTCATGCATTGTTAGATCATCAACAATTACTTATTACCACTACATATTTCTGATCCAATTTTGATCAAACTTGGAGCATTGTTTTATATCCTCAGTTCAGTTTCATGCAAATAAAGATGATCCATTATCAGATATGGTATCCTTACAGCCTGGCTCAAATAAAAAAGCATGAATGTCTGGGCCTTGGGTGGCCAAGTGGTCTGTTTTTGCTTATCTGTTTACCTGTACAGGTCACATACAAAGCACCAGTCAGCATGGGTTTGAGTTTCAGTTCTACCAGTGTGGGTATGTGAGAAAATTCCTGTGGGTCAGTGGTTCTTACCAAGGTCTTCTCAGGATCATCTCCACTAGATATACTAGTTGCTATGTATAATAATAGTTTTTATTTTCAGAGGGTTATTCAATTAGTTTCAAACGAGAAACTATTCTACCTTAAGGACTTCTATTTTGTACACATACGTTACAAGTTAATAATATATTCACACACACAAACACACTTCTGTACTGAAAAATGGCATCAAACCCACAAACAAAAAGCAGAAAAATATTTACATAGTCTTGTCTCTAACAAAATTGACTAACTTTGACACAATGTATCTTGGCATAGGGGCCTTGCATGGCAAGCTGGGATAAATGATGCAAATTAAATATCTTGGCATAGGGGCCTTGCAAGGCAAGCTGGGATAAATGATGCAAATTAAATATCTTGGCATAGGGGCCTTACAAGGCAAATTGGGATAAATGATGCAAATTAAGTATCTTGGCATAGGGGCCTTGCATGGCAAGCTGGGATAAATGATACAAATTAAATATATTGGCATAGGGGCCTTGCAAGGCAAGCTGGGATAAATGATGCAAATTAAATATCTTGGCATAGGGGCCTTGCATGGCAAGCTGGGATAAATGATGCAAATTAAATATCTTGGCATAGGGGCCTTGCAAGGCAAGCTGGGATAAATGATGCAAATTAAATATCTTGGCATAGGGGCCTTGCAAGGCAAATTGGGATAAATGGTACAAATTAAATATGGATGAAGATTAAAAAACCTAATAAACTTTAGAAACTTCAAAGCATACTAAATCAACAGCATTTCAGAAGTGTCAAGAGAAAGAATCTGTTGGACCCAGATTTCCTGGTCATCTATTCTTGTCTTTGGTTATTAGGCCAAAATGTTAGCCAGGTGAGCAGTCTGAACTCACTTTGTCCTCTTGCATTATGCAGATACTCTAGAAGAACATTACCATAGAATGGTCTAGGTATATGTTGGTGTGTTGCCATTCAGTTGTAAGGAAAAATTATTTCATTTAATTTTAATATACAAATTGTTACTGCACATTTTATAAATCAATACAAATATCACAACTTGAAATATGATTCAAATTTTTAAGTTGCATGAATGTATATGGAGCATTAACAGATCAAGATAATCTGCATACATTTGTTGGGAGGTAGTAATGCCAGGTGCAAAGGTTGCGTAGGAATTGTTGCCTGGGCAAAAAAAAAAACATTTAATGTTTATATAAAAACCCAAAATGTATTTTTTATATATAAAAAGGAGGACTTATCAGTCAAGCATGGAATTATTATGAAAGAATGACAGGCATACTAGATACTGCCCAACTACAACATTATGCATGAAATAGGACTGTAAATTTCTTGTAGTGATAATAAAGCTGCATAAAATATCTCAGATCCAACAAGAAACAAGTTTTTTTTGCTTCTCTTTCCCTGGATCTTTGTTATTTAAAACCACATTAACAGAAATATTTAAATATGAAGAAAGAAAAAAATACATGTAATATTATCATCCAAGTTCAAGCAGTTTTAATTCGTACACACCTTGTGTCTTAGTTTACAGAACTAGGTTTACATATCCTTAAGGTATAAAGTATGAGATGGTGTAGGGATTGGTGTATGCAAGTTGATGGGTGCTGTAACCCACAGACTTGGGATTGAATTTTCAATGCAAAACAGTTTTTAAAATGTTCAACAAAGTTTAATCAATCAAAAAAAAAAACAGATGTCGGATGACAGTGCTCCCTGATATGCAACCTGTGAAACCTTTGTTTAGGAACTATTTTCAGGGGAAAGATGCAATCATCAAATTTACAAAGATAAATTTAGAAAAGTAAATATATTTCTGCAGCTTAACTGTTATTATTAGAGAAAACAATATTTATGAAGTGTAGCAAAATGAAGTGAAATCATCAAGTTTAGTAAAATCTCATACCTGTAGTTAAAAAGTGAAAACTTAAGAGACGCCTTCATTAGTATGGATTAAATCCAAAAAATCCTAAATGTCCTATCATAAGTCCAAAAGTACAGAATGTTCCAAATGAATTCCAGTAGTCTTGAATGTGCTGATGTACCACAATGATGCAAACCTGGATGTCTTTGAATAAGCACTCAATAATTTAAAAATAATGTGTTACTTCAAGTCAAAGAGCCTTTAGTAATTCCAGTGAATAATTTAAATAAATAATTATTCTCAGACTATATCTGAACTGCAAACTCTAATTAGTATTGATGCCCACAGACTGGTATAAAACAGAAATGAATTATTTGTTTTACAAATTCTGTTTCTAGAATATTCTGATCTCAGAAATGCAATGTCAACATCGTATGTACAATATACAATCATGAACAAAGATGAGCTTATACATCTCTAAACACATCTACAAATTACTATTATTGTAAAGCACACTCTATAATCATCGCCCAAAATTAAATACACAATATAGACATACATAACAGATGATTGTTGAAATCAAGTCAAAGAATTACATTTTTCAGTGCAGTAGGAAAACTTCACCTTAAGATGTCAAATGTAACTGTTTGAATAATATTGAGTGAATGACATTTTTCATTATGCTGGATTTTTGGCAAGGGGACTCTTGTACAATTATATAAATTTTTGCAGGCAAAGTATGTTTACCCCTGGATCCAAAATTCGAGTAGGTTTCTTTTCAGAGACTTCCTGTCTGTAAAAATTTTTATAATGTGGGGTTAATTAGTATGGGCATGTAATTGGAGAAATATGGTAAATAGACTTTGATTAAAATTGGTACGCTTGCTGTCAGGGGAGGCATGGCAGTATGAATACATCATTACATCTGGCCATAAGAATCCTGGATAATAGGACCTTACCTGATATTAAGAATCCTGGATAATAGGACCTTACATGATATTAAGAATCCTGGATAATAGGACCTTACCTGATATTAAGCATATACAGAAACACACATGATCAGACCTTTTGTTATTTTTCCAGCAAAAGTAACATTTATAACACAAAATGCATTCTTCCAATAGTTGTTCTCTTCCTGTTTAATTGATTGGTATGGCAGTCTATCCATGATAAATCTTCCATTCTTTTTCATATGGGCTGTCTTTTTTTCTCTTTAATCAAACATGTTCATAGTAATGCGGTAAAATTTAGATTGTCCACTTGCTGGTTGCATGAGTTTATCAGTCATATGGATAAATAATGTATGCATAATGCATACAGTTATAAGTTATTGATCTGGTAATCAATTATTTGGATAAAATTAATGTTCCCAATGATGTGAGAATCAGGGTTTTAATATATATATATATATATATATATATATATATATATATATATATATATATATATATATATATATATATATATATATATATATAAAAGAGATTATGAAGTCTAATTTTGTCACACAAGACTGGAGGATCAACTGGTCATTGGAATTTTGAAAGATCATTATATCACCTTGTCTTTTGTGTTTTTAATTTATTAAACTTTCAAATAAAGACCTAATGAAGTAAAATTCAGCGGTCACTCTGTCTAGGTTACATATTTATTTTTACTGGACAAAGATGTTCCTGATTTAGCTTAACTCAGAGGTGACTTGGTATATTTTATGAATTATTCCTTCTTTGTGGACAATTAATTGTAGTTTTGCTGACTAAGATTGTTTGGTAATTGTATTTTCCCAGTTGTTTAAACACTTTACAGGGACAAAATGCAAAACAGGTGTAAAAAGTTATCTCCTTTCTTAACTCAGGCATTACCAGATGATTAAAACTATCGCATTATATTTTCAGTAAATAGATCATGTTAAAAACACTATACTTAAAAATGACTTATTATTCAGAATTTATTTAAATTGAAAAAGATTTCAGATGCGTAGTATTAACATAAATTTACTGTTCATAAAAACAACCTTTTCTTGGATGTTCTTTCTTTTTGTCATTGTTACACCATTGTAGAGGTAGCTCTTGGATAAAGACAGTTCTAGCAATATTATAACTTAAGTTTGGATTTCAAAGGGTGAAAGATAAATATAATCAGTGATGTTGTTAACTGTTCTTAAAGAAAGTTACAATTATTTATTTTATTGAAGTGTCTGTTTTCTTATGTAATTTCTGAATAGAAATAAATCTTGAAAAGAAGACATTTATCATTATTGCTGTACTGAACCCCTGCCAACACTTGTTAAAGCATCACACATGGACAAAGTTACAAAAGATATATTGAATTTTTAAATGGTTTGGCTAGGAGATATGTTTATTATAGATGATTCCTGATTATACAGACTCTCATACAAGCCAAAGCATTAATGGCTCTTGACTTAAATAACCAAAGCTCATGGACTGTCATAACAGATAAACCATATGGACTGGCAAAACTGACAAAACACATGGAGTTTCATTATAGACAAGGCATCATGGTCCCTCATAACAGCCATGGTTCATTGATTCTGATAACAGGAAAGGTGAATGGACTCTCAGAACAAAGCACATGGAGTTTCATTATAGACAAGGCATCATGGTCTCTCATAACAGCCATGGTCCATGGATTCTGATAACAGGAAAGGTGAATGGACTCTCAGAACAAAGCACATGGAGTTTCATTATAGACAAATCATCATGGTCTCTCATAACAGCCATGGTTCATGGATTCTGATAACAGGAAAGGTGAATGGACTCTCAGAACATTAAGCATATGGACTTTCATAACGGATAAAGCATCGTGGGCTCATAACAGCTAATTCTCATAACTCTCATAACAGACAAGGCTCACCAGGGTTCAAATAACAGCCATTAGGCTCATGTACTCTCATAAGAGCCATTGACTCATAACTCTCAAAACAGACAAGGCTCATGGGTTCTTATAACATCCATTTCATTGACTCACATAACAACCAAGTTTCATTGACTCATAACAAAGCACATGGTCTGTCATAACAAAGGATCATGGGGTCTTGTAACAGTGAAAGCACATGGGCTGTCATAACAAAGGATCATGGGGTCTTGTAACAGTGAAAGCACATGGGCTGTCATAACAAAGGATCATGGGGTCTTGTAACAGTGAAAGCACATGGGCTGTCATAACTGACAGATCATTATGGGGTTCATTGCTAAAACATTTTGCATGGAAACGTGTTGGCTTATCATATCAGTGTAGTTGACCATTTCAGGAAATATTTTAAAAAATTAGCTTTGAGTTATTATTTGCATATTAATCCAAATAAAATATTATCCCATGTTTCTTCATTCCTTTAAATGACACTAAAATACCATATAACAACTAAATGGACTTGCTTATGGAAAATACTTTTGCATTTTGTGAAAGCATGCATATGATGCATCCAACAATGTAAGGCTGACATTTTAGTACTGACATCATACATACCGTATGTACTCACTTAGAAAACAATTCCAACTGTGAACAAAATAGATTCTGATCTGCCATGGCATAATGCACCAGCAGATCAGAGTCTGTCTTGTTTATTCGACTGATTAATCCTAACAAACTGTATAAACACAGATCTGCTGTCACATTATATCAGGGCAGATCTGGGTCTGTGCAGTATGCAACTGGATTCGACTTATACAAGATTAATATAGGGATGCCCTGTATTGGATCTGTAAATATTTTGATCATACAGCCTTCAATATACATTAATGTAACCTTTAATTCAGAAATGTGTCTCCAATTCATGCCATTTCAATTACTTTCTTAAATGCATGCTGGAAAATTGCATTTATTTCATTGATCACGTATTCCCATGAAAATAACCTAATATTAGTGCTACCAGGATTTCCTGAAGGTGATGCAACCGTTTTCAAAGTTTATGACTCTCAAGACAGGGCTCAATCATGGAACTGGTTTAGCTTTATTATATATATTAAATATATGTAAATGTTTCTGCCACAACTGCAGGCCTGCAGTTAATAAAAGAAGAAAATTATTGGGAAAAAGCCTGTACTTGCCTACACTAAGTTTACAATGAAACCTACCATTTGATCCATTTCTTTATAACGGCCATCTAGCCATGTTCGATGATAGCAGGAATCCCCAGGATAAATGCTTATTTCGGTGTCCTGTAATTAAAGGTCACCTGTGTAACTGAAATAGAGGATGTTTATATTATTTTACTGCATATAAAGGACAGCGTTCACACAAAATGAGTCAAGTGCATGTATTCATTTTGTGCATGTTTATAGTTTTGCATTTTTTCATACATTAAAAATGTTAATGAAGTACATGCATAGACTCAAAGTTCAATTTACCTTGTTCCTTGGCAGTTATTTATTGTCTGGTCTCAATGCAGGTCATTTCAGTTATGGAAAAATCAAAAAATAACACAAATGTATATACTTAGATTTAGCTCTACTGGTCACATACCAGAAGATCTTATGGGGTGGCCTGTTGTCCATGTGTTTTTGTCCATGTGTTTTTGTCCGTATGCTGTTTTCCATGTGTTGTTATCCTTCCATCCATTAGCACAAGTTTGTTTTTGCTACTCCTCCTAAATTGTTTGGATGATTGCCATGAAACTTGATGCACACATTAAGCATAAGGTCTGATTGGTCCATATTAAAAATGGTGCTGCTTGGATAGGCATTCAAAAATTAAAATTCTTCTGAATGTATGGTGATATTAAAATGGGTTTTGTCACTTGGATTTTTATTGATGTTTAATTGGTCTTACTGGTAATTGAAAATGATTCTGATCTGACATCCAACATGGTTACTATGGCAGCCATTTTGAAAATATTTTCAGCAGAAGACATTGATGATATCTAGTTTGATCCTAAATGGTACAGCTCAGATATTCAGTATGGCTGCCACAGAGGCCATTATGAAAATCTTAATGCTTTTCCTTCTGAATTGATGGTTATATAAACATTGGAGTTTTCACAAAAAAAGCATCTTATAACATCTAGATATCCCCAAATAGTGCTAATCTGATGTGTGACATGGGGTTTTCATTATTTGACTTCATAATAACTTGTTTTGTCCTAAATACAATTGGTGCTGCTTGGATATCCAATATGGCTGCCAAAGTAGCCATCTTGAACATGTTTTTTTTGCTACACATTCTACAGTGACTGACATGCAAATAGTTGGTCTTTTTTGTAACTCCTCCTGAATGGATGTCATGACGGTAAAGGGTTCTGAAACTCTGGTTCTTACAAATAGGGTTTTTCACTGGAAGACATTTTATGATGTCTGTATGATCCTAAATTCAAATGGTGCCAATTAGACATCTACAATGGCCACCACAACAACCATCTTTAAATCTTTGTTGTTTTTTTACAACTTAGTGGAAAGGTATATTGACTTTGGGGTTTCATAGACTTTTTATTATGTCTACAGCTAATCCTATATTATGCCAGTCAAACATCGAGTATATCCACAATGACAACCATTTTGAAAATCTTGATATAGCTATTACTGTTAAATGGAGAAAACAGAAAACAATTATGATATTTAGATGACTGTCAAACCTCAGGATGTCATTGTAGCCATCTTGTTACAGTTGTTTTTGCTACTTGTACTAAATGGGAAGTCATATCGACATGGCTCTTTGTCTAGTTGGTCATTAATGGAGATCACACTGTTTTCTCTTGGGAATGGTAAATCTTGGTAAAGTTTCATTTTGGCATTCAGAATATAACCTTACCGTGGTTCAAGTCCTACTTAGTCAACAGAACACATATTGTATCTGCAAATGGAATACATTCCAGCCCAGTTGATCAATGTTATGGTGTTCCACAAGGGGCTGTTGTTGAACCTGTTCTCTTCATTCTATACACGCAGCCGCTCTCAAGTGTCATAGATCATCACCCAGTGTCTCACCAATTGTATGCTGATGACACCCAAATATACAAGTCTAGCCACCAAACTAAAGTTCATGCTAACATCCATGGAGTAGAGAGGTGCATTTCTGATGTGAAATCATAGATGACATATAACAAGTGCAGATGAATGATGATAAAACTGAAGCTATTCTGATCAAAACACAAAGACTTTCTCATTCACATCCTTTACCTCAGACAATAAATATCAGCAAAACCAACATTAAATTCTTACAGTCAGTACAAAACCTAGGTGTTCCTCTAGACAGTAATCTCACATTGCACCAATATGTCATGAACATATGCAAGGCTGTATATCTTGAACTGAGACGCATCAGTTTCATTCGCAAATATCTTTCAGCTGATGCCACTAAAACACTTGTGTGTTCATTAGTACTTTCAAGACTGGACTATTGTAACTCAGTTTTGTCTTATTTGTCACAATATCTACTCCAGAAACTTCAAAACATTCAGAACACAGCTGCTTGGATCATTTTTAGAGTACAACAATCAGAGCAAACCTTACCACTGCTCTGTACCCTATACTGGCTATCAATTCGATACAGAATCAAACATAAAATTTGTTCTCTGTGCTGTTTTTCACTGACTGACTCCAGTCCAACATACCTATCCGGCCTCACCCATGTGTATACACCAGCAAGATACTTATGCTCCTCTTCTGACAATCGTATACTCATTGTTCCCACTATGAAAACGAAGTCATATGGACAACATTCTTTTGTATACCAGGGCCCGGCGATGTGAACAAATTACCCACTGAAATTAGACACAGAGACACAGTGGTCCCATTTAAGATTGCTCTTAAAACTCACCTTTTTCGACTGCAGGAACAAACTTAGAGACCTGTTAATATTTTGTATCTTATATGTTTTCAGCATGTTTTTATGTTTTCTGATTTCATGGTTTTTGTTATTTGTTTTTCCGTAGTGTTGTCATATCATTATAGATGTTGTAAAGCGCTTAGAGCTTCTAAAGATTAGGTGCTATACAAAGTCCTCATTATTATTATTATTAATGAAGAAGATGCTGAACTGACATTCAGCATAGCCACAGTGGTGGCCTTCTTACATATCTTGTTATTGCTTTTCCCAAAACATATGGTCATATTGACATTGAGTTTTTACCAAACATCTTCAAATAATATCTAGTTCAGTCTAAATTAGAATGGTGAATGGTGAATTAAATACAACCACCACAATTGCCAGTCTAAAAGTCTTATTGTTCAAGAAAATCACAGATGGTTTTATGAAGAGTTTCTGAAAGTTTGTTTCAGACAGTGGAGCATCAGTCCCTTCTAGGGACTCTTGATTAAATTAATTTAGTTAATATGTCCAAATTTTGCTGTGGACTCAAAAATTATTTCATTGTCTGAATGTAGTTGGTATATGGTATAATTGACTTTTTATTGTTTAAGAAAATGCATTCCCACCAATATTGTCTACTGATTCGAGTTTTATTTGAAAATAATACTGCAATAATGCAAGTGTCTTTTTCCCATGGTGCATTATAGCTGCAAAAATGGTACTCAAGTAGCCTTTTATTATTGTGTTTAGTTTCAAAATCTCATGAATGGAAACTGGATAGATTATTGCCAATTTGTGTGGACTGAATCAATAGATCTTGATTTCATTTTATGGAGGGCAAACTCGTTTCATCAACTTTTAAAGAGGTCTAGCTGACTAAATTTGAATATATTTGTTTTATTTAAATGCATTTGCGATATTTATGCATTATTTATCAAAGTAATTGAAAGTCAGTGAAAATTTACATTTTAATTGAAATCAGTCATAGACATGACACAAAATATTCTGTTATTTTTCATTTATTAATTGGTAATTGTTGGAGTGACACATTAAGTGCAGAAGTTTTCGCATTGTTATAAATTGTGATATGTTAATAAAAATGTTTCCTACCTTAAAATCTTTTAGCATTTTTTATGTTTTCTGATATCATGCTGTTTTTGTTGTTGTTTTTTTTGTTTTTTTTGTAGTCATATCATTATAGGTGTTGTAAAGCGCTTATAGCTTGTAAAGATTAGGCACTATACAAAGTTCTCATTATTATTATTATTATTATATGCTTTCTTGAAAACCTTCAGTTTTGGCTCTTTATATGCAAGGTCATGAAATCTTTGAAAATTTAGGTTTGCTGATATATCCATGACAGCTTTTACTAATATAGTCTTAACAGCTTTTTGTTGATATGTTCATAACAGCCTTTGTTGATATATTCGTGATGGCTTTTGTTATTAATTCATGACAGCATTTGTTATTAATTCATGACAGCTTTTGTTATTATTTCATGACAGCTTTTGTTATTAATTCTTGACAGCTTTTGTTATTATTTCATGACAGCTTTTGATGACCATGAGAACATTTGCTGATATATCCATGACAGCTTTTACTAATATAGTCTTAACAGCTTTTTGTTGATATGTTCATAACAGCCTTTGTTGATATATTCGTGATGTCTTTTGTTATTAATTCATGACAGCATTTGTTATTATTTCATGACAGCTTTTATTATTTCATGACAGCTTTTGTTATTATTTCATGACAGCTTTTGATGACCATGACAACATTTGCTGATATATCCATGACAGCTTTTGTTGATGTATTCATAACAGCTTTTGTTGATATATTCATACCAGCTTTTGTTGATGTATCCATGACAGCTTTTGTTGATATATTCATGACAGCTTTTGTTAATATATTCATGACAGCTTGTATCAGTGTACTCATAACAGCTTTTATTAATAGATTACATGACAGCTTTTGTTGATGTATTCATTACAGCTTTTTTAAATGTATTAATGACAGATTTTGTTGATATATTAATGACAGATTTTGTTGATATATTTATGAAAGCTTTTGCCGATGTACTCATAGCAGCTTTCTTGATATTAATTCATGACAGCTTTTGTCAATGTATTCATAGCAGCTTTTGTTGATATATTCATGACAGCTTTTGTTATTAATTCATGACAGCTTTCAATATATTCATGACAACTTTTGCTGATATATCCATGACAGCTTTTGTTAATATATTCAAAACAGTTTTTGTTAATATATTCAAAACAGCTTTATTTGTTGATATATTCATGACAGCTTTTGTTATTAATTCATGACAGCTTTTGTGACAGAAATACATTTTCCATCAATTTTGGAAACTTTATACAACTAGAAATTCTGATGTTGCATTTAAGAAATATTTATTTTTTTAATACTGGATTTATCCTCACCTTTAACTCATTGACTGTATAATACAGAGGATATGGGAGTTACAGTGCCTTTCCCACGGTCACAGTGAGACAGCTAACTCTGAATGACTGCATTGGGTATCAAACCCACAATCCTTGGATACCTATTTCAATACTTAAGCCTGGGTGAATGAGTAGTCTAAGGTGCTGGCCTTTACATATCACTGACATCTTACTTCTGTCAATGTGGGTTAGAGTGTTGGCTCAGTCACTGTGTTTAGTTTCCCATTAGTTGATGGTTCTTTCCAGATTCTTTTGTTACCAAATAAACCACCGTTTATATATAGCCTCCAGTGTGCTGAAAAATGGCATGAAATCCAAAAAAGCCAAATAAAACCAACAGGGCTGCCATCATACCATTTAAGAGTCTGCAGCTTGAAATGTTTGTTTGTATTCCGGGACAGAAAAAAAAAATTCCAAGTAGACAATAACTTTGGAGGAAAACTGTCATTAAAATAGATCAATATCATCATCAGTTATGCTTAGGTAATTACCATCTGAAAAAGGGATGAGGTGGTATTTGGGCCTCTCTAGCACCTAGGGTGCCTGCAAGATTTTTTTTGGGGTGGGGTGGGGTGGGGTACAAACATTTAGTGCCCAGCTATTAAATTGTATAGATGTAAACCAAAACATGTTTAGATGTGAAGTGAAATCATAGGGGGGCACTTGTCCATATTTCTTGGGATTCCTGGGAGGGGATCAGAATGTCAGTTATAAAACAAACTGCAGTCACGGTGACATCTGAAAATATATGTTGACTAAACTTCATACATGCATTTACATGGGAAGGAAACATAATATATATACATAATGGATATTGGGCTATGGGGAAGGATGCATAATATATGTAATGGATATTGGGCTATGGGGAAGGATGCATAATATATGTAATGGATATTGGGCTATGGGGAAGGGTGCATAATATATATAATGGATATCAGGCTATGGGGAAGGATGCATAATATATGTAATGGATATTGGGGTATGGGGAATTAAGGATGCATAATATATGTAATGGATATTGGGCTATGGGGAAGGATGCATAATATATGTAATGGATATTGGGGTATGGGAAATTAAGGATGCATAATATATGTAATGGATATTGGGGTATGGGGAATTAAGGATGCATAATATATGTAATGGATATTGGGCTATGGGGAAGGATGCAAAATATGCATAAGAGATATTGGGCTATGGGGAAGGATGCATAATATATGTAATGGATATTGGGCTATGGGGAAGGATGCATAATATATGTAATGGATATTGGGCTATGGGGAAGGATGCATAATATATGTAATGGATATTGGGCTATGGGGAAGGATGCATAATATATGTAATGGATATTGGGCTATGGGGAAGGATGCAAAATATGTATCAGGGATATTGTGCTATGGGGAAGGATGCATAATATATATAATGGATATTGGGCTATGATGCCTGGGTCATTTCTAGTCTGAATAAGTGTCACAATTCTTCAGTAGCATTTAATTCACATGCACATTGCAGACAATTGAGCTACCACATAATTCTAACCAAACTGCCTATTTCAATTTCTTGATATTTTAGGAAAGTCGTTTTGGACTAATCTTATTCACTTAGTAGCAGAAAAGCTGTGTGTTTGTGTATGTGCCTGAAACCAGTCTGCCAAGTTGATGTCATTGTAAGTTATAAATAAAGTTATAAATTCAGTTGTCTAGGATCCTTAATAGACCAAAGATCAATAACAGAAGAAATGGTGATAAGAATTCACTGAACTTTTCTGGTTTAAACTGAAAATTTAGGAACTGAAATCCTGGACAATGTCACAAACAATGTATTTCTGGAACATAGGTTGGTAAAAAGGAAAGCCTGACCTAATTTTGACCAATCAGATGTCTTGACTTAAATTTGGGGCCAGGATTCAGAACTCAACTTAGAGACTGTAAAACTTAATAACAGCAATCTCAGTATCCTGCATCATCAGAATTTGGATCATTTAGAACTTATTTGCATTTTCTGCATTAGAATTAATTCTCAGCCCATTGAAACTATTTCTTAAAGTGTTTGAAAAAAATCAACTGCTGCGAAAAAAGAACCAGGTGAAATAATAATAATAATAATAATAATAATAATAATAATAAAAATAATGAAGACTTTGTATAGCGCCTGATCTTTAGAAGCTCTAAGTGCTTTAAAACATCTATAATGATATGAATGCAAAAAACAAAAAACAAAAATCATGAAATTGGACGAAAAAAAATGCTGAAGATATTTAAGGTAGGAAACATTTTTAAGTCTTTAAATTTGTTCTTGCAGTCGAAAATGGTGAGTTTTAAGAGCACTCATGAAAGGGATCAGTGTCTTTAATTTGTGTCTAATTTCAA
Source organism: Unio pictorum (assembly GCA_030141615.1). Taxonomy (NCBI): domain Eukaryota; kingdom Metazoa; phylum Mollusca; class Bivalvia; order Unionida; family Unionidae; genus Unio; species Unio pictorum. The sequence goes on along the minus strand of JARLTB010000027.1, from coordinate 740,322 downwards.
TGGGCAATTCGTTCCACATTGCTGGGCCCTGGTATGCAAAAGAACGTTATTTATATGACTTCGTTTTTATAAAGGGAATAATGAGTACCGTATATACTCGTGTATAAGCTGAGAAATTTAGGACAAAAATAAGGCCTGGAAGAAGGGGGGTCGGCTTATCTGCGGGTCAAGTTCCAAACCTGAAATTTATAATGCTTTTTCCCCTCGATTTCCAATATTTATTGTTTCCGTCGATCGCCGAATATGAGATCACATGCCTAATGACGCCACATGGCTGATAAGATTTGTCCTGACGTGAAGTAAAACAAATATTTTTTTTTTCTAACATAATGAATGAAAAACATGTTTTTAACGTACTTGACGTCTATTTGATAGATGTCCATCCACCAGAAAATACAGCCATACGTGTTATTTGAACCACGCAAATTCACTGAACTTTTCTGGTTTAAACTGAAAATTTAGGAACTGAAATCCTGGACAATGTCACAAACAATGTATTTCTGGAACATAGGTTGGTAAAAAAGGAAAGCCTGACCTAATTTTGACCAATCAGATGTCTTGACTTAAATTTGGGGCCAGGATTCAGAACTCAACTTAGAGACTGTAAAACTTAATAACAGCAATCTCAGTATCCTGCATCATCAGAATTTGGATCATTTAGAACTTATTTGCATTTTCTGCATTAGAATTAATTCTCAGCCCATTGAAACTATTTCTTAAAGTGTTTGAAAAAATCAACTGCTGCGAAAAAAGAACCAGGTGAAATAATAATAATAATAATAATAATAATAATAATAATAATAATAATAATAAAAATAATGAAGACTTTGTATAGCGCCTGATCTTTAGAAGCTCTAAGTGCTTTAAAACATCTATAATGATATGAATGCAAAAAACAAAAAACAAAAATCATGAAATTGGACGAAAAAAAATGCTGAAGATATTTAAGGTAATAAACATTTTTAAGTCTTTAAATTTGTTCTTGCAGTCGAAAATGGTGAGTTTTAAGAGCACTCATGAAAGGGATCAGTGTCTTTAATTTGTGTCTAATTTCAATGGGCAATTCGTTCCACATTGCTGGGCCCTGGTATGCAAAAGAACGTTATCCATATGACTTCGTTTTTATAAAGGGAATAATGAGTACCGTATATACTCGCGTATAAGCTGAGAAATTTAGGACAAAAATAAGGCCTGGAAGAAGGGGGGTCGGCTTATCTGCGGGTCAAGTTCCAAACCTGAAATTTATAATGCTTTTTCCCCTCGATTTCCAATATTTATTGTTTCCGTCGATCGCCGAATATGAGATCACATGCCTAATGACGCCACATGGCTGATAAGATTTGTCCTGACGTGAAGTAAAACAAATATTTTTTTTTTCTAACATAATGAATGAAAAACATGTTTTTAACGTACTTGACGTCTATTTGATAGATGTCCATCCACCAGAAAATACAGCCATATGTGTTATTTGAACCACGCAAATACGTGTATTTTCCAAAAGAACCACCATATTAGTAATCTCTATTCAAGTATTTAACCCTCAGCTAAGCAGTAATCATTAAACTCAACGGTTTCGTAGAAATGCACGCTAGTTTATTTCAGTGTAAATATGAAAAGAATCTACGTGAAAAAAAATAAAAGAATTACGATACTGAAGGTATACAGCCATACGTGTTATTTGAACTACGGAAATACATGTATTTTCCAAAAGAACCGCCATATTAATAATCTCTGGTCAAGTATTTATCCCTCAGCTAATCAGTAATAATTAAACTCTACGTTCTCGTATAAATGCACGCTAGCCTTTTTCAGTGTAAATATGAAAAGAATCTACGTAAAAAGAAATAAAAGAATTACGATACTGAAGGTATATACGACAAACATTTTGATCGAGAGTAGAAATACATGTATGACAGTCTTCGAGAAACAATAGCGAGAGGCTCCATAGGGTTTTGTTGCGCGCACGCTTAGGAACGGCAAATAACAGTGCAATATACGAGTCAGCGTGAATAATTGTAAAACAATATAATTTGTTGGATTTCTTTGACAGGTGTTTTAGAAGTAATCGGGAGCCACAGTTTATATACAACTATTGTTTAGTTGTTTGTAAAGCAAAGTGGTTTGTTAGCGGAAGATTGTTGTACAGTAGCTACCATATGCTTAATCTGTGGTAAATGCCTCGGGGATAATAGGTTTGTTTTGTTGCACAATGCCAATGACTTAACTAATAGATGCCAACTCTCAGATGTATTGTTTAATGAGATATGGTAGTGGACATGGTTTCTGCTCAAAGTTATAAACTGTCACAATACTTGAATAATGTCCACGCTGAAACCAATCATAGTTTGATCGATTGAATCACACTACCCGTAGTTTAAAAAACACAACACAAATAACAATGATAAATAATTATCAAATACGAATTGAAAACCAACCACGCATAGAAATAATTACAGGATAAGGTATATAAATAGTATACTACTACTGAAAGAAATTATTTCAGTTTAATCTCTGTAGAAGTTTATGTTCAATTCAATCGGATAAAATGAATAGTGTTGGAAGTAAAAGAAAGCGGTCTGCTTATGATGCAGCATTCAAACTTAAAGTTATTGAATATGCAGAAGCAAACAACTGTGCTGCAGCACGCGAATTTGTTGTGAAAGAGAAACAAGTACGGGGGTGGGGACGACGTATATGATGAAAGCACGCCCGTAACAGAAGCAGAGTTTCGTGAACTGTTTGGCGAGTCTGATACAGAGCCCGATTTTGAAGGATTCTAAACGTGATCGAAATTTTATATTTCAATGATTTTAGAATGAGGATTAATTAAATTTCCATTAAGACTTGACACTTCAGAATTGTTTTTATTTCAACATATAAACTAGATTTCTTTCTTTTATTTTATTTAATAATGTGATTTACCTAAATAAACGTATTCAGAACTCACTTTGTGCATCTTGTGATGTACCGTTTGTATAAAAATTATGAGTCGGCTTATACGCGGGTCATGCACTTTATACCACTTTTACCAATTCAGTTTGGGGGGGGGTCGGCTTATACGCGAATGGGCTTATACGCGAGTATATACGGTATACAATTGTCAAAAGAGGAGCGTAATTCTCTTGCTGGTGTATACACATGGGTGGGGCTGGATCGGTAGGCTGGACTGAGTCCATCAGTGAAACGTAACACAGAGAACAGATTTAGCAGCAACTTTGGTGATCAATGTTACTTTTGCATAATATTGCTTAAAAAATGAATGATTATGCTAAAACTTACTTTGAATCACAAGTCTTTTTGAAGACATTGGTAACAAGTACAAATCAGACTTGTGTCTGTAATTTTACTTTTTGGAATGGTTCAAGATTCTGTTGCACCCTGAAATGACTAAAGACCAGTCGGCTGCTTTTATTGAGTACTTCTGACTTTTTCAGAGGTTCTAAACAGTTATGATTAGGTGAGATATCAAGCAACTGCCATAACATTGTTGTGATTGGCTGTGATATAAAACCAGTACTTTAAAGTTCTTGTGAATTGGCTTGGATATACTGCCATAAAGTTGTTTTGATTGGCTATGATATAAAGCCACTGCTATAGCTGTTCTGATTGGCTGAGATATAAAGTCACTGCCATGAATTTTGAAAAATATGTATCATGCATGTTTGTGATCTTGGATGGTTAAATTGTTCTAGGGAAACTAACTCAGAATTTAAAATCATAATTTATGCAGGTATTTTAATTCACTGAAACTTGTTTATAATAGTCATTTAAGGGACAACAGATTTATTTCCCCAATGAACACCTGGTGTCAGTTTGAAATGCAGGTCCATTTTATTGTTGTTGTTATAGGGTTTAATGCCATTTTTCAGCACACAATAGGCTATACATGGCGGTCATTATTAATGGTGGAGGAAGAACCAGGGAAGACCCCTGGAAAGAACCACCGACCCATGAGAAGCTACTGGCAAGCTTTCTCACATACCCACATTGGCTGAATCTGAGACTCGAACTCACACAGACAGAGGTGAGATGGCAGTCATCCGTAACGGAGATTACTTTAGATCACTCGGCCCTGGTAAATTTTGTATGAAAAGGTATTGTAACAACAACTACTTTATGAGCAAAGATTTTTATATCAAGTTGTCTTCTGAAGCAAGTTTGACTTAAAAAGTAAACTTTCAATTTGTAACTCTTCATTCCATGGAATGTTGAACACAATGCTTGTGAATGCTTGTGGTGGGGGGAGTAGATGAATTTACACTCCAAAATTACTAGCAAGCATTGTGTATTTTGATTGAAAGGTAGATTTAGTAAAATCTAGAGTAAAAGGCTCCCTTGTAAATCTCCATAAAATGGAAAGGAAATTAGGGAAGATGAAATTGGAAAAGATAATGATGCAGCATAGCTGCATTCCCATTGCTTTTTTCAGTTATGGACTGTATCACTTCCTGCAAAAATATCCTAAGCGCCCAAGATTCACTCCAAATAGATCAATCCTATTTCTCGAACAGTTCTATACATATATAGACCGCATCCAATCCTATTCCAAGGTTAAAAGTCCATATACTGTATGCTACACCAATCCTATTTCAAGATTTAAAAGTGGCATTCTGCATTTCAACAGACTCCCCTCAGTCCTATTCCAAGGTTAAAAGTCCATATACTGTATGCTACACCAATCCTATTTCAAGATTTAAAATTGGCATTCTGCATTTCAACAGATTCCCCTCAATCCTATTCCAAGGTTTAAAGTCAATATTCAACATGTCAACAGACCCTAGTCAGTCATATTTAAAAGTATACATCTATATTTTGTCTGTCAACAGATCCCCACCAGTCCTATTCCAAGGTTTCAAGTCAATATTATGCATGACTACAGACTATCACCAATCCTATTCCAAGGTTTCAAGTCAATATTAGATATGATTACAGACTAGCATCAATTCTATTCCAAGGTTTCAAGTCAATATTAGACATGATTACAGACTAGCATCAATTCTATTCCAAGGTTTCAAGTCAATATTACGCATGACTACAGACTAGCATCAATTCTATTCCAAGGTTTTAAGTCAATATTATGCATGACTACAGACTAGCATCAATTCTATTCCAAGGTAATTAAATGAACTACAGCACAGATGTGCTTTCAGTTATAATAAAACAAGCATGGACTGTTTATTCAGCTGTGTCAATTGATAACAGAATATAGCAGTGCCTTGTACAGGAGTACAATCACAAGCAATTTAGCATTGGTAATGAAATTTCATGATTGCCGGTAATATGGAATATCATACAATGATACCATTACTAGTGTTAAATACGAAGCCAAGTTATTGACCTGGCCTCATCCTATACTCCGAATCAACTTGTACATGGACGAAGGATGGAAAATTTACAAAATTTATGATTTCGATTTATATTCAGAATCGACTTATAGGCCGGAAAATACAGTAGCTTGTTTCCTTTACTTTCCGCCTGATGATTCTAGCATACTGACTTGTTTAGTTCTCAAGATTATATATTTAAACTTTCGATTCTAATGTTTGAAAATGCCTTGCACAATTCCGATTGGTTGTCGGTTCATAATGATCAGACAATGCCCCTTCCAACAGTCTGTCAAGGATGTTTACGACCCTCTTTGATGCTCCCCTGTTTCTGAACAAAGAAATTCACCACTTACCTATGAACAATGTGACCTAACTGGCTTTGCAAAATAACACACACGTCTCTAGTTTATGGAAATGTCAATTAACTGGCTGGACACATACATTTTGACAGCGTGAAATTACCCAAACCAAAATCGCAAGCTTATTTTTAAGGTTGCGGCAAGCTTGCTGCAAGCTTGTTATTTAAGCTTGCCGCAAGCTTAGATTTGAAACCGCGGCAAGCTTGCGCAAGCTTATTTTTAAGGTTGTGGCAAGCTTGCCGCAAGCTTGCGCAAGCTTATTTTTAAGGTTGCGGCAAGCTTGCCGCAAGCTTGCGGCAAGCTTATTTTTAAGGTTGCGGCAAGCTTGCGCAAGTTTGCCGCAAGCTTGCGCAAGCTTATTTTTAAGGTTGCGGAAGGTTGCGCAAGCTAGCCGCAAGCTTGCGCAGGCTTATTTTTAAGGTTGCGGCAAGCTTGCGCAAGCTTATTTTTAACGTTGTGGCAAGCTTGCCGCAAGCTTATTTTTAAGGTTGTGCATGACAAGCCAATTAGATTTTAAATTATATATATATACATGTATATATATATATATATATATATATATATATATATATATATATATATATATATATATATATATATATATATATAGGAAACTGACATGGCATGTACTGCCACCATATTTCTAGCCCTTGATGTGTGAAAATGACCATTTATATAAAATATTAAAAGTAAAATGTTGATATATGCTACAATGTATGTTGCAGAATTGAAACAGAGTGGATTTTGTATTAAATGAATAACTCAAACAATGTGTGAAAGATGGCAGTTCATGAATTTAATTAGTTAATAAAAATATATGATGTAAAAATATAATGATTCTCACATGCTCTCAAAATACAATTGATCCAATTACCCTATACTAACATTCACAAATTGAAGAAAAAAAAATATTATATCTATCTGATATACAGATTCAAAACACCTCAGTTTAAAAAAAATAGTATACACTATCCGATACTCACATAATTTTATGTACCGCCTAGGATTGAGATTCAAACAATTCAAATAAATTTCAAAAGTTTTGCACTGTAAGTAAAAGATACACAAATCTCCTGGAATTCAACTAGTCAACTAGATTCAAAATAATCTCATGTAATTAATACAAATGTACCAATTGAAACAGCAATTGGACCAAATACACCAGTCCCTCGATAACAAATAGTAGACACAATATACTATAATTACCGTTATTTACTATTGCACGACATACAGAGAGAGAGAGAGAGAGAGATTGTTTCTAAATATCTTCTGCAATTTTGGAATCTGGGAACATATTTTTAATTACTTCCATTAATGTGCTCAATTTACGATCAGCTCATAGAATCATCTCATCACGTTATCTGCTTTTGAAATATGTGCTCATCACCGACTTCCTTTCCCTTCATCGTTGACAAAATACTTGTATTTCCCTTCAGTAACGATGCCAATTTCGCATGATTTTCCTATTCCACGTGCCGTGAAAAGTCATTCATTCCACCATGTTGTGCACATGAAAAATCTAAGTTGCAAACAGTGCAGAGTACAAAATGCACTCCTTTAGACGGTGGTTTAAGGCATGGTCACAGAATATTATGAACTGGTAGAAAATGCTGCTTTCTATGTTTAGACATTCTATTTTCATCATTAGATTCGAGCTGAAACTTTGTAAACGGCGGCATGTTTAAACAACCGGATGTTGTGAATGTTACAATCAGTGATGTGGCGCCGACTACAGACCTGGACGCGGACCGAAGAGACGATACAACAAAACTAACCGGAATAAAAAACGCTTAAAAAATTATTTTAAAAAAAATAAAAATAAATGCAGCCTCAAATCGTAATTTAAAACCAATGACCATACTATCGTACGAATGAGCTTTATTCCGTACAAATTCAGTCAAATACGAACTGGTAAACAGGTCTGAAAAGGCAAAATGGTGGGTGGGTGGCAGATTTTTTTGGTTTTTAATACTCATTTATATTAATTTCAGGATAAATTACCGTATATTGAGGAGTTAATCAAAAACATTATTCCACGTGATTTCCGTTCGATCACAGGAGTCTGATGCTGTTTCAACAATGTTAAAATTACCTACAGGTTCAAATACAAAAATTGTCAAATTGAAACAGAAATTGGAATATTCTTTCAAAAACTAAATGCCATAAGTTATCATCACTAAGTTACAGAGACTATATTTGATGGTGCATACATTGTTGGTAAGAAGCATTTATAAGTACTTGACTTCAAATATCTTGCTGCATTAAGTCAGTCTGTAAATAACTTTGCAATCGGTAAATGCTATGTATTTTACCGGATTTTACTAAATGGAATCCTTTATCACAGTGTAAAATATAACACACATTCAAGAAATTCTTGCTCTGTTCTTTTTATATTTAATGGTGTAAAACAATGTGGACAAATTATGTTCTATGTTAAAGTTTATCCACTGTGCTGCTGTTTGATGAATGACTGCAGATGCACTCCTTCATTTTTTGCAATCTAGGAAGCTTGAATTTTACATTTTCCAAGCTTGCAGACTTGGAAAAATTCCTTTTGCAAGCTAGCTTAATTTGTGTAAGTTTGAGATTTTACAATAAGCTTGCAGACTTTCAGAATTTCCTTTTGCAAGCTTGCAAGCTTGCACAAGCTTGCAAGCTTGCGCAAGCTTGCAGACTTGGAAAAATTCCTTTTGCAAGCTTGTGCAATTGTTGACAAACAAACGCTGATTGTTAGTCATGAAAACTAAGCTCTGAGCCAGCCATAAACTTTAATAGTAGACATAAATGATGCCATCATGTTCTCAAGTTTCTTGATTTAGAGTTGAACACAATATTTTACAGGTCACATGACCCATGATCAGGGTTAGAAATTGCTGCCTGACTGGTTGTTTACATAGATTCAGTTTCAGAGCAGACCTTTAGCTTTTTAAAATGCCAGGTAGCCCACAGTTTAAGAGCAGATCAGTGACAATTTAAAGGATTTTGCTTTTTAAGGTTCTGTTTGAAGTCAGAGTAGAGCGTACAGTCTGTACCCATCTGCCAGTCCATCCTTAAATAATTTGTTGAAGTCAGAGTAAAGCATACAGTCTGTACCCATCTGCCAGTCCATCCTTAAATAATTTGTTGAAGTCAGAGTAAAGCATACAGTCTGTACCCATCTGCCAGTCCATCTTTCACTAATTTATTGAAGTCAAGAAGGCCATACAGTCTGTCCCTGTCTGTCCATCATTAATTTTTTTGTTGAAGTCAGTAGTGTCATGTTTAATGTTTTGAGAATATTTTGTGTAATACTGTGGATTATATATAATAGATTGCTGATAACTCCAGTAAAGACTTATGCACCCTTCGATTTTCTGGAAAAGAATTATTGTTTTACAGAATCTCTTTTTTTGAATGCAGACAGTCCTACTGTCCTAAATGACATACAGTAGCTTCGTGTTTAATGTAAAATCACAAGAATGGAAAAGGAAGAAACAGGTTTGGGCAATAATCAGGAGTATTTAGAAATGTTATTGTCAATCGTTTGGCCTAAGTCAGTGGGTGTCAGTTTTATTTCTGTGGGGCAGACTTTTTTGATGAACATTTTATGGTTGTCATGCTATGCGTGTAACTCTTAACTATTCCTTTCTAGTACTGCTATTGAATAAGTCATCACTTTCCTTAATTTAAGAGAAATAAGGTGTATATTGTGAAACTATACTAAAATTCCCCCAACCAAAGTTTCTGTGTGGATATAGCAGTAGCAATGTTCATCTCTCTGTTGTTAGCTGAGGCATTTTCCACAACAACTTTCATTTGCTGTCTCCGTAAGAGAAAATCTGCTTTACTCATTACCTCGCTTGGCCCTCAGCATTAAGAAGTGAGTCAACAGTTAGGACTGGTCGACCTGGTATCAGGATAATGTGACTGGCTGGGTGGAACATCATGCTACTTGTCTGCGGCATGATGCTCCAGTGTTAGACATCACTATATAAATTGCCTTACTGCAGACATTGTAGCAATATGACTGAAAAATTGTTAAAGCTACGTTAAAAATCCTAATCACACACACACACACACACACACACACACACACACACACACACACATATTACCCATTTGTAGAGGCAGAACCTTTACATTTTGGGGCTGTCATGTGCAAAGTCCAGGCTGCTGAGCTGAAAAAGCGATTTCTGCAGGATAAGAAATTTTCCTTTTCCTAGTTTTTGTCAAACTTTACTGGTAGGCTGCATTTGGGGATGAGCATGTTGTTATTGATTCAGTGGTGTAAAGGTCAAAAGTCAATGTCATTGGAACTGACATTGTAATTGCCTAATGTATGCTCAGTAAATCCTGGGTCCAGTTTTGGTCAGACTTCATAGGTAGTCAACACTTGAAGAGGCACCTTTGAATTTATTCTTTGTCACAGAGATCAAACATTAGGTCTGCTAGAGACCTTGGATATCCACCCTTTACTACGCTCAACATGGCCCAGCCATCGCATCCTATTTGATTGGATAATGTCAGAAATGTTTCTGATGTTGAGCTGGGTGAGGAGAGACTCAAAAGGGACATTCGCCTCTGGATTTACATGGCAGATCCATCGTATCATGGCTTTATCATTGTGATGTATCTTCCTGAGAGTTGTAGCAGTGACAGCCCAGGTTTCAGAGCCGTATAACAGCTGTAATAACTGATGTAAGTTGAGTAAAGACGACTCCTTGTAATGTGCGTTAAATGCCTATTCGTCAGGATTGGGAGAAGCTCTCTAAACTTTTTCCAAGCAGACTTGCAACGCGTTGTTGATGCCAGTTCACATCCTCCTCTGGCTAATATGGTGTCTCCTAGATAACAGAAGTCGGCTACGTCATCAAGCTTTTCTTCACCTACAGTTACTTCTGTCACAGGCCTTCCATCAATAGGTCGAGCGAGTCCACTACATCTGGGACACTTGTAGCTTGGATCAGGTTTGAGAGGTCCATTGATTCCACTACATTTCTTGTGAACCCAATGTGAACAGCTGATGCAAAAGATTGAGTTTCTACCTGCGCCTTTTAGGCAGACGGCACATGGATACTTTCCTGTGCTTTTCAGTGTTTCCCTATTCAGGCCAGAAATCAATAACTTGGATTTACCAATGTTGACCCTGAGACCTTTTTCTTCCATGCCCTTCTTCCATTCTGTCACACGTTCAACCAGAGCCTTGAGTGTGGAGTCAACGACTGCTAGATCATCAGCATACAGGAGCTCGTATGGACAGCTTGTTCGAAAGTCAATTGACAGCGCTTCTAGAACAACGATAAACAATAACGGGCTCAATACCGATCCTTGATGAACACCAACATTGACATTGAACTCGTCACTGTAGTCATCACCAACACGAACATGGCTTCTAGCATTAGAGTACATGGACTGTACAGTTTTAACAAGCCATTCTTCAACGCCTAATTTACGCATCGCCCACCATATGACATTCCTTGGAACTCGGTCGAACGCCTTCTCAAGGTCTATGAAGGCCATGTATAAGGACTTGTAAACTGCGATGTGTTTTTCTTGCATCTGTCGCAAGATGTATATGGCATCAACAGTTCCTCTTCCTGGCATGAAACCGAACTGCATGTCACCGATGTGTGCTTGTTGTCTGATCAATTGCTCTATAACTCTCTCAAAGACTTTCATTATCTGGTCCATCATCTTTAGGCCTCTGTAGTTGCTCCTGTCCAGTGCGTCGCCTTTGCCCTGTATAGACTGACTATGTAGCTTTCCTCCCACTGTGTTGGAATATGTCCATCACGAATGATAGCTTCAAAGAGATCACGTATGAGTGCTGCACCACTCATGCCAGTAGGCTTCAACATCTCTTCTACTATGCCAGATGGGCCTGCAGCTTTACCCGTCACCATCTTGCTGATTGCTTTTTCAATCATCACAGTAGTGATTGGAATACTTGGGCCCTCAACAGGAGGCTCATCCGTGAGGCTCATACATGATATTCCAATTTCCTGAAATTTGTACCAACTTCATAGTTGCCTTATATTTGAGCAAGGAATACTTGGTATAGGAATGTGATAATAAATGTCAAGGTCATTGGATGTGAAATTGTATTTTTAGTGTTTCCATAATGAGAAATGTAATGGACTCATATTTCATGAAGGTTTCATAGGTCTACATCACTTGGACTAAAACAGTTCCTAGTCAGTTCTGGTCCTGATAAGTTACGTTTGCAACACACACACACACGCACGCACGCACACACACACGCATGCAGGCACGCATGCATGCATGCATGCACGCACACACACACACACACACACACACACACACACACACACACACACTTAGGAAATGCATGTTTTATAATCTAAAATTTCTTTAATTCCATTTATTAATGGTCATATGTGAACCTTGAAAATTTATTTTGTCCTGGAAAAAACCTGGAAATGACCTGGAAAAGTATCTTTAGAAAAGCATGGGAACCGCATCTTAATTTCAGTTTTAGAAGTTACATCCTTTATTTCTTGTCTATTTCAATCACTGTGAAGTAATTTATGCATAAAATATCCCCAAAGATTTTGTCTTCTTAAATTTTCATTTTTTGATTTTTTAAAAACCAGGTCTATTTTGGGACAAATGCCCAATAAATTGGCCTGTTATTGATGATTTTGCAATGATTCCAGATACCATATGTATGGTTCTACTGCAATTAAATTAGTGTGTATTATTACATATTATATATCCTTGATATATATTAATTTATTGCAGTATACATGTATAAGGTTTTACTTTTAATTTATTGTGATCACAAAAATTACTGTCCCAAAGGTTTCAATGATGAGTTTCACTCTTTGAATCAAAATATGAGAAAAACATGAAGACATATTCATTCTAGCTTTCCGAATGATCATTGATTTGTAAAGTTTGAATTAGTAATCCTGTATACAATTTTAGACATGTACATGGCTGTGTCTAGTGGAATTTTTTAAAATGTATATTCCTATACATGATTTAAAAAAATACTTGGCTCTCTCTTGTGGAATAAAGTTTAAATTAATATTTCTGTGTGTGATTTAAAATGTACATGGCTCTGTCTAAGGTAATAAACTTTGAATTAATATTCATATATGATTTAAAACATTCATGGCTCTGTCTAAGGTAATAAACTTTGAATTAATATTCATATATGATTTAAAACATTCATGGCTCTGTTTTGTGGAATAAAATTTGAATTAATATTCATATATGATTTAAAACATTCATGGCTCTGTTTTGTGGAATAAAATTTGAATTAATATTTATATGTGTGATTTAAAACATTCATGGCTCTGTTTTGTGGAATAAAATTTGAATTAATATTTATGTATGATTGAAAACACACATGGCTCTATTTTGTACAATAAAGTTTGAATTAATATTTATATGTGTGATTTAAAACATTCATGGCTCTGTCTGGTGGAATAAAATTTGAATTAATATTCCTATGTATGATTTGAAACATTTAATGCCATGTTTGGTGGAATACATTTGAATTAATATTTATATGTATGATTTAAAACATACATGACTGTCTTGTAGAATAAAGTTATTTTTATGCCATATTTATCTAATATGATTTGGATAACTGTCACATGGTATTTAGCAAATCCATTCCCTCATTTTGAGTATGCCATATCATTTATCTAATATGATTCAGATTGCTGTGAAATGGCATTTAGCACATCAGTTCCCTCATTTTGGTGGTATCTTTAGATCAATATCCTTGATTGCTGAGAAGGGCATTTAATGGTAAAATTTGCATTATCATTTATTGCAGGATCCATAACTGATTTCTACTGGATAACCCAGTAACTGGTGGTCATTTAGAAAAATATCTAGTAATACCCTATCAATTAATGCAAACAGCTAACACTGTGATGAGCATACTGAAACTTGATGTCAATACATTCATTATCATTATTCATAACGGGCCCATTTCAAAGTGTTATCAATTTCCGTCCCCAGCAATTTTTTTTCGTATCAGGAAATTCATTTGCATGTCATGTCAGACATTGTCATGGCTTACTGTAGATGCTATTCACATTCCTGAGCAGAAACAACAGTATGACTGTCAAGCCTCTAAAATTAGTACTGTTGGATGCTGTACTTATGTTCCCGGGCTATTTACTACATCGCAGTCAGGTTTTTATTAAATGATTGGAAGTCATTTTCTTTCTTTAATTACTTTTATTGTCCAGTCAAATCTGTTGTGATACCCTACCCCTCTCCCTTTATTAAGAACAATCAGTTGTAATTAGCTAGTTCAAATTTTCATCAATTTCCCAATATCCCAAATAAGTGATTTTCACACATCCTTGGAGTTCTAAGTATGGAAGAATATCCATTTAAATCCATATTTGGGGAGAAGGTGGACAATGTGTATTTATTTTTGTGGGTGTCAATTTTCACAATTTCACCAAAAATTGTCAGTCTTGTCAGAATTTTAATGTATAGATTGTGGAAGGGGTCCTTGTTGTTTTCACAGAATGATTAAAGTAGAGGCCCTATTGTTACACACAAGGATTAAGGGAGGGACCCTATTGTTGCACACAAGGATTAAGTATTAGACCCTATTATTACACACAAGGATTAAGGAAGAGGCTTTATTGTTACACACAATGATTAAGGAAGAGGCTTTATTGTTACACACAATGATTAAGTATTAGACCCTATTGTTACACACAATGATTAAGTATTAGACCCTATTGTTACACACAATGATTAAGGAAGAGGCCCTGTTGTTACACACAATGATTAAGGAAGAGGCCCTATTGTTACACACAATGATTAAGGAAGAGGCCCCATTGTTATACACAATGATTAAGGAAGAGGCCCCATTGTTATACACAATGATTAAGGAAGAGGCCTATTGTTACACACAATGATTAAGGAAGAGGCCTATTGTTATACACAATGATTAAGGAAGAGGCCCCATTGTTATACACAATGATTAAGGAAGAGGCCCTATTGTTACACACATTGATTAAGGAAGAGGCCCTATTGTTACACACAATGATTAAGGAAGAGGCCCCATTGTTATACACAATGATTAAGTAAAAGGCCCCATTGTTATACACAATGATTAAGGAAGAGGCCCTATTGTTACACACATTGATTAAGGAAGAGGCCCTATTGTTACAGATAAGGATTAAGGTAGAGGCCCTATTGTTACAGATAAGGATTAAGGTAGAGGCCATATTGTTACACACAAGGATTAAAGAAGAGGCCCTTATTTATTACACACAAGATTTAATGAAGAGGCCCAATTGTTACACAACAGGATTAAGGTAGAGGCCCTATTGTTACACTGAAGGATTGTCAAATATGTTCTGTTGTTTCCTTAGAAAGATGATGCATCATTGTTTCATAAGGAGTATCTGTTTACAGTGTTAAAATAAAAATCATTGTTGTAGTCCAGTCTGCTTTTGTGTACAAGATACCTGCTGGAAGGTTATTAAAAACCATTCCATTTCAGCCAGTAAGCAGGTGTTCATCTCATAAATCTAAACTGCAACATACCACTATGTATAGACTGGTTCTATAGATCAGTAATTCTTGAATCCATTGTAATCACCTATTGGCGGTTAATTGTTGTTCATTCAGATTTCAAAAAGCAGCTATCTGATTTTATCTATGTTAATGAGTGATCAAATAATTGTATTAGCCAACTGTGCCATGCCTGTCAGACTTAGGATGTCCTCATACCTGATGATTAGTCACCTGGTTAGTTTGCACAATAAATCACATGTTGATCAATTTTAATTATTTTTCATCAAATTTACCATCAATTTTCACCCTCAACCAATATTGTATTATTAATAAAACTGTAACTTTTTTTTCGCTTTTTACAGAAAATCCTATGCTGATTAGAAGAGTTTGGTAATCTTGGTATCACCTGTTCCTCTGTTTAGTTGTCTGTGACCATTTTTAAAAATGTCTGGTTCTTCATAATTGTCAACGTAAAACATACAAAGTTTCTTTGAAATGCTAGTATCTGAACTGCCATAGAGATGTCTTTTTCTGCAGTATACTTAAATTTGTTTTGAAGAATGAACACAAAACCAAATAAGGTGTGATGCTGCTGACACAGAGGGAACACTTTATTTACAGTTCCAAATGTACCAAACTGCGCATTCTCAACATGAAGTCCCATAGAACTATTTTGGGAGCAGTGCCATAAGGTCATGGAGGTGGTACACATAAAACTTGCTGACTGCCAGGATGACAGAAGATGAGAATAGATTCACACAGTGACAGTATGTTTAGTGTTAAAATAAATTTTCAAAATAAAACTGAAAATCAGACATTTAACCATTACATTTGGTAAGGAAATCCCAAACTTTCAGTTACCAATGGTTGCAGATTCATTTATCTAAATTTTAAAATGGGAAGAACACTAAAATCAAATGCTAGGGAATTTTATACTTACATAATTCAATTTTTTGGTAATTTGCCAAGTTCTGTAACTCTTTAATCATTAGGCAATTTGTCAGTGTTGGTAACTCCAAATCAAGTCTGACCCTTGTGGTCCTTGTGATCATGCCAATAATAGTGTGTCACAGTGTAATGCATATTTTATTAAATGTTATTGACTGAATATATATTTCCATGTATCCCTGGTATCTGAAAAAATGTTCACTTAACACTAAACAATTTTATATTTTGCACACACAAAATTATGGTGTGCTTTTGGAGTTAGGACAAGAAAATGAGTTAAAACCTGTTTGTTTGATAAAAAGAAAACTGATGGAAACAAAATGTATCTAGAGGAGAAGTCATATGCTTAATGAGTCATAAAGTTGAACACAGGTTAAGTCCTATCACTTTAGGTTTATTAATTGTTTTAATAAACTTAATTATTTTTGCCCATGTCTTGAAAATTTAGACATTATTATTGCCCTGAAATCTTTGCTGCTGAAGTAATTTAATTCAAGAATGATTGAAGTGTTTTTCATGCTGACCTCATTTTTCACATTTGCACTAAATGCAAAGGTTTGAAGCAGTATTTGTTTATTTCATTTGAATGTACCAAAATTAAAATTAAAGTTAATTGATTGATGTGCTGACATTGGCGTGAATTATAAGTAATATAATTATCAGTTGAATGTTTACTACTTTAGAAGCAACATAGACCCAGATCTTTTGGTGTGTTGCATGCTGACATTTTGGATTTTTGCTATTTATTCTGCTAAGAATGATTTTTACTAGACATTGTAGCCCTCATTTCCAACATTCTAAATGACGTCATGTTTGGGTCTATACTGTTTGTTGTTGTTGTAGGGTTTAACGCCATTTTTTAGCACACAATATGCTATACATAGCGGCCAGTATTATTGGTGTAGGAAAAACCTGAGAGAACCCCCGGAAAGAACCACCGACCCACAAGAAGCTACTGGCAAGCTTTTTCACATAACTACATTAACCGAATATTAGACTTGAACCTACCACTCAGCTACTCAGGATCTCTTATACTATTTGTAATGAGATCGATTTTAACCAGACATTGTAGCCCCTCATTTCAACAATTCTATATAACAGCATGTCTGGGCCTATACTGTTTGTACTGAGAATGATTTCAACCATATAGTGTAGACCCTCATTTAGAGCCACTCTGTGTAACATGTCTGGGCCTATACAGTTTTTACTGTGAATGATTTCAACCATATAGTGTAGACCCTCATTTAGAGCCACTCTGTGTAACATGTCTGGGCCTATACAGTTTGTACTGAGAATGATTTCAACCATATAGTGTAGATCCTCATTTAGAGCCACTCTGTGTAACATGTCTGGGTCTATACTGTTTGTACTGAGAATGATTTCAACCATATAGTGTAGCCACTCATTTAGAGCAACTTGGTGTAACATGTCTGGGTCTATACTGTTTATACTGAGAATGATTTCAACCATATAGTGTAGACCCTCATTTAGAGCAATTTGGTGTAACATGTCTGGATCTATACAGTTTGTACTGAGAATGATTTCAACCGTATAGTGTAGACCCTCATTTAGAGCCACTCTGTGTAACATTTCTGGGTCTATACTGTTTATACTGAGAATGATTTCAACCATATAGTGTAGCCACTCATTTGGAGCCACTCTGTGTAACATGTCTAGGTCTATACTGTTTGTACTGAGAATGATTTCAACCATATAGTGTAGCCACTCATTTGGAGCCACTCTGTGTAACATGTCTGGGTCTATACAGTTTGACCTTGGACAGTTGTTATACATGCATGGCACAAATACAGTAACTTGAAAGGAATTTAAGGTTCTCTTTTTTCTTTCTTCTTCATTAAGTTTTTGGCTTGTGTTAGTCCAAAAGGATTAAAGAGTGTAGAAAAGTTTGATAAAACTTATTTTAACATCAATGCATCCTAAGTTGATTGGGTGTCATATATATGCGCACTCCATTTCTTTTATTAATATTGCCAAACCTTGCATATATCTCAAATTAAACCATGTATTTACACACACACACACAAACACACACACACACACACACACACACACACACACACACACACACGCACGCACACACGCATGCACACACGCACGCACACACACACACACACACATGTCTATATGTCAGTGAGAGAAAATTTACATTGCCACAGGGGTAATACCTCTTTCATTTCACTACAGTAATGCTATTACTTTTGGAACTACTTTCTTTTTCCATGTAGGAAACACTGCAGTAGTAATATTACTTTTGGAACTACTTTCTTATTTAATTTACAAAACACTGTAATAGCATTATCACTTTTGAAACTACTTTCTTTTTCCATTTAGGAAACACTACAATAGTGATATTACTTTTGGAATTACTTTCTTTTTTGATTTAGGAAACACTGCAGAAGCAATATTACTTTTGGAACTACTTTCTTTCTTATTTCATTTAGGAAAAACAGTCTCCATTATGTTTGATATACAGATCAATATATCCATATTTAGCCCTCTTTAAATTTTTTTCTTCTTCTTTTCCTTTGTTCTCTCTTACTCCTTCTTCCTCCATCTCCTACAGCCTTCTCTGCCTATGTCAGGACGAATAAATCTTAAAATGTGTCCAGGCCGAAGACGTATTTATATAGCCAATGAGAAGACACCATCAAGAATGCCTGAATATGAGCCCCAAACAATAAAAAGTATGTGTTAAATCGTTTATAATTGATTGCCACATGAAATGTGCAAATTGTCAGTGAGTGAACTTACATGACCTGTATTTGATATTCTGCATCACCCATGCAGTATTATATCTGTTGCACTCAATGACAAACTATACACAATTTTTAAGAAAAACTCTGATTACATATAGTAATACATTTATTTAAGCAGTAGTTTTAACTGTCATCATAATCACTATCATGTCTAAAAATGATGGAGTACTGGTAATCAAGCAATTATTAGCGTGGATTGCAAACCCATATTGAATGAAAATCAAATTTTGGTACAGCATCTGCCACAAAAATAGTTTGCAGGTATTAAATGCAAAAATAGACAAAATAGAAATTCACGATGATAACAATTTAATTTGTATTTTAAATATGTTACGCTTCTAATAGTCTGTTGGACTGTTCTGTCTACAGTTCCTCACCACAGCAATGTTCACAACATTAATCTGTAGAAGAAATATGGTTTAAAAAAATAGAAATGTCTTCATTTTTGCATGAAAACTTTAAATAATTTGACAAAATGCACAATGTACCCTTGTAAAAATTCACTGCCATACAATGGTTGTAAAATTTCAGAACTTTTATTTTATCATTGTAGTAATTCAGTCATTAATCATTAATCACAGACACAGAACGGAGAAATAAACTCATGCAAATTTGAAGGTTTTTACCTGAAAAGATATACATGTATTAATGAAATGATAACCCAATGTATCCACATCACAGGTGAATATTTCCATATATCTACCCTAAAACAAAGCAGAGATAGCCTCTACACCTTCGTCTTATTTAAGATGATATTTGTAATTATTTTTTATTTGGATTCTATTTAATATATCATTAGTGAAACTTCCAAAAGTAATTGAAGCTTGCAATTGACCTTTAACTAGTGAACAGTATTACAAAATGGCAATCTAGTGGTTAGGGCATTCACCCCGTATGTGGCAGGTCAAGGGTTCGAGCCCCGGCAGAGTCATACCAAAGATTTCTTAAAATGGTACTATCATCTGCCTCAGTAGGCACTCAGCATGAAGAGGTTAGTGTTAGGACTGGCCGGCCTGGTGTCAGTATATTGTGACAAGATGGAACTTGCTGCTATGTTAAAAATCTAAATCACACACACACACACACACACACACACACACACACACACACACACACACATGGCAACTAGAAAATGGCCCTGTGGTTTATAATATTATTACTAGACTGTAAATGTTATTATTGCATTAATTTGTTAATTTTGCAAAATTATTTACATTCTGTTATAGGCAATAACCAAATAAATAAGGTGCTAATGAAACAATGGATTGGTCAGGGTGTTATGTGGTGGTACTTTCAAAACAAACTTTTCACTTAATACTCTTTATTTATTGCTTCTAATTAAAGATGAAAAGTCTGTGTGAAAACATTTTACTTTTTCAATTATTTAATTTCTGAAAGCCCTGAGGTGCAAACTGTTTAATTAAGAGAGAAGTGGGTGGTTGAATTGGAGAGTGGAAGGAATATTTCTTCCTGCCATATAATTTTTTTATTCAATATTATTAAATTGAAGCATTTTTTTCACTGGATAATATAACAAATGCTTTTGCCCCAAAAAACTTACATTCATCTGCTAATAGGAAAACACTCCCCACTTGAAAGAGATTAATGACATTTGCAAAACTGTACCAAAGACTAAGGTTCATGTATTTATTAGTGGAGAGCTATTTTCCTATAATTCACTGCTCAAAATGTAATGTTTCACATTATGTTATAATTCAAATGGAAAAATGAATGGGAGACACAGAAATTATAAATAATTAGCATGTTTGATCATGACCACATTGCAAGTTTGACAAAAACCTACATGCTTCATACAGTATATTTAAAAGTTCCTGGTCATTTAAATGCTTGCAAATTTTCTTGAAAATTGGCAACAATATTTCAGCCTTGGTCTGTATGATTTCAATTTAAATCACTCAGAGGTGGGAGTTGGCTTAGAATGACCTTCGATGGAACCAAGGAGTGGATTTAGAATGCATTTGAGAGGCTCATATCACTTCGCTTTTGTTTTTAGTCAGAATAATACATCTTTCAGTGTAGAAATGAAGAATTTGAATCTTCTAATTCACAATGAACAACTCCTTAGAACCTGAATGACTTTATAAAAAAATACTAGGCACACCCCAGGGTACTATATTTTAGCAGACATGATGCCTTTCACTGGTATGAGTACAAAATTATTTAATAAAATTAAAGAAATAAATGATGTTTAAATCCCAGTCATTAATACCAGTCTAAATGCTAAATGCCAGTCATTAATACCAGTCTAAATGCTAAATGCCAGTCATTAATACCAGTCTTAATTTTAAATACCATTCATTGATGCCAGTCTTAATTTTAAATGCCAGTCATTGCGTTGATCCATTCATCATTTGAAATGCCAGTCATTATTACCTGTCCTAATTTTACATGCCATTCATTAATGTCAGTCTTAATTTTAAATGCCAGTCATTAATAACAGTCTTAATTTTACATGCCATTCATTAATGCCAGTCTTAATTTTAAATTCCATTCATTAATACCAGTCATAATTTTAAATGCCAATGCCATGCATTATAATGCACCACAACTTTGTCAGTGTGATTGGCCGTCTTTTTTACTTCTTTCTGGGATTGTTTCTTGAAATCCGTCTTTGAAAACAATGGTATATTACATATCTCTTATGATTGATCAAATGTTTAAACAGAAAGATTGTCCATAAAAGATGTCTTTTAAATAACATGCAGAAGTTAGGATTTCATCAAATATAGGGATTAGAAAGATTTTTAAAAATATTCCACTCATGCTTCTAATACTGTTTTTATTAATTGATTTGCTTGAGTATTGGTCACTTTCATTGACATGACCAAAGAATCTGTTGTGATTTCTCTTATTAATTGATTTTCTTGAGTATTGGTCACTTTCATTGACATGACCAAAGAATCTGTTGTGATTTCTCTTATTAATTGATTTGCTTGAGTATTGGTCACTTTCATTGACATGACCAAAGAATCTGTTGTGATTTCTCTTATTAATTGATTTTCTTGAGTATTGGTCACTTTCAATAACATGACCAAAGAATCTGTTGTGATTTCTCTTATTAATTGATTTTCTTGAGTATTGGTCACTTTCATTGACATGACCAAAGAATCTGTTGTGATTTCTCTTATTAATTGATTTTCTTGAGTATTTGTCACTTTCAATAACATGACCAAAGAATCTGTTGTGATTTCTCTTATTAATTGATTTTCTTGAGTATTTGTTATTTTCTATACTTTGATCAATGAATCCATTATGTTTATGTTATTGATTTAATTGATTATTTATTGGTCATTTTCAATGATGTGACCAATTAATCCAGTATAATTTGTTTACTTTATTAATTTGCGCAAGTATTGGTCACTTGTGATTTCTCTTATTTATTTTGGTCAAATTTCAGTTATTGACCATGCCCACTATTTCAAACTTAAGACTATCTATGTAAAAAGTAATACCCTGGTATTGGCAAGACATCGTATAGATGAATCGATTATCATTTGATTATTGATCAGCTTTGCAGAACTTAATAGTTGTTTATCTGACTCCAAATACTAACTGTCCTGAAAGGGAATGCAGTAAATGACTCAGAATATCTTTTTAGCATGTTATATTACCTTATTACTTATTAAATAAAAGTTTTTTCACAATATCAGCATTCTGTTTATCATTTAAAGACAGTTTTTTTTGTGGCATTCTAATAATTAAGGTTTATGTTTTGTATTTCAAATGACTGATTAACTTTTATCATTTTTCTCAAGTGTTCCAAATATTTCATGGATCAAAGTCTTAAGATGTGAGTTGTCTGGTTTTCTGATGTTTCTATTAGTTTGTCACAGATATACATTTTTAATATGATATATGTATACCAGACTTTTAGAATTGAAATCACTGTGTCATTACTAAAATTTCTTGTAATGTTATTGTTTTATATTATTTTTGGTAAGAACTCTAACAATGATATGTATTCAAATTAGACGTTACACTTTAGTTTTTTGGCTCTTGCAATAAAGTTCAGCCATATTTATTGTTGGGCGTTTTTGCAGATCCTGGTTTCATGGTACTTCCTTGAGTGCATTTGTTTCTTCTACCATGCCAATTACTCAAGACTGAATTGGGAAGTATTTACTTGTTGTTTTATAACTTTTTATACCATGCATCCTGCTGACCATAAATTATTGTTCCAGCTAGGCAGAAACTGTGCACAGACCCCTATGCCTTCCTGTCTGTTTTGTCTCCCCCCCCCCCCTGTCCTTCTAGACTCTTCTCTCTGCCCTAACTATCTACCTGTATCCATCTCACTTCACTTGAGCTTTCTTAAGAAAAAGCATTTTGTATTGTCTGTATTTTTATGTGTATTTAATCCAGTAATATTTGAATGTCGATTTGTTGTTTTATTTGTATGTTGTTTTTTTCTTAAATTTAGGAATGCATATCTGAATATTGCTTTGTTTGGCTTTTCATCTGGATAGATGAAGTTCCAAACTTCATAATCAATAAGATCTTTGCAAATATTCCCCATCGGTCAAAAAAGTACCATTTCCTTTCCCCAATTGTGCCCCTGCTGTAAAAGATGCCTTCTTTGCTAGAGACATTTCTAAGTGGAGCACTTAGTACAGTTTTGAAGTACACTTACATTTCTTGTCAAGTCAAATTACAGGACCTAAATTTTTGTATCACTCAAAATACATTAGCTGGTTTTTCTTCTAAAGATCTTTTTTCTGCAATCTTAAATGTTAGTTTTAAAGGATCAAAGAAGAGATGTCTCCTTTATCATATGATGTTTAATGGTAGTTCACTTCAAGGAGTGTCAGAGTGCACATTTTCCATAAGTTCTTTACCTTAATCAAGCAGATGTAAAAAACAATCAACATTTAGATGCAGCCAAAAGGAAATCATTAGAAATAGCAAAAACAGTGAAGTGTTAATAGTTTTATTCCACAAAAGCATCACTTTTCCAAAAGTATTTCCATTTTGCTGTTGATGTATGAACATAAATGTTTAGCTTACAGCCATGTGTGCTTATAATATTGACACTAGTTTGTTGTACATCATGTGTCATGTGCCTGTTAGTGCCAACAAAGGGGAGGGGACATAGAATATATCCATGGGGCCCGGGCCCATAAGGTGGGGGGGGGGCAGCAGGTAATATATCCCTGAGGCCCAGGCCCATAAGGGGGCCAGGGCCAAATACTTTTTAATTTGATAAAAGAAAATTTTTGTTTAAACAAGAACTATAATAGGCCCGGGTGTTTCTTATTGCTCTCTACGGTACTGATGTCTGTTGTCACAATTGCTATTTCCCCGAGTTTGTCGTACATCATGTGTCTTGTGTCTGTTGACAACTGCTATTTCTAAATTCTCATCTAAAACCAGTGAAGAAATTTGACAGTTAACATCCAGGTATAAATACTTTTGAATTTTTACAAATGACACTGATAAATAATAAGGACCACTATTCCTAAAAATGAACAGTTTTTTAAAAAAAAATTCTCTAAATCTGTACAGTAGGAGTTTTACCAAATCTAACTCGAAGCATCCTGATGATTGAATGACGCTGATCTGCCATCAAATATAACTGATGTTACTTAAATCTGGAAAATGGGCCCCGAGTGGCCGAGTGGTCTAAAGCGCTGTCCGTTACGGACCACTGCCATCTCACCTCTGTCTGCGTGAGTTCGAGTCTAAGATTCGGCAAATGTAGTTATGTGAGAAAGCTTGCCAGTAGCTTCTCGTGGGTCGGTGGTTCTTTCCGGGCTTTGTCCGGTTTCTTCCTCCACCATTAGTACTGGCCGCCATGTATAGCCTATATTGTGCTGAAAAATGGCGTTAAACCATTAAAAAAAAAAAAAAAAAAAATCTGGAAAAACCTTTAAATAAAATCCTCTAAAAAGCACCTGAACACAATTTGAACAAATGTGACTGGCATTAGGCCATTCAAACTTTTAGCAGATAATGCAAATCTACTGTCAGTTATGTCCACCATTGCAAAATATTCAAACAGCACTAAATGACTTCACAGAGAATACATGGCAGATGTGACCAAATGTGACACAAATCATTCTGATGTAAATGGCTTTACTTTGTACAATTTTTAATGCCAATTTGCCAGAAAATATGGCCACCATTATGAGAACAGAAAATCCTTTAAAACCATTCATATAAATTTGACCAATGTGAAAGAAATAACCCTGGCAAGAAGGAGTTTAGAAGTAATTTAATAAAAGGGACTGGTCTCTTGCAGGAATTTTTTAGAGCAATAATCTGTGATTCGGAATATAGAAGTAATTTAATAAAAGGGACTTATCTTCTGTGTGATTCTTAAACAGCAAAAGTGAATGGTATTCAATATAATTTAATTACATACTTTTTGATGAAAATTAACGGCAGTGAAACAAACAAATTTGAGGTATATGATTTGGAATTTTGTGATCAATCTTGGGAAAACAACTATTGTCGGAAGTTAATAGTTAAATATTTGTAAAGGACCTTATACACACTAGTTCAGTGTAAATTGCTGTCAATAAACAGACCCAAAGGTTTTCAACAATCAACCATTTCAAAACATTGCCTATTACCTGTAACAGAAAGTTTGAGATTATCAAGTTTCTACTGTCATGTTTTCAAGATCCTATACTACTATCACTATTCATATGGCCTAGTGGATAGAATGTTTGCTTCGGATGTGGGAGGTTGCGAGTTTAAGCACCGGCAGAGTCATACCAAAGACATAAAAATGGTACCAATTGCTGTCTCACTTGGCACTCAGTATTAATAGGTTAGTGATGCCTCAGTGCTGGACATCACTATAAACTGCCACAATGCAGATTTTGTAGCAGTGTGACTGAAATTTGTTTAAAGCTACATTAAAAATCCAAATCACACACACACACACATTGTGACAAATTAAATATCCCATCATCTATCTATAATTATGCCAAATAAAATATATCTCCTATTAATTTAATGTTGACAAAAATGAAATGACCCTCCATATTTCATTAATTCTGACAAAAATGAAATTATCCCCAGTTCTTGCAATGATTAAAAATCTCAGCATGTTGTCAGCCAGAATATCACTATTGAACTGAGACATGTTTTTTTGGTATCAGGCATCAGGCAAGCCCTGTGAAACAGAGTAGACTGGACTATTTTTTAATCTCTGAGGACATGTTTTCAAATTGTATAGACGCCTCTATTATTCCTGGCTATAAAACAGATCATTCAGCAATAACAATCAAATTGTCTATATCTGCAGCACCGAGAGGTCCTGGATACTGGAAATTCAATTCAAAGCTATTAAAGCAAAATGAATATATTAAATTGGTAAAAAAAATGTATAACTAGCACAGTAGAAGAATATTATTGTGAAGGTGATAAGAAAAACCCACTTCAGGTGAAACTAACATGTAATGATCAATTGTTTTTTGAAATCCTTAAAATGATAATAAGATCAGAATCTATTATGTATTCACAAGCTAAAGCAAAACAGGAAAAACAAAATCTCAGGAAAATGGAAGCTGAAATAAATACCTTACATGCTTTAGTGAATCAAAATAATAACCCCACTACGATGAAAGAATTGAACAAAAAACAAGCGGAGTTAGAAGAAATGAGGAAAAAAGAGGTGGAAGGTATAATGTTAAGATCTAAGGCACGATGGTATGAATCTGGTGAAAAAAATTCTAAATATTTTCTTAATCTCGAAAAGAGAAATTACACAAACAAAACAATAAAAGAGTTAACTAAGGAAGATGGAACAAGGGTAACAGATTCAAAAGAAATATTAAATCAACAGAAAGACTTTTATGAAAAATTATACCAAAGTAAAAACAAATGTAACTTTCAAACGCTTAACCACTTTTTTAACCATGATAAAAAACTCTCAGATTTTGAAAGAAATTCATGTGAAGGTAAGTTAACGTTTGAGGAATGTGGTTTAGCACTAAAAAATATGAAAAATGAAACTAGCCCTGGTTCTGATGGATTTACGGTAGAACTTTACAAATTCTTTTGGAAAGACCTAGGCGGTTTTCTCTTTAGGTCTCTAAATACTGGATATGATATGAATCATTTTTCAGAATTTCAGTCTCAGGGGATCATAACGTGCATTCCAAAAGAAGATAAAGACAGGAAATTTATAAAAAATTGGAGACCAATCTCTCTACTTAATGTGGATTACAAGATTGCTTCAGCGTCAATTGCTAATAGGGTCAAAAAAGTACTCCCGTTTATCATCAGTGACACCCAAAAGGGTTTTATGAAAGGGAGATTCATTGGTGAAAATACAAGATTGTTGTATGACCTGATGCAATACCTTGAGGAAAAAAATGAATTTGGTCTTCTCCTATTGATAGACTTTGAAAAAGCGTTTGACTCAGTTGAATGGGACTTTCTAGAAGCTGCTCTGAAGTCTTTTAACTTTGGAGAATCAATTTGTCACTGGTTCAGGCTATTTTGCAATAAATCAAAAAGTTGTGTTATTAATAATGGACAGTTATCCCCATTCTTTAATTTGGAGAGAGGTTGTCGCCAGGGAGACCCCTTATCACCCTATTTTTTTATAATAGGAATTGAACTTCTTGCAACAGAACTAAAGAAAAACACAGATGTTACAGGCATTTTTTATAATGAAATGGAGTTTAAAATAGGGCAGTACGCTGATGATGCTTTTCTATTATTAGATGGTTCTCATTTGTCCTTGAGGACAACCATGCAGATTTGAAATGATTTTGCTTTGGTGTCAGGTCTGCACTGCAATGTTTTGAAATCGAAAGCAATTTGGATTGGAAACAAAAAATATTCTAATGAAAAAATATGTCCAGAAATTGATATGAACTGGTCAATGTCTAATTTTAGATTGCTGGGAGTATATATTTCTCTTTGAACTTGGAGGACGTGGGTCGGTGGTTCTTTCCGGGCTTTGTCCGGTTTCTTCCTCCACCATTAGTACTGGCCGCCATGTATAGCCTATATTGTGCTGAAAAATGGCGTTAAACCATTTAAAAAAAAAAAAAAAATCTGGAAAAACCTTTAAATAAAATCCTCTAAAAAGCACCTGAACACAATTTGAACAAATGTGACTGGCATTAGGCCATTTAAACTTTTAGCAGATGATGCAAATCTACTGTCAGTTATGTCCACCATTGCAAAATATTCAAACAGCACTAAATGACTTCACAGAGAATACATGGCAGATGTGACCAAATGTGACACAAATCATTCTGATGTAAATGGCTTTACTTTGTACAATTTTTAATGCCAATTTGCCGGAAAATATGGCCACCATTATGAGAACAGAAAATCCTTTAAAACCATTCAGATAAATTTGACCAATGTGAAAGAAATAACCCTGGCAAGAAGGAGTTTAGAAGTAATTTAATAAAAGGGACTGGTCTCTTGCAGGAATTTTTTAGAGCAATAATCTGTGATTCGGAATATAGAAGTAATTTAATAAAAGGGACTTATCTTCTGTGTGATTCTTAAACAGCAAAAGTGAATGGTATTCAATATAATTTAATTACATACTTTTTGATGAAAATTAACGGCAGTGAAACAAACAAATTTGAGGTATATGATTTGGAATTTTGTGATCAATCTTGGGAAAACAACTATTGTCGGAAGTTAATAGTTAAATATTTGTAAAGGACTTTATACACACTAGTTCAGTGTAAATTGCTGTCAATAAACAGACCCAAAGGTTTTCAACAATCAACCATTTCAAAACATTGCCTATTACCTGTAACAGAAAGTTTGAGATTATCAAGTTTCTACTGTCATGTTTTCAAGATCCTATACTACTATCACTATTCATATGGCCTAGTGGATAGAATGTCTGCTTCGGATGTGGGAGGTTGCGAGTTTAAGCACCGGCAGAGTCATACCAAAGACATAAAAATGGTACCAATTGCTGTCTCACTTGGCACTCAGTATTAATAGGTTAGTGATGCCTCAGTGCTGGACATCACTATAAACTGCCACAATGCAGATTTTGTAGCAGTGTGACTGAAATTTGTTTAAAGCTACATTAAAAATCCAAATCACACACACACACACATTGTGACAAATTAAATATCCCATCATCTATCTATAATTATGCCAAATAAAATATATCTCCTATTAATTTAATGTTGACAAAAATGAAATGACCCTCCATATTTCATTAATTCTGACAAAAATGAAATTATCCCCAGTTCTTGCAATGATTAAAAATCTCAGCATGTTGTCAGCCAGAATATCACTATTGAACTGAGACATGTTTTTTTGGTATGTCATACTTATATATCCCATATTGGTGATTCAATTCTGTTCTTGTTTTAAATTGGTTTATTGATATTGGCTTTGATGCCAGTAAGACTTGATGCATCTTTGACAGCTGGCAGAATGCATATGGAGGTTATATCACATTTGACTTGAAATTATTTTGTTTTGGGGACATGTAAATACATGTAGATTTCTTCATCTCCTGTTTGATACAGAATAAATTCATAATTCTCATAAATTTAGCTTTCTTCTGTAATAATATGATTCTTATTTTTTCAATTACTATTGTAACTAAATCAACAATTTCAAGTTTATGTTTTACTGCATTACAATGACTTATTATTATTATCTTGATTTTGTTTACTCTTGGTTTGAGAACCTGAATCATAATTATGACAGACACCTCTGGTTGTCTTAAGGATTCTTCAGGAATGTTGAACAGATAGAGTGCTTTCTTGTGCATGTTGAAAGAGGCAACTTGTTGGGGTAATCAATTTGTTGTTGTATATATCCCATGATGTTCTTTCAACTGAGAAGGTATTTGACTGGGAAAATTGCAGTATTGATAGGAATTTTCCCATTTCATATTTATCTTTGCAATTTATATGCTTGTTTTGAAGGTTTATATCCTTTCACCTAAATTAGGTAGTCATCCATATTAAATGTCACCTAAATTAGGTAGTCATCCATATGTCACCAAAATTAGGTAGTTTTTTGTCCATATTAAATGTCACCTAAATTAGGTAGTCATCCATATTAAATGTCACCTAAATTAGGTAGTCATCCATATGTCACCAAAATTAGGTAGTCATCCATATTAAATGTCACCTAAATTAGGTAGTCATCCATATTAAATGTCACCTAAATTAGGTAGTCATCCATATGTCATCAACATTAGGTAGTCATCAATCTTAAATGTCACCTGAATTAGGTAGTCATCTATCTTAAATGTCACCTAAATTGTGTAGTCATCCATCTTGAATGTCACCTAAATTAGGTAGTCATCCATATTAAATCACTTAAATTAGGTGGTTGTCCATCTTAAATGTCACCTAAATTAGGTGGTTGTCCATCTTAAATGTCACCTAAATTAGGTGGTTGTCCATCTTACATGTCACCTAAATTAGGTGGTTGTCCATCTTACATGTCACCTAAATTAGGTGGTTGTCCATCTTAAATGTTACCTAAATTATGCATTCATCTGTTTTTAGAGGCTTTTTTCTCACTTTCCAAAAATGTCTGCTTGAACAAATTTGACTGAAATCCCAGTTCCTTGGGGACAAAAGTGTTGATATAAGTGTGCTGGTCTCATGGAACACTAATAGACAAATGAGATGATTGTGAAGCATTATGCCTTCAAAATATTACCACAGAAGTTGATGGAGAACACTTTCACTTTGGGTGCATGAAAGATGTTTTTTCATTGGCTGACATGACATGAGAGATGATTTTTTATTGGCTGACACAACATATGAGATTGCATCAATATGACATCATAACATTTATGGTGTCATGTAGTCAAAATGATCTTACTTTAATGTAGATGCCTGCTACTGCATATATTTAAATTCTGTTAAAAGAACTTGATCATGTGACCCAAACCATATAAGCTCAGTACCTTTTCACACTGGTTATAGTTATTGTGCCAATGACTTTACTGCATATGACCTGTTTGCAATGTTCTTTTATGGGGTCATGCAGTTTTATTGTCATTTTCACAATATCTAATACTGAAACAAATTGAATTTCAAATTTTGCATCAAATCATGTTATGAAATAATTATAAAGTTTTATTGAGGTGAATATAAAGTTTTAGAAACCAGTCTGCATGCTTGCAATCTTGAAAATTCATATTTACTTTTTGTTATACTTAATTAAATTTTTATATACTTAGAATTTTTTATGCAAAAATAGTCTTTATTAATGATCACCTAACTTGGACTCCCATTAAAAGAGTATAACTGATTTTCCATTCTCTTCATTAATTATTTTTTTTACCTTCCTTTAGTAGTACCTTTCAGTCTATTTCACACACATCCACATCCAGTCTATTTCACACACATCCACATCCAGTCTATTTCACACACATCCACATCCAGTCTATTTCACACACATCCACATCCAGTCTATTTCACACACATCCACATCCAGTCTATTTCACACATCCACATCCAGTCTATTTCACACACATCCACATCCAGACTTTTCCATCAACAAATGATTGGATGATTCAGACAATATAACTGTAAAAGTATATTCATTAAATTCAACATAAAATTATAAGTACATGTAATGCTTTACTTATAACTATATGTGCACCTGAAATATCATTTATAACAAAGTGTATACAAAATTGTGAAGGTGTCCTAAAGTGCTCACCTTTGCCAATCACTGTCATTGCCTATGATGATAGGCTTCGCTAGTGTTGTCAGTAGCTTCCTGTGGGTTAGTGGTTAGTGGTTAGTGGTTCTTACTGGGATTTCTAAATTTCTTCCTCCAACAACAGCAGAACAATAACAACAACTACAAAATTGTAGGAGTACAATGATAAGCATTATATTTCAGGGGGAGGTAACTCAAGTTCCTGTTATAGCACTTTATGAAATTTGCCATGTAAGGAATGGTATTATAGAGCATGGACAAGGCTCAAGGTAAACAGCTGGTGAATGTTTTTTTTACTCGATTGATGTTATTTTAACAAATGTCTTCTCAGCCATATCACATTAAGTTGGTGCTAACATCAATTCTGGTTCCCGTCTGGTAGCAAAATTATGTCTTGAGGTGACAGTAAAAGTCTGGAAAAGAAATTTCCAGTCCATTAGTAAAGTTATGTCTTTAGGAGACAATAAAAGTCTGGAAACTATTGATCTGGTCCAGT
The DNA here is from genome assembly GCA_030141615.1 of Unio pictorum. Classification (NCBI taxonomy): domain Eukaryota; kingdom Metazoa; phylum Mollusca; class Bivalvia; order Unionida; family Unionidae; genus Unio; species Unio pictorum. Next base: position 708,254 of record JARLTB010000027.1, on the reverse strand, counting down.
AGAAAAGTTATGTGACATTAAAAGTTAGAATGCCAATCAATAGATGAATATAAATGTCCTTTTTAATTGAATTTGAAGACAAGGTATTTTGAACCAACCCATTCCAAGAATGTACAGGTGCACAAGATTTGTCTATCAGAAATGTTATTTATAAAATTGACCAATCAGTGCAATTCAGTAATTCTGTTGTTTGCCAAAGACAGAGAAAAGGGCATCACTCAATAACATCTTTTTTCATACCCAATTTTTCACTGAAATAGGAAAAAAGTTATATGGGTAGTTTATGCATGCAGTTTTCATTGTTCTTTCTGTGGTTTCTAAGCTCAAAATTAAATTCTTTCAGAACATCATTTTAGTTTTTTTGAGAAATTGAAGATTGTATATGTAAACTTTATAAACACACACTACATGTACCTATCTGATCCAATTATTCAAGCTCCCAGGAAACACAGACAAAGTGAGTCAGAGTTATTGGAGTGATTGATTCTTAAGTTACAAACATGTATATTACCTGACTACAGTTGTAATCATTTAAAAGGAATATAATATTTTTCATAATTATTACCTGACAACAGCTGTGATAATCAGGCAGATGATATCCGCTGATGCCATAATAATAATAATAATATCCTCTTTGGTCCAAACTTTCATACGATAGTCACTTACAAGTCCAGGTGTCTTGGTTCTTAGTGAATCCAATACAAGATTACCACAAAAATATGCACAGGTTACAACATTTTCCTGTTAACCAAGTTTTATTCAAATCAGGTCAGAAATACAGTTTGTCAAGTGATAAGACCCTCAACCAATTATGTGCCAGATAGCCCTATTATTCAGACAATTATTTGCAAGATAACACATTATTCAACCAATTATATGTAAGATAACCCATTATTCAACCAATTATATGTAAGATAACCCATTATTCAACCAATTATATGCAGGATAACTCCTTTATTCAAACAATGATATGCAATATCACTTCATTATTCAACAAATATATGCAGGATCACCCCATTATTCAACCAATTATGTGCAGGATAACACATTATTCAACCAATTATGTGCAGGATAACACATTATTCAACCAATTATGTGCAAGATAACTCCATTATTCAACCGATTATATGTAAGATAACCCCATTATTCAACCAATTGTATGTAAGATTACCCCATTATTCAACCGATTATATGTAAGATAACCCCATTATTCAACCAATTGTATGTAAGATAACCCATTATTCAACCGATTATATGTAAGATAACCCATTATTCAACCGATTATATGTAAGATAACCCATTATTCAACCGATTATATGTAAGATCACCTCATTATTCAACCAATTATATGTAAGATAACCCCATTATTCAACCAATTGTATGTAAGATAACCCCATTATTCAACCAATTGTATGTAAGATAACCCCATTATTCAACCGATTATATGTAAGATAACCCATTATTCAACCGATTATATGTAAGATTACCTCATTATTCAACCAATTATATGCAAGATCACCCCATTATTCAACCAATTATATGTAAGATAACCCATTTCAACCAATTATATGCAAGATAACCCTTTATTCAACCAATTATATGTAAGATAACCCATTTCAACCAATTATATGTAAGATAACCCTTTATTCAACCAATTATATGTAAGATAACCCTTTATTCAACCAATTATATGCAAGATCACCTCATTATTCAACCAATTATATGTAAGATAACCCCACTTTTATGCATAGATCGTGTTGTTATCAAAACTTTTAAAATTATTATTAAATTTATGAATAAGATTGATGGAGGAAATGTGCGTTTTGGATCATTGGTTCATAATTATTATGACTAGAATGCATACACTGCCATTGTCCACTATACTGAAGGTTAGACTTGACTAGAATGCATACACTGCCATTGTCCACTATCCTGAAGGTTAGACTTGACTAGAATGCATACTATGCCAGTGTCCACTATCCTGAAGGTTAGACTTGACTAGAATGCATACATTGCCATTGTCCACTATACTGAAGGTTAGACTTGACTAGTATGCATATACTGCCATTGTCCACTATCCTGAAGGTTAGACTTGACTAGAATGCCTACTCTGTCATTATCCACTTTCCTGAAGGTTAGACTTGACTAGAATGCATACCCTGCAAGTGTCCACTTTCCTGAAGGTTAGCCTTGACTAGAATGCATACCCTGCAAGTGTCCACTTTCCTGAAGGTTAGCCTTGACTAGAATGCATACTCTGTCATTGTCTACTATCCTGAAGGTTGGCTTTGACTAGAATGTATACCAAGCCAGTGTCCACTATCAGTGGTTCATACTATTGTCCAGAGTATATGTATGTATGTATGTATGTATGTATGTATGTATGTATGTATGTATGTATGTATGTATGTATGTATGTATGTATGTATGTATGTATGTATGTATGTATGTATGTATGTATGTATGTATGTATGTATGTAAACTTATTTAAATTTAAAAAATGACATTTTGTATTTTTTTGTGTATCTTATTTTTATAGTGTAAATTTTTTTTTTGTGTCCAAGATATTTAATCATGCTTTCAATTATTTTTGACATTCAATTAATAATTTTCTGTTTGATATTTTTATGAAGCTAACAAAAGACAGCACATTAGATTATGATTTATTGCATTAATCTGTTTCTTACCATATCTATATTGCTCTGAATAATTTGAGTTGCCTACAGTTATGAAGCTTTGATGATTACTTGCACTTGGTGCAGGGAAAAACCTTATATGTTGAGGGTAAAAAGGTCAAAGGTCAAGGACACTGACTTGAAAGAAGAAAACAATATTTCTGCACAATACCTCGAGTTCTATGGTTGCAAAATGGTGTGGCTTGCACAGTGGTCTGGGAAGAAATCTAGCAATTTAAGGAAAAAAGTCACATTGAGAGAATAAAATATTTTCCACACAGTAATATTAGTTCTACATTACATACCTTGGTCAAATTTTGTGAATGGCTTGAAATTGTGACAAGGAAGAAACCTTTTGATTTGGAGGGTCAAAGGTCATTGTCACTGTTACTGAAAGAAGGAAATTTTCTGATAAACAGTTATATATCTACATAGATGACTTTTACAGACAAAGTGGGCCATGCATTGTCTTCTTCTTTAAAGTAAGTAAATTTATTTTGGGAAAAAAAAGGTCATTTTTATGTAGTTTTCTTTTTGGTTAATCCAGATAATATAGGCATTTGGATAGATAAATCAGTACCACAGAAAATATTGGAAATCATTTCTTTGACTTAATTTGTTTTCTATTTGAAGTGACATTTTCATTATGGCTGAAGATCTAAAGGTGAAAATAAATAGATGAATGTGATTACAATGCTTGCTTTTTGTGTCAGTGATGTTTGACGTATCAAAGTTGGTATAGAAAGTGTTTTTATGTGGGCTTGTAGATTCATTGGTACCCCGTCCCCAGTCATTTTGTAGACGAAAATCAAGACTGGTATTATTTTGCTTGAATTTGAAATTGTGTGCTTTTGTTGAGATAAACACATACCTCATTGGCATAGGAATTAGTAAAGTAGATTAACTTCCAGGGTCTCAGTGGGTTTCATTTATAACTGTGTGTATCTCAGCATGAAACTTATTGCTGGATACACAATAAAAATGGTTATGTTTATATGGCACAGGGATTTAAGACAATAGCTGCAATTATTAGGCCAGACCAGCTCACTTTCTTTATGATCGCCTTATCCTGTAATTTTGAAAATGAATGTGCTTAGTTTATCCCCATGTTGGTCTGTTCACGTCCATTTTAAACAGTAGTCTGTCTTTATTTTAAGTACATTTTCTCTGGAGAGATGTCCTATTTCTGGGACATCCAGTTTTCAAGTTTAGGACTCAGTTTTTTTAAATTGTCGTCTTTCTTTATAATGGATTGCAAGCAGTGGGACATCAATATTAAAATGTCATACATCTGACTATGGTCCAAACAAAGCACAAGTTTTAAGATCATTTAATGAGCATTGTTGTTTTAATTAAATGGTAGACATTTTTATTATGGAACTAATCTTATCACCACCACATTTCTCAAGTATTTATGTCCAATTCCTGGTATTTTTTTAAAGTGATAAAACATCTTGAACAACATTTAAAATTTTGTGAAAATTATAAAAAAAATTGATATAGATATGACTAAGTTTCAAAAACAATTATATATTACAGTTGGTTTAAATACTTGCAACAATTCGCTATTGTCAACACATGGTATTAATTCCTTTTTGGACTCTTTATTTAGTTCTGAGGGTGTTTTTTGGAATAGTTTTGTTTTTTAGGCCTGAATCTCCATTAGACACATACCGGTACTTTGCGTTTCAATTTCAAATATACTTAGATCAAGTATGGTGCTTAACAGCACAAGACTAGGTGGCACGATAGCTGTCAGCCAGATTTAATGAGGTGACAGAGAGAGAGAGAGAAATTAGTCGATTGGTTGCACACTTACAGATTTTCCTCACAGTACCCATGTAAACACATTTAGACATTATTCATCCAACCTTTAATTGTAGAGCTGGAATTTACAGGTTTCATCCCAATAAGCCAGAAACCATGTAGTCTTAAATCAACTCCTGCTGGACAGCCATTTTTTAAATAGTGGCTATACAATGATTTAGATATTTTGAGTGTGATGTTTCATTACTGAGATGTTTGGAAAGCATTTGAAGATTAAATGTGTGTGTTTGTGTGTGTGTGTGTTCATATTTAACATAGCTTTAATAATTTTGCAGTGTGGCAGTATATTATGATGTCTAGCACTAGGGCATCATGCCGCAGACATGTAGCATCATGTCTTACCCAGTCACATTATCTTGACACCAGGCCAACTAGTCCTAACAACCGCTCCGGTGACCTAGTGGTTAGAGCATCTGCCGTGGAAGCGGGAGGTCGTGGGTTCGATCCCCATCTGATTCATACCAAAGACTTACAAAAATGGTACTAACAACTGCCTCGCTTGATGAACAGTATTAAGGGATTAGTGTTAGGACTGGTTGACCTGGTGTCAGGATAATGTGACTGGGTGGGACATCATGCTATATGTCTGCGACATGATGCCCCAGTGCTAGTCATCACTATAAATTGCCACATTGCAGATATTGTAGCAATATGACTGAAAAATTGTTAAAGCTAGATTAAAAATCCTAATCAAACAAACAAGCCAGTGAGTCCTAACACTAACCTATTAAACCTGAGCACCAAGTCAGAGGCAGTTGTTTGTACATTTTTAAAGTCTTTGGTATGACTTGACCTGGCTTTGAACCTGTGACCTCCTGCAGCTGAGGTGTTGCTCCAACCACTTAGGCCACCAGCATGGCCAGCTTAAACATGAAAAAGTATTAAAAAAAATATGTAAATATTTCAAGTGATCTATAAATAACATATATTTCAGTGAAAATGAATGAAATTAATAAGCTAATCGATATTGTTATTTCATGTGAAATATCTTTTCATGTAATTCAAATATGGGTTGTAGGTTCGGATCCATTTCACAAAATTGTTCCACACTGGACAGAGATGGAATAAAATAATCAGTATGATGTATCCCCTCCTTACAAAATGTGTTGATCATTGTTGCTTGGCTTGATAGTTTTCAAAAACTAGTTTGTGACAGTATTTTTATGAAGGAGTCTAAAATTAAAACTTATTAAATTGCTAATAATTTGTAGAAACTTCAATGAACACCATTTATCACCTGAACCAAATTTTATGTTTACCATTTGTAATTCAGTTTTATTTAGTCTTTTTGAAAATAAATTTTTATTAATATTTTATTTTACCATAACAAGTGAAATTTTGTTGCAAAAAATTCTAATTTTATTATATCACTTTGCTGCTGTCTTTGATAATAATACATTACCATATGAAATATTTATTTTTTATTTCATAAAAACTGAATAAAGATTCTTGTGCATAACGAAGATGTTGAAGAAATTTGTTCTGAATCTTATGCATGATTTACAGCTATCAGTAGGACTTGAATAAAAATACCTCAGAGCAAGTGTTTTTATTTCATCAGAACTTATTAGAATTCCTTGTGCATTTAAAAGATTTTGATTAAGTAAACTACTATTTGTTGTGTATTTTGTATATGATATGAAGTTATCTGTAATAATGGCAACTTAAAACATACCAAAGAGACGTTAAGTATGACACCATTTGTAGTACATCATGTATACGATATGAAATTATCTCTATAACTGGTAACAATTAGATAGACCTTGAGTCATGTGGTCTTGAAAAGTAATGGTTTCAATGGTGATAAAGCATATATAACATCATGTCAGAATTTAATTTTAATGGATTAAAGAACTCGTTCAGTTCAATTTCCATTTTTTGAATATTTGTTTAAAGACCAATTTTTTTTTTCTCACCTGGCCATGATACAATGTGAGCTTATGGCATGGTACTGCATCCAGTGTGAGTAGTATTTATCAGGTGACCATTAACATTTGCTTGTTACCACTTTGGAATTAATTTCTTCTGATCCAATTTTAGTGAAACTTGTCACATGGGCTTATATCATCAAAATTGTGTATAAGATTGATAATAATTGAAATCTATGCATATCAGTGAGGTGATCATGCATCTGATTGGATGAGCTTGTTACTTCTCTTATTTTATCTAAGTTTGATAAACATGATAAACATGTCCCAAACTGCTTTTCAACTTAAAGAAGCAAGCATAAACATGGCCCAAATTGCTTTCCAAGTAAGCAGCATTTTAAGACATGGCCCAAATTGCTTTCCAAGTAAGCAGCATAGACATGGCACAAAGTGCTTTCCAGGATGCACTTTCATTTCTCTCGAAACACTTCCACCATGAGTTGAAATCTTGCAGAAATGCTTGCTCATCTGTTTATCTCATTATCTCAGTTTCAATCTGATAATACAATACATGAGATGAAGAGACAATTGAATAATACAAATGCATGCATGATTTCATTTCATTAATAGGCAATTTAGTGACACCAATGCATGCATAATTTAATTTCATTAAGAGACAGTTAAGTGATGCCACTGCATGCATCATTTGATTGAATGATTTAATGCATTCTAGTGATTCATTATACTGCAATATGATTACATTTTTTAACATCCGGTCATGCATGAGATAATCACATTTTATTCCATGACTTCACTGTGAAGATGCATCATTAATTTGTCAGACATAAACTTGTCCTATCTTTGATAGAAAATATAAAATGATAAATATGCCAGCCATTATTAGCAAGAATGTTTGGGATGGATTTAACATCATAGATACTTGATAAAGGTACCCGCTTATAGTCACTTTTACATTACTGTGTTGAATGCTCTGGTGGTCTAATTTGTTAGAGTATCTGCCTCAGATGGTGGAGGTAGTGGGTTCAAACACTAGCTGAGTCATTCCAAAGACACATAATAATGGTACAAGCAGCTGCCTCACTAGGTGCTCAGCATTGGTACCGGTATTTGTTTTGAAGGCATGGATGGAAAATCCTTGATAAGGGTAGTTGTATTGAGATGTGTGGAAGGTAACTACTTTATAAGGGTAATCCTTTTGAGATGGATGCATGGTAAACTCTTGATAGGGTAGTTGTATGGAGATGTGTGGATGGTAACTACTTTATAAGGGTAATCCTTTTGAGATGGATGCATGGTAAACACTTGATAGGGTAGTTGTTATGAGATGGATGCATGGTAAATACTTGATAGGGTAGTTGTATGGAGATGTGTGGATGGTAACTACTTTATAAGTGTAATCCTTTTGAGATGGATGCATGGTAAACACTTGATAGGGTAGTTGTTATGAGATGGATGCATGGTAAACACTTGATAGGGTAGTTGTTATGAGATGGATGCATGGTAAACACTTGATAGGGTAGTTGTTATGAGATGGATGCATGGTAAACACTTGATAGGGTAGTTGTTATGAGATGGATGCATGGTAAACACTTGATAGGGTAGTTGTTATGAGATGGATGCATGGTAAACACTTGATAGGGTAGTTGTTATGAGATGGATGCATGGTAAACACTTGATAGGGTAGTTGTTATGAGATGGATGCATGGTAAACACTTGATAGGGTAGTTGTTATGAGATGGATGCATGGTAAACACTTGATAGGGTAGTTGTTATGAGATGGATGCATGGTAACTACTTTATAAGGGTCATCCTTTTGAGATGGATGCATGGTAAACACTTGATAGGGTAGTTGTTATGAGATGGATGCATGGTAAACACTTGATAGGGTAGTTGTTATGAGATGGATGCATGGTAAACACTTGATAGGGTAGTTGTTATGAGATGGATGCATGGTAAACACTTGATAGGGTAGTTGTTATGAGATGGATGCATGGTAACTACTTTATAAGGGTCATCCTTTTGAGATGGATGCATGGTAAACACTTGATAGGGTAGTTGTTATGAGATGGATGGATGGTAAATAATATATAATGGTGGTTGTTTTTAGATGGATGGATAGTAAATACTTTAAGGACAGTTGTTATGAGATGGATGGATGGTAAATAATATATAATGGTGGTTGTTTTTAGATGGATGGATGGTAAATACTTTAAGGACAGTTGTTTTGAGATGGATGGGTAAATACTTTATAAGGGTCACAGTTGTTTTCAGATTGCGTGATGAATGGATTATAAATTCTTTATCAGCTTAGTTTGTTTTGTTGTTTGGTTAGGATTTTAAATGTAACTTTAACAATTTTTCTTTCACATCACTGCAGTGAGACAGTTTATAGTGATATCTAGCACTGGGTCATCATGCCGTAGACATGTAGCATGATGTCCCACCCAGTCATATTATCCTGACACCAAGCCGACCAATACTAACACTAACCTCTTAATGCAAGCACGGCAGCTGTTAGTACCTTTTTTGTAAGTCATTGGTATGACTTGGCTGGGGATTGAACCCACGACTTCCTTCTTCCACAGTGGATGCTCTAACCACTAAGCCACCGGAGTATTTATCAGCTTAATTGTTATTAGAAAGTTATTGATCAGTTATGTACAATGTCTTCCAGAATCTCAGATGATTGAAATATATTGTAAATTGAATAAAGCCCAATATATGAACAAAGCCTAAACATAACTCTTTTCACTGTGTTTGTGTTCCATTTCAGTTTGGGTAAATCAAGATGTACACTATGCTTTTTCCATAAATACTGGTAAAATGCCACCATTGCTTTTCATCATTTATCCATTCTTATTTTTTTTCCTTGACTTATGTACTTGCAGTAATAATTAGTAAAAATTAAAGCTGGGGGTGTGGTATGATAAAAGTAACTTTCAGCCCCTAACTAGGTCCAGATTAAACTTGTATAGATAAAAATATGTCCCTTTCTTTGTGTCTCTATTATATATAGAATCAAACACAAAATTCGTTCTCTGTGCTATGTTTCAATGACAGACTCCAGTCCAACATACCTATCCAGCCTCACCCATGTGTATACACCAGCTAGATCCTTACGATCTTTGCTTCTGATAATTGTATACTCATTGTTCCCAAGGTGAAAACAAAGTCATATGGACAACGTCCGTTTGCACACCAGGGCCCGGCGATGTGGAACGAATTGCCCATTGAAATTGGACACAAAGACACAGTGGTCCCTTTTAAGAGTGCTCTTAAGACTCAACTGTTTCGCCTGCAGGGACAAACTTAACGACCTAATCATGTTTTGTTTCAGCATGTTTTTATGTTTTCCAATTTCATTGTTTTTGTCATTTGTTGTTCTGTAGTTTAGTCATATCATTATTGATGGTGTAAAACGCTTAGAGCTTCGTAAGATTAGGTGCTATACAAAGTCCTCATTATTATTATTATTATTATTATTATTATTATTATTATTATTATTATTATTATTATATATCTTGCTGGGTTATATATATAATCTTGCTGGGTTCTTCCTCCATATATATATATATATATATATATATATATATATATATATATATATATATATATATATATGTTTAAGTTTGAAATATGATTATGTAATTATTGGTCAAGTTAACTTTTTTCAACTTTTTGTTTCACTGCTGTTTTCATATGTGACGAAAGATTGTTACACTAGGCTTATCAATGACAAAGAGTATTAAACTAGGCTTATCAATGATGAAAGAGTGTTACACTAGGCTTATCAATAACAAAGAGTGTTAGACTAGGCTTATCAATGATGAAATAGTGTTACACTAGGCTTATCAATGATGAAAGTGTTACACTAGGCTTATCAATGATGAACGAGTGTTACACTAGGCTTATCAGTGATAAAAGAGTGTTACACTAGGCTTATCAATGATGAAAGTGTTACACTAGGCTTATCAATGATGAAATAGTGTTACACTAGGCTTATCAATGATAAGAGTGTTACACTAGGCTTATCAATGATGAAAGAGTGTTACACTAGGCTTATCAATGACAAAGAGTGTTACACTAGGGTTATCAATGATGAAATAGTGTTACATTAGGCTTATCAATGATGAAAGAGTGTTACACTAGGCTTATCAATGATAAAAGTGTTACACTAAGCTTATCAATGATGAAACATTGTTACACTAGGCTTATCAATGATGAAAGTGTTACACTAGGCTTATCAATGATGAAAGTGTTACACTAGGCTTATCAATGATGAAAGAGTGTTACACTAGGCTTATCAGTGATAAAAGAGTGTTACACTATGCTTATCAATGATGAAAGAGTGTTGCACTAGGCTTATCAGTGATAAAAGAGTGTTACACTAGGCTTATCAATGATGAAAGTGTTACACTAGGCTTATCAATGATGAAAGTGTTACACTAGGCTTATCAATGATGAAAGTGTTACACTAGGCTTATCAATGATGAAATAGTGTCACACTAGGCTTATCAATGATGAAAGTGTTACACTAGGCTTATCAATGATGAAAGAGTGTTACACTAGGCTTATCAATGATGAAAGAGTGTTACACTAGGCTTATCAATGATGAAAGAGTGTTACACTAGGCTTATCAGTGATAAAAGAGTGTTACACTAGGCTTATCGATGATGAAAGTGTTACACTAGGCTTATCAATGATGAAAGTGTTAAACTAGGCTTATCAATGATGAAATAGTGTTACACTAGGCTTATCAATGATAAAAGAGTGTTACACTAGGCTTATCAATGATAAAAGTGTTACACTAAGCTTATCAATGATGAAAGATTGTTACACTAGGCTTATCAATGATGAAAGAGTGTTATACTAGGCTTATGAATGATTAAAGAGTGTTACACTAGGCTTATCAGTGATAAAAGAGTGTTACACTAGGCTTATCAATGATGAAAGAGTGTTACACTAGGCTTATCAATGATAAAAGATTGTTACACTAGGCTTATCAATGATGAAAGTGTTACACTAGGCTGATCAATGATGAAAGTGTTACACTAGGCTTATCAATGATGAAAGTGTTACACTAGGCTTATCAATGATGAAAGTGTCACACTAGGCTTATCAATGATGAAATAGTGTCACACTAGGCTTATCAATGATAAAAGAGTGTTACACTAGGCTTATCAGTGATAAAAGAGTGTTACACTAGGCTTATCAATGATAAAAGAGTGTTACACTAGGCTTATCAGTGATAAAAGAGTGTTACACTAGGTTTATCAATGATGAAAGAGTGTTACACTAGGCTTATCAATGATGAAAGAGTGGTACACTAGGCTTATCAATGATGAAAGAGTGTTACACTAGGCTTATCAATGATGAAAGAGTGTTACACTAGGCTTATCAATGATGAAATGTCCCAAAGGTAGGCAAGGTTTAGACAATATTTAAGACACAGACTGACAAAGATGAAGAAGACAATTGGCTAATTAAAATCTTTGCATGATAAAAAATAGTAACCTTTTAATTATGCACATGTAGTAAAGCCATCTTGAAAAGATCATGATTGTCTGTAAATATAATGTTCCACTTGATGCTTTTCATTTATACAAAATCATCCAAGAACATTTTTTCATTAAACGTTAAAAAAACAACAGCTTTCTTAAACTGTGTACTTCCACACATAATGACTTTCTCTTTTTATTTCTCTTATCACTTAATTGCTTAGGTTAAAATATATATGTGTGCTTCTGGTCAGCTGACCACTGCTGACACAAACACATTTTAAAATATATAAGGAAATTATTTTTCAAAACAATTCCTAAAATTGATTTGTACATGAATACTTGTTAAAATTCAAAATTAAATTTTATTCCAAGGGATTTTGGTTGTGAGGAGTCTAAATTGTGTTGATTCTTGACTAAATTGAGGATCTAAGTGGCTATGTGGTCTAAGTGGCCAAGTAGTCTAAGTGGCCATGTGGTCTAAGTGGCTAAGTGGCCAAGTGGTTTAAGTGGCCAAGTGGTCTTTAAAGACACTCATCTTTACAGATCACTCACATCTCATCTCTCTTTGCATGGGTTCAGTCTCAGCCACAGTGGGTATCTCAGAGAAAGCTTGCCACCAGCTTAATGTGGGTTGGTGCTTCTTCCTAAAATGTTGCTGGTTCTTCCTCCATCAGATATTTGTGCCATATATAGCTTGTCATGTGCTGTTAAACCCACGCATTTAACTAAGCTGTTCACTTGTGATCCTAGCATTAGGGTTGTATATCAATATACCGGTATTGACAAATACCATTCAGATAGACTTACAAAAATATTGCAGCTGTGACATAAAGTGACCATTTGGACTGGCTTAATCATTGATGCAAGTTTGAAAGGTTTTGTCATATTATGAGTAATGGATGCTGATGCATTCCTATCAATTACATTTTGATATATAGAAAGATCTTTTTTTGTATATGTCTGTTGAAATATTGTATTATTTAGTAATTTTATATTTACCAAATTTGACATCTGTGACATGGAATTGCCTCTAAGAATTGATTAGATATAAATGCATGAATATCAGTGTCAGGTGTAATCATTTGGAATTCGGTACTAAATTTCACATCATTGACATTATCTGACAATCTGCCTTGGTAATAAAAAAGAATTTTGGCTGATGTGTATTGTACCTGAACAGGAACTATAGCAACATTAATATGTCGATATTGCAGATGGTGTCATGTTCTTTAAAATACTTATTACCTAATGTAAAACTGTATTAATTTGTGGGTGGGTGGATGGGAGTTCTGAACCTTAAAGAGCTTTAACAAATATTCTTGCTCTGATTTATGTAGAAAAAAAAAATTCTTTATATTAGCTGAGTTAAATAAACTGTCATGGGGTGAGGAAAAAAAATTGCAGCCAAAAAGAAAATCACATTAACTCCACCCCCCACCCACCCATCACATAGGCACACCCCCACACATGAAAAACACAAGTGTTTTGTCTCTGTGGCCAACAACATGGTTTCTTGATGGACAAGAAAAATACTAAGTTTAGGAAATTCCACCAAGCAGTTACAAGGGATATAGGTGTAATAATAAAACAAAAAAGACAGACAGATGTACAGACGTATGAAGGGTATCACAGAAGTACTGAAGCAGTGGGTAATAAGTTTGGTTTCGCAGCATTATATGTCATAGCTTTGGACAGTTAAATTGAAGCACGGCTGTCTTTTTGTGCCCGCTTTTTGTGTGTTGCATTGGCATGTATAAATGGACTTTACAAAATAAATTTCATCCTTTTCTGTGTATGATAATATAAGGGATACTGATCAATGTATTTGTCTCCTTATCTCTTCCTTCAATCCGTGGCAACAATTACTTAAATAAAAATACATAACATTATCATACAAGTGTATACTTGAGAATTAATTACTAGATGACATGTGGGTGTGTCTGTTATTAGTTTTATATTTGTATGTACTGATACCACTGACTCTGTAACATAATTTGTTGGTGCTATGTGCATGGTTTGGATGGTATAGGGATTGGTGCTTACAGGCAAGGTGATGGGAGACATTTACCCATGAACCATAAATCACCATTGAGTGTGAATTGAAATTATGTAACCTGTTACTGTTTATTATTATTTGTCCACCATCGAAGATAGAGGTTTGGCATAGCTGATTATTGTCATGGATGAGGGCTGTGTATACATTACTTTTCTCATCTTAAAAAATTATGTTTTCTTGGATTTAAATTCAAGGCCTGACCTTGCTTATGTATTAGTGAAATTATTCATTTGGAATTACAAAGTCCTCATTGACTGTTTGAACTAAAAATGTCTTTGGGATTTTTGTGAACTGATTCATTGATATTCCAGATTATATCATTCTGGTACATCAGAACTGTTGGTACATCAACATATTTTAATTTTACTTTTTTACATCAAGACATTGAAGACTTTTGATACTTTCTGATAATCAGATTTATTTCATTTAGAACATTCTGTAACTATTGGACTTGTGATGTATTCAAGGGAAATAAATTATTTGTTGAATTTTACTTATCATACTGGTTTCACTTCTTGCTATTACATAATTTAAGCACATAGAGTCATAACTCATATTTGTCACTTTAGAAAAATCATTCCGATTATGAAAAGACATGGTTGAACAATGATTGTGGGCATTGGTATGTGGGGTACAAAATCCATTGTTAAATAGCATTAATGTTTCTGAAACCAGGAACCCTTGGTGAATAGCAGGAAACCTTGTTAAATACCACAAACCATTGTTAAATACCAGGAACCTTTGTTAAATACCAAGAAACCATGTTAATTACTGGGATCCCTAATGTTAAATAACAGTATGCCTTGTTTAATAGGAGGAACCCTTGTTAAAACTGGGTCCCTTGTATTTGGTATCTCTCCAGAGGAATCTGTTAAGCAATGTGAAAAATAAATTTGTGCATTATTTAGTCACAACTCTTTTTCTTGTAATCAGATAGGTATAAATGTGCCAGTGACATATTTTTTTAGAATGATGCCAATTTCTAAAGAAGACCCCTTCTGATTAGAATGTTCACTTGCATCACAGATCAGATAAATATTTTGTACAGATTTTTGCTGAAAAATGAAGACTGCAGTATATACCCAGCTCCTGTGTTGCATGCAATAAATTAATATAACATGTCCTTTTCCTTGATTGACAGTACTCACAGTATGGCTGCATGTGAGAACATTGTGTTAACAATGAAATATTAGGTGAGGGTTTACCACTTTAATATGGTGTACTCATCGAGTTCTAATAATGTGGGCTGTGTTAGGCTTTACCCACTTCAGTGTGGTGTGCTCTTTCTTGAGTTGTAATGACAAAATTGGGCTGTGTTAGGCTTTACCCACTTCAGTGTGGTGTGCTCTTTCTTGAGTTGTAATGACAAAATTGGGCAGTGTTAGGCTTTACCCACTTCAGTGTGGTGTGCTCTTTCTTGAGCTGTAATGACAAAATTATGCTGTGTTAGGCTTTACCCACTTCAGTGTGGTGTGCTCTTTCTTGAGTTGTAATGACAAAATTGGGCTGTGTTGGGCTTTACTCACTTCAGTATGGTGTGCTCTTTCTTGAGCTGTAATGACAAAATTGGGCTGTGTTGGGCTTTACTCACTTCAGTGTGGTGTGCTCTTTCTTGAGTTGTAATGACAAAATTATGCTGTGTTAGGCTTTACCCACTTCAGTGTGGTGTGCTCTTTCTTGAGTTGTAATGACAAAATTGGGCTGTGTTAGGCTTTACCCACTTCAGTGTGGTGTGCTCTTTCTTGAGTTGTAATGACAAAATTGGGCTGTGTTAGGCTTTACCCACTTCAGTATGGTGTGCTCTTTCTTGAGCTGTAATGACAAAATTATGCTGTGTTAGGCTTTACCCACTTCAGTGTGGTGTGCTCTTTCTTGAGTTGTAATGACAAAATTGGGCTGTGTTGGGCTTTACTCACTTCAGTATGGTGTGCTCTTTCTTGAGCTGTAATGACAAAATTGGGCTGTGTTGGGATTTACTCACTTCAGTATGGTGTGCTCTTTCTTGAGCTGTAATGACAAAATTGGGCTGTGTTGGGCTTTACTCACTTCAGTATGGTGTGCTCTTTCTTGAGTTGTAATGACAAAATTGGGCTGTGTTAGGCTTTACCCACTTCAGTGTGGTGTGCTCTTTCTTGAGCTGTAATGACAAAATTGGGCTGTGTTAGGCTTTACCCACTTCAGTGTGGTGTGCTCTTTCTTGAGCTGTAATGACAAAATTATGCTGTGTTAGGCTTTACCCACTTCAGTGTGGTGTGCTCTTTCTTGAGTTGTAATGACAAAATTGGTCTGTGTTGGGCTTTAATCACTTCAGTGTGGTGTGCTCTTTCTTGAGTTGTAATGACAAAATTATGCTGTGTTAGGCTTTACCCACTTCAGTGTGGTGTGCTCTTTCTTGAGTTGTAATGACAAAATTGGGCTGTGTTAGGCTTTACCCACTTCAGTGTGGTGTGCTCTTTCTTGAGTTGTAATGACAAAATTGGGCTGTGTTAGGCTTTACCCACTTCAGTGTGGTGTGCTCTTTCTTGAGTTGTAATGACAAAATTATGCTGTGTTAGGCTTTACCCACTTCAGTGTGGTGTGCTCTTTCTTGAGCTGTAATGAGAAAATTATGCTGTGTTAGGCTTTACCCACTTCAGTGTGGTGTGCTCTTTCTTGAGGTGTAATGACAAAATTGGGCTGTGTTAGGCTTTACCCACTTCAGTGTGGTGTGCTCTTTCTTGAGTTGTAATGACAAAATTGGGCTGTGTTAGGCTTTACCCACTTCAGTGTGGTGTGCTCTTTCTTGAGCTGTAATGACAAAATTGGGCTGTGTTAGGCTTTACCCACTTCAGTGTGGTGTGCTCTTTCTTGAGCTGTAATGAGAAAATTATGCTGTGTTAGGCTTTACCCACTTCAGTGTGGTGTGCTCTTTCTTGAGTTGTAATGACAAAATTGGGCTGTGTTAGGCTTTACCCACTTCAGTGTGGTGTGCTCTTTCTTGAGTTGTAATGACAAAATTGGGCTGTGTTAGGCTTTACCCACTTCAGTGTGGTGTGCTCTTTCTTGAGTTGTAATGACAAAATTGGGCTGTGTTAGGCTTTACCCACTTCAGTGTGGTGTTCTCTTTCTTGAGCTGTAATGACAAAATTATGCTGTGTTAGGCTTTACCCACTTCAGTGTGGTGTGCTCTTTCTTGAGTTGTAATGACAAAATTGGGCTGTGTTAGGCTTTACCCACTTCAGTGTGGTGTGCTCTTTCATGAGTTGTAATGACAAAATTGGGCTGTGTTAGGCTTTACCCAATTCAGTGTGGTGTGCTCTTTCTTGAGTTGTAATGACAAAATTGGGCTGTGTTAGGCTTTACCCACTTCAGTGTGGTGTGCTCTTTCTTGAGCTGTAATGACAAAATTATGCTGTGTTAGGCTTTACCCACTTCAGTGTGGTATGCTCTTTCTTGAGTTGTAATGACAAAATTGGGCTGTGTTGGGCTTTACTCACTTCAGTATGGTGTGCTCTTTCTTGAGTTGTAATGACAAAATTGGGCTGTGTTGGGCTTTACTCACTTCAGTATGGTGTGCTCTTTCTTGAGTTGTAATGACAAAATTGGGCTGTGTTAGGCTTTGCTCCCTACGATGTTGTGTGCTCTTTGTTGAGTTCTAATGATGTGGGGCTGTGTTAGACTTTGCTAACTTCAATATGGTGTGCTCTTTGTTGTTATAATGAGGTGGGCAGTGTTAGGCTTTACATACTTCAATATGGTGTGCTCTGTCTCAAGTTCAAATGACGTGGAGTGTGTTAGAATTATACAGATTTATTTAAGAGATAATTAAAGTCAAACAACTTATCAAAATTTTTACACATTGTGATACATCTATACAATAAATGATAGAAAAAAAATACTTTTTGTTATGGAGTATAACTAGATACTTTCTTAAAAAGGGTCAAAATGTAAACAATTTTGTATCCAAGCAATGTTAGTTATATGTACCATCAAGATTTTTGCAAAGTTGGTATTAGAAATTCTGAACAGATTTTATTAAATGACACTTTTCTATCATGTTAGTAAATGTTGTTGCCTATATGTTTGGACAGAGTTTAGTTCAAAATTCCTTAGCTTTGTTTATGTTAAAAAAACCTAATTTTTAGACCTGTTATATGATATCACCAATGTCCATATTGATAGGTTTGTAATATATTTTACTAATAAATAGGATGCATTGCATTCAAATTAAATTTCACCATTCCCAGAAAATGTCATACAGCAAATGTAAGCTAAAGGAGGAGAAAATAGGATTTTTGTTCTGGTCTGTATTTAATTTAGTTATTTGTATGCTGATCTTATTACTTAGACCTTTTTAAAAACTGTAAATTTTGTTAGACTTTGTATACAACCAGCTGCCAGACGGTCTACAGAACATGTAAATTTTAGACCACCGAGGCATCACTTGCATGTTTTTTTAAAAGGGTCTTTAATTTCTAATCAGAAACTAACCCCTTGGAATATAAATATCATCATTGTATTGTGCTTCATGTTGAATGCTTTGCAACACTCAGCAAAATGAGTTGCTGACAAAAGATTTCACAAGTGTTCACTATTATTTTACTTACATGAACTTTTTCAGCATTTTTAGTATTTTATGAATTGTTAGTTTTAGATTTTTCAGGGAAATGTACAGTTCATCATTGTTTGCTAAGACACTTTGGGGAAAAATATACAGTACAACATTGAATGATAAGATCTATTTGGGGAAACATATAGTACAACATTGAATTATAAGACCTATTTGGGGGAAACATACAGTACAACATTGAATGCTAAGACCTATTTTGGGGAAACATACAGTACAACATTGAATGCTAAGACCTATTTGGGGAAACATACAGTACAACATTGAATGCTAAGACTTATTTGGGAAAACATACAGTACAACATTGAATGCTAAGACCTATTTGGGAAAACATACAGTACAACATTGAATGATAAGACCTATTTGGGAAAACATACAGTACAACATTGAATGCTAAGACCTATTTGGGAAAACATACAGTACAACATTGAATGCTAAGACCTATTTGGGAAAACATACAGTACAACATTGAATGCTAAGACCTATTTGGGGAAACATAAAGTACAACATTGAATTATAAGACCTATTTGGGGAAACATACAGTACAACATTGAATGCTAAGACCTATTTTGGGGAAACATACAGTACAACATTAAATGCTAAGACCTATTTGGGAAAACATACAGTACAACATTGAATGCTAAGACCTATTTGGGAAAACATACAGTACAACATTGAATGCTAAGACTTATTTGGGAAAACATACAGTACAACATTGAATGCTAAGACCTATTTGGGAAAACATACAGTACAACATTGAATGCTAAGACCTATTTGGGAAAACATACAGTACAACATTGAATGCTAAGACCTATTTTGGGAAAACATACAGTACAACATTGAATGCTAAGACCTATTTTGGGAAAACATACAGTACAACATTGAATGCTAAGACCTATTTTGGGGAAACATATAGTACAACATTGAATGCTAAGACCTATTTGGGAAAACATACAGTACAACATTGAATGCTAAGACCTATTTGAGGAAATATACAGACTATAACGTTGATTATTCAGACCCTTTGGGGAAAACATTACAGTTCTAAGATTATTTTGGGGAAAACACATTACAGTTCTAAGATTATTTTGGGGAAAACACATTACAGTTCTAAGATTATTTTGGGGAAAACACATTACAGTTCTAAGATTATTTTGGGGAAAACACATTACAGTTCTAAGATTATTTTGGGGAAAACACATTACAGTTCTAAGATTATTTTGGGGAAAACCCATTACAGTTCTAAGATTATTTTGGGGAAAACCCATTACAGTTCTAAGATTATTTTGGGGAAAACACATTACAGTTCTAAGATTATTTTGGGGAAAACCCATTACAGTTCTAAGATTATTTTGGGGAAAACACATTACAGTTCTAAGATTATTTTGGGGAAAACCCATTACAGTTCTAAGATTATTTTGGGGAAAACCCATTACAGTAGTGATTTTCCAAACCTTTTGGGTATATATACAATACAGCATTAATTATTCAAATTTTTTTTGGGGGGGGCATACAGTAACTGAGGATTGATTATTCAAATTAGTTTTGGTGGGGTGGGAGTGTTTCCATAAAGTACAGGATTGATATTACTAAGATACTTTTAAAGAAACATATACAGAAGTACAGCATTGATTACTCAGACCCTATGTGGAAACAGTACATCATTACTTGCACAAACAGAGTACAGCAATATTTACTTGCAACATTATGGGGAAATAATCATTGAATAC
Source organism: Unio pictorum (assembly GCA_030141615.1). Taxonomy (NCBI): domain Eukaryota; kingdom Metazoa; phylum Mollusca; class Bivalvia; order Unionida; family Unionidae; genus Unio; species Unio pictorum. The sequence continues at coordinate 687,970 of JARLTB010000027.1, read as the reverse complement.
TCAGACCATTATGGGGAAATAATTAGGGCATAACCGATTAGCATTTTTCTACTGATTTCCGATTCCGGATTTTGGGCATGAAATTTTTCCGATTCCGGATACGATTCGATTAATCGAAAATGCTAAATTAGTATTTTTTTTTCTAAAAACTTTCATCTTCCGTTTCCGGGTTTCTGGTATCTGGTTTTGCCGTGTCTAGCATGTTACTTAGTACTTTACTATATCCGGCTTCATTTCCTAATTTACCCGCCAGTTCAAATAGATTGTCTCACAGCGTGGTTGTGTTGACCATATTGGACTTTTCTGACTTCTTATTTAACTTTATTAACGCACTATCGAATGACACACAGTGTTAGACACGGTGCTATAGAAATTCAACTTTATTATTTTTATTATCCGAATCGGTCGTTCCTGCCTTGTCCGACTCCGATTAATCGGAAGTTCATACTATCCGGTGGAATCCGATTTCCGGATCAAAAGTCGGTTATGCCCTAGAAATAATCATTGAATACTCAGACCATTATGGGGAAATAATCATTGAATACTCAGACCAATATGGGGAATTAATCATTGAATACTCAGACCATTATGGGGAAATAATCATTGAATACTAAGACCATTATGGGGAAATAATCATTGAATACTCAGACCATTATGGGGAAATAATCATTGAATACTAAGACCATTATGGGGAAATAATCATTGAATACTAAGACCATTATGGGGAAATAATCATTGAATACTCAGACCATTATGGGGAAATAATCATTGAATACTCAGACCATTATGGGGAAATAATCATTGAATACTCAGACCATTATGGGGAAATAATCATTGAATACTCAGACCATTATGGGGAAATAATCATTGAATACTAAGACCATTATGGGGAAATAATCATTGAATACTCAGACCATTATGGGGAAATAATCATTGAATACTCAGACCATTATGGGGAAATAATCATTGAATACTAAGACCATTATGGGGAAATAATCATTGAATACTCAGACCATTATGGGGAAATAATCATTGAATACTAAGACCATTATGGGGAAATAATCATTGAATACTCAGACCATTATGGGGAAATAATCATTGAATACTCAGACCATTATGGGGAAATAATCATTGAATACTAAGACCATTATGGGGAAATAATCATTGAATACTCAGACCATTATGGGGAAATAATCATTGAATACTAAGACCATTATGGGGAAATAATCATTGAATACTAAGACCATTATGGGGAAATAATCATTGAATACTCAGACCATTATGGGGAAATAATCATTGAATACTCAGACCATTATGGGGAAATAATCATTGAATACTAAGACCATTATGGGGAAATAATCATTGAATACTCAGACCATTATGGGGAAATAATCATTGAATACTAAGACCATTATGGGGAAATAATCATTGAATACTCAGACCATTATGGGGAAATAATCATTGAATACTAAGACCATTATGGGGAAATAATCATTGAATACTAAGACCATTATGGGGAAATAATCATTGAATACTAAGACCATTATGGGGAAATAATTATTGAATACTCAGACCATTATGGGGAAATAATCATTGAATACTAAGACCATTATGGGGAAATAATCATTGAATACTAAGACCATTATGGGGAAATAATCATTGAATACTAAGACCATTATGGGGAAATAATCATTGAATACTCAGACCATTATGGGGAAATAATCATTGAATACTAAGACCATTATGGGGAAATAATTATTGAATACTCAGACCATTATGGGGAAATAATCATTGAATACTCAGACCATTATGGGGAAATAATCATTGAATACTAAGACCATTATGGGGAAATAATCATTGAATACTAAGACCATTATGGGGAAATAATCATTGAATACTCAGACCATTATGGGGAAATAATCATTGAATACTAAGACCATTATGGGGAAATAATCATTGAATACTAAGACCATTATGGGGAAATAATCATTGAATACTAAGACCATTATGGGGAAATAATCATTGAATACTCAGACCATTATGGGGAAATAATTATTGAATACTCAGACCATTATGGGGAAATAATCATTGAATACTCAGACCAATTTGGGGTGAAACATACAGTGTAGCATTGGTTTATTTAGACAATTTTTGAGAAAATACCATACAGCATTGACTACTCAAATCATTTAGGGGAACATAGAGTAAAATATTGATTATACACACCCATTGCAGGAACGATACAGTACAATATTGATTATACACACCTGTTGCGGGAATGATAAGAGTACAATATTGCTTGTTCACGCCTGTTGTGGAATGATACAGTATAATATTGATTATACACACCCATTTTGGGAATGATACAGTACAATATTGATTATACACACCCATTTTGGGAATGATACAGTACAATATTGATTATACACGCCTGTTGCGGGAATGATAAGAGTACAATATTGCTTGTTCACGCCTGTTGTGGAATGATACAGTATAATATTGATTATACACACCCATTGTGGGAATGATACAGTACAATATTGATTATACACACCCATTGTGGGAATGATACAGTACAATATTGATTATACACACCCATTGTGGGAATGATACAGTACAATATTGATTATACACACCCATTGTGGGAATGATACAGTACAATATTGATTATACACACCCATTGTGGGAATGATACAGTACAATATTGATTATACACACTCATTGTGGGAATGATACAGTACAATATTGATTATACACACCCATTGTGGGAATGATACAGTACAATATTGATTATACACACTCATTGTGGGAATGATACAGTACAATATTGACCACTCAGATACTTTTGGGGAAACAGAGTACAGCACTGATTACTCAGAAAATGAAAAGAAATTATGGGGGTTCATACAGTACATGATTGATTACTCAGACCCTTTCAGAGAAACATAATACATCATTAATTACTCAGACTTTCAGAGAAACATACAATAAAGCATTGATTACTCAAACCCTTTTGAGTAAATATACAGTACAACATTGATTACTCAGAATCTTATGGGGAAACACCAATTACAGCACTGATTACTCATACCGTTTGGTGGAAACAATACAGCATTATTTACTCAGACCTATTGTATAAACATACAGTACAGCACTAGTTTACTCAGAACATTTTAATCTGGATTGGTTCTTCATTTACGGTTTGGCATAAATGTAGTGAAGTTCACCAACAGACTATGATCGAGTTCATGACAACTAAATTTCACAATTTGTGTGGTAAGTTACTGTGTGTAACCTGGAGCTGTACTTAAGTTTGGGTTTGTAAAAATACATTCAATAACAAAATATTTATAACAACTTCATGTCACATTTTATATGGGGTAAGTTGATGAGTATAACCTGGATAATTTGTACTTTTTTGGCTCTGGTTTGTACCAATATGATCAAGTGCTATGATGCAGAAAGACAATATTCAGGACTTCATGTCACATTGTATGATTATTTTGTAATGGTATGATGCCCTGTTAGCCAGTAATGTTTAGTTTTTGTAATGGTATGATGCCCTGTTAGCCAGTAATGTTTAGTTTTTGTAATGGTATGATGTCCTGTTAGCCAGTAATGTTTGGTTTTTGTAATGGTATGATGTCCTGTTAGCCAGTAATGTTTGGTTTTTGTAATGGTATGATGTCCTGTTAGCCAGTAATGTTTGGTTTTTGTAATGGTATGATGTCCTGTTAGCCTGTCATGTTTAGTTTTTGTAATGGTATGATGTCCTGTTAGCCAGTAATGTTTAGTTTTTGTAATGGTATGATGTCCTGTTAGCCAGTAATATATAGTTTTTGTAATGGTATGATGTCCTGTTAGCCAGTAATGTTTAGTTTTTGTAATGGTATGATGCTTTGTTAGCCAGTAATGTTTAGTTTTTGTAATGGTATGATGTCCTGTTAGCCAGTAATGTTTGGTTTTTGTAATGGTATGATGCCCTGTTAGCCAGTAATGTTTGGTATTTGTAATGGTATGATGTCCTATTAGCCAGTAATGTTTGGTTTTTGTAATGGTATGATGTCCTGTTAGCCTTTCATGTTTGGTTTTTGTAATGGTATGATGTCCTGTTAGCCAGTAATGTTTGGTATTTGTAATGGTATGATGCCCTGTTAGCCAGTAATGTTTGGTATTTATAATGGTATGATGTCCTATTAGCCAGTAATGTTTGGTTTTTGTAATGGTATGATGTCCTGTTAGCCTTTCATGTTTGGTTTTTGTAATGGTATGATGTCCTGTTAGCCAGTAATGTTTAGTTTTTGTAATGGTATGATGTCCTGTTAGCCTTTCATGTTTGGTTTTTGTAATGGTATGATGTCCTGTTAGCCAGTAATGTTTGGTATTTGTAATGGTATGATGTCCTGTTAGCCTTTCATGTTTGGTATTTATAATGGTATGATGCTTTGTTAGCCAGTAATGTTTGGTATTTGTAATGGTATGATGTCCTGTTAGCCTTTCATGTTTGGTTTTTGTAATGGTATGATGTCCTGTTAGCCAGTAATGTTTGGTATTTATAATGGTATGATGCTTTGTTAGCCAGTAATGTTTGGTATTTATAATGGTATGATGCCCTATTAGCCAGTAATGTTTGGTTTTTGTAATGGTATGATGTCCTGTTAGCCAGTAATGTTTGGTATTTGTAATGGTATGATGTCCTGTTAGCCTTTCATGTTTGGTTTTTGTAATGGTATGATGCCCTGTTAGCCTGTCATGTTTAGTATTTGTAATGGTATGATGTCCTATTAGCCAGTAATGTTTGGTTTTTGTAATGGTATGATGTCCTGTTAGCCAGTAATGTTTGGTTTTTGTAATGGTATGATGTCCTGTTAGCCAGTAATGTTTGGTATTTGTAATGGTATGATGCTTTGTTAGCCAGTAATGTTTAGTTTTTGTAATGGTATGATGTCCTGTTAGCCAGTAATGTTTGGTTTTTGTAATGGTATGATGCCCTGTTAGCCAGTAATGTTTGGTATTTGTAATGGTATGATGTCCTGTTAGCCAGTAATGTTTGGTATTTGTAATGGTATGATGCTTTGTTAGCCAGTAATGTTTAGTTTTTGTAATGGTATGATGTCCTGTTAGCCAGTAATGTTTGGTATTTGTAATGGTATGATGCCCTGTTAGCCAGTAATGTTTGGTATTTGTAATGGTATGATGTCCTGTTAGCCAGTAATGTTTAGTTTTTGTAATGGTATGATGCCCTGTTAGCCAGTAATGTTTAGTTTTTGTAATGGTATGATGCCCTGTTAGCCAGTAATGTTTAGTTTTTGTAATGGTATGATGCCCTGTTAGCCAGTAATGTTTGGTTTTTGTAATGGTATGATGCCCTGTTAGCCAGTAATGTTTGGTTTTTGTAATGGTATGATGTCCTGTTAGCCAGTAATGTTTGGTATTTGTAATGGTATGATGCTTTGTTAGCCAGTAATGTTTAGTTTTTGTAATGGTATGATGTCCTGTTAGCCAGTAATGTTTGGTATTTGTAATGGTATGATGCCCTGTTAGCCAGTAATGTTTGGTATTTGTAATGGTATGATGTCCTATTAGCCAGTAATGTTTAGTTTTTGTAATGGTATGATGCTTTGTTAGCCAGTAATGTTTAGTTTTTGTAATGGTATGATGTCCTGTTAGCCAGTAATGTTTGGTATTTGTAATGGTATGATGCCCTGTTAGCCAGTAATGTTTAGTTTTTGTAATGGTATGATGCCCTGTTAGCCAGTAATGTTTAGTTTTTGTAATGGTATGATGCTTTGTTAGCCAGTAATGTTTAGTTTTTGTAATGGTATGATGCTTTGTTAGCCAGTAATGTTTGGTTTTTGTAATGGTATGATGTCCTGTTAGCCAGTAATGTTTGGTATTTGTAATGGTATGATGCTTTGTTAGCCAGTAATGTTTAGTTTTTGTAATGGTATGATGCCCTGTTAGCCAGTAATGTTTAGTTTTTGTAATGGTATGATGCTTTGTTAGCCAGTAATGTTTAGTTTTTGTAATGGTATGATGTCCTGTTAGCCAGTAATGTTTAGTTTTTGTAATGGTATGATGTCCTGTTAGCCAGTAATATATAGTTTTTGTAATGGTATGATGTCCTGTTAGCCAGTAATGTTTAGTTTTTGTAATGGTATGATGCTTTGTTAGCCAGTAATGTTTAGTTTTTGTAATGGTATGATGTCCTGTTAGCCAGTAATATATAGTTTTTGTAATGGTATGATGCTTTGTTAGCCAGTAATGTTTAGTTTTTGTAATGGTATGATGTCCTGTTAGCCAGTAATGTTTAGTTTTTGTAATGGTATGATGCCCTGTTAGCCTGTCATGTTTAGTTTTTGTAATGGTATGATGCTTTGTTAGCCAGTAATGTTTGGTATTTGTAATGGTATGATGTCCTATTAGCCAGTAATGTTTGGTATTTGTAATGGTATGATGTCCTATTAGCCAGTAATGTTTGGTATTTGTAATGGTATGATGTCCTATTAGCCTGTCATGTTTAGTATTTGTAATGGTATGATGTCCTATTAGCCAGTAATGTTTAGTTTTTGTAATGGTATGATGTCCTATTAGCCAGTAATGTTTGGTTTTTGTAATGGTATGATGTCCTGTTAGCCAGTAATGTTTGGTATTTGTAATGGTATGATGCTTTGTTAGCCAGTAATGTTTGGTATTTGTAATGGTATGATGTCCTATTAGCCAGTAATGTTTGGTATTTGTAATGGTATGATGTCCTATTAGCCTGTCATGTTTAGTATTTGTAATGGTATGATGTCCTATTAGCCAGTAATGTTTAGTTTTTGTAATGGTATGATGTCCTATTAGCCAGTAATGTTTGGTTTTTGTAATGGTATGATGTCCTGTTAGCCAGTAATGTTTGGTATTTGTAATGGTATGATGCTTTGTTAGCCAGTAATGTTTAGTTTTTGTAATGGTATGATGTCCTATTAGCCAGTAATGTTTAGTTTTTGTAATGGTATGATGCTTTGTTAGCCAGTAATGTTTAGTTTTTGTAATGGTATGATGTCCTGTTAGCCAGTAATGTTTGGTATTTGTAATGGTATGATGCCCTGTTAGCCAGTAATGTTTGGTATTTGTAATGGTATGATGCCCTGTTAGCCAGTAATGTTTGGTTTTTGTAATGGTATGATGCCCTGTTAGCCAGTAATGTTTGGTATTTGTAATGGTATGATGTCCTGTTAGCCAGTAATGTTTAGTTTTTGTAATGGTATGATGTCCTGTTAGCCAGTAATGTTTAGTTTTTGTAATGGTATGATGTCCTGTTAGCCAGTAATGTTTGGTATTTGTAATGGTATGATGCTTTGTTAGCCAGTAATGTTTAGTTTTTGTAATGGTATGATGTCCTATTAGCCAGTAATGTTTGGTATTTGTAATGGTATGATGTCCTATTAGCCAGTAATGTTTGGTATTTGTAATGGTATGATGTCCTATTAGCCAGTAATGTTTGGTATTTGTAATGGTATGATGCCCTGTTAGCCAGTAATGTTTGGTTTTTGTAATGGTATGATGTCCTGTTAGCCAGTAATGTTTAGTTTTTGTAATGGTATGATGCTTTGTTAGCCAGTAATGTTTAGTTTTTGTAATGGTATGATGCCCTGTTAGCCAGTAATGTTTAGTTTTTGTAATGGTATGATGCTTTGTTAGCCAGTAATGTTTAGTTTTTGTAATGGTATGATGTCCTGTTAGCCAGTAATGTTTAGTTTTTGTAATGGTATGATGTCCTGTTAGCCAGTAATATATAGTTTTTGTAATGGTATGATGTCCTGTTAGCCAGTAATGTTTAGTTTTTGTAATGGTATGATGCTTTGTTAGCCAGTAATGTTTAGTTTTTGTAATGGTATGATGTCCTGTTAGCCAGTAATATATAGTTTTTGTAATGGTATGATGCTTTGTTAGCCAGTAATGTTTAGTTTTTGTAATGGTATGATGTCCTGTTAGCCAGTAATGTTTAGTTTTTGTAATGGTATGATGCCCTGTTAGCCTGTCATGTTTAGTTTTTGTAATGGTATGATGTCCTGTTAGCCAGTAATGTTTAGTTTTTGTAATGGTATAATGTCCTGTTAGCCAGTAATGTTTAGTTTTTGTACTGGTATGATGCTTTGTTAGCCAGTAATGTTTAGTTTTTGTAATGGTATGATGCTTTGTTAGCCAGTAATGTTTAGTTTTTGTAATGGTATGATGTCCTGTTAGCCAGTAATGTTTGGTTTTTGTAATGGTATGATGTCCTATTAGCCAGTAATGTTTAGTTTTTGTAATGGTATGATGCTTTGTTAGCCAGTAATGTTTAGTTTTTGTAATGGTATGATGTCCTGTTAGCCAGTAATGTTTGGTTTTTGTAATGGTATGATGTCCTGTTAGCCAGTAATATATAGTTTTTGTAATGGTATGATGCCCTGTTAGCCAGTAATGTTTGGTTTTTGTAATGGTATGATGCCCTGTTAGCCAGTAATGTTTAGTTTTTGTAATGGTATGATGTCCTGTTAGCCTGTCATGTTTAGCTTTTGTAATGGTATAATGTCCTGTTAGCCAGTAATGTTTGGTATTTGTAATGGTATGATGTCCTATTAGCCAGTAATGTTTAGTTTTTGTAATGGTATGATGCTTTGTTAGCCAGTAATGTTTAGTTTTTGTAATGGTATGATGTCCTGTTAGCCAGTAATGTTTAGTTTTTGTAATGGTATGATGCCCTGTTAGCCAGTAATGTTTAGTTTTTGTAATGGTATGATGCTTTGTTAGCCAGTAATGTTTAGTTTTTGTAATGGTATGATGTCCTGTTAGCCAGTAATATATAGTTTTTGTAATGGTATGATGTCCTGTTAGCCAGTAATATTTAGTTTTTGTAATGGTATGATGTCCTGTTAGCCAGTAATATATAGTTTTTGTAATGGTATGATGTCCTGTTAGCCAGTAATATTTAGTTTTTGTAATGGTATGATGTCCTATTAGCCAGTAATGTTTAGTTTTTGTAATGGTATGATGCTTTGTTAGCCAGTAATGTTTAGTTTTTGTAATGGTATGATGTCCTGTTAGCCAGTAATGTTTGGTTTTTGTAATGGTATGATGCCCTGTTAGCCAGTAATGTTTAGTTTTTGTAATGGTATGATGCCCTGTTAGCCAGTAATGTTTAGTTTTTGTAATGGTATGATGTCCTGTTAGCCAGTAATGTTTGGTTTTTGTAATGGTATGATGCCCTGTTAGCCAGTAATGTTTAGTTTTTGTAATGGTATGATGTCCTGTTAGCCAGTAATATTTAGTTTTTGTAATGGTATGATGTCCTATTAGCCAGTAATGTTTAGTTTTTGTAATGGTATGATGCTTTGTTAGCCAGTAATGTTTGGTTTTTGTAATGGTATGATGTCCTGTTAGCCAGTCATGTTTAGTTTTTGTAATGGTATGATGTCCTGTTAGCCAGTAATGTTTAGTTTTTGTAATGGTATGATGCCCTGTTAGCCAGTAATGTTTAGTTTTTGTAATGGTATGATGCTTTGTTAGCCAGTAATGTTTAGTTTTTGTAATGGTATGATGTCCTGTTAGCCAGTAATGTTTAGTTTTTGTAATGGTATGATGCTTTGTTAGCCAGTAATGTTTAGTTTTTGTAATGGTATGATGTCCTGTTAGCCAGTAATGTTTAGTTTTTGTAATGGTATGATGTCCTGTTAGCCAGTAATGTTTAGTTTTTGTAATGGTATGATGCCCTGTTAGCCAGTAATGTTTAGTTTTTGTAATGGTATGATGCTTTGTTAGCCAGTAATGTTTAGTTTTTGTAATGGTATGATGTCCTGTTAGCCAGTAATGTTTAGTTTTTGTAATGGTATGATGTCCTGTTAGCCAGTAATGTTTAGTTTTTGTAATGGTATGATGCTTTGTTAGCCAGTAATGTTTAGTTTTTGTAATGGTATGATGTCCTGTTAGCCAGTAATATATAGTTTTTGTAATGGTATGATGCCCTGTTAGCCAGTAATGTTTAGTTTTTGTAATGGTATGATGTCCTGTTAGCCAGTAATGTTTAGTTTTTGTAATGGTATGATGCTTTGTTAGCCAGTAATGTTTAGTTTTTGTAATGGTATGATGTCCTGTTAGCCAGTAATATATAGTTTTTGTAATGGTATGATGTCCTGTTAGCCAGTAATGTTTGGTATTTGTAATGGTATGATGTCCTGTTAGCCTGTCATGTTTAGTTTTTGTAATGGTATGATGCCCTGTTAGCCAGTAATGTTTGGTATTTGTAATGGTATGATGTCCTATTAGCCAGTAATGTTTAGTTTTTGTAATGGTATGATGCTTTGTTAGCCAGTAATGTTTAGTTTTTGTAATGGTATGATGTCCTGTTAGCCAGTAATGTTTAGTTTTTGTAATGGTATGATGTCCTGTTAGCCTGTCATGTTTAGTTTTTGTAATGGTATGATGTCCTATTAGCCAGTAATGTTTGGTATTTGTAATGGTATGATGCCCTGTTAGCCAGTAATGTTTAGTTTTTGTAATGGTATGATGCTTTGTTAGCCAGTAATGTTTAGTTTTTGTAATGGTATGATGCTTTGTTAGCCAGTAATGTTTAGTTTTTGTAATGGTATGATGTCCTGTTAGCCAGTAATGTTTAGTTTTTGTAATGGTATGATGTCCTGTTAGCCTGTCATGTTTAGTTTTTGTAATGGTATGATGTCCTATTAGCCAGTAATGTTTAGTTTTTGTAATGGTATGATGCTTTGTTAGCCAGTAATATATAGTTTTTGTAATGGTATGATGTCCTGTTAGCCAGTAATGTTTGGTATTTGTAATGGTATGATGTCCTGTTAGCCAGTAATGTTTAGTTTTTGTAATGGTATGATGCCCTGTTAGCCAGTAATGTTTGGTTTTTGTAATGGTATGATGTCCTGTTAGCCAGTAATGTTTGGTATTTGTAATGGTATGATGCCCTGTTAGCCAGTAATGTTTGGTATTTGTAATGGTATGATGTCCTGTTAGCCAGTAATGTTTAGTTTTTGTAATGGTATGATGTCCTGTTAGCCAGTAATGTTTGGTATTTGTAATGGTATGATGTCCTATTAGCCAGTAATGTTTAGTTTTTGTAATGGTATGATGTCCTGTTAGCCTGTCATGTTTAGTTTTTGTAATGGTATGATGTCCTGTTAGCCAGTAATGTTTAGTTTTTGTAATGGTATGATGTCCTGTTAGCCAGTAATGTTTGGTATTTGTAATGGTATGATGTCCTATTAGCCAGTAATGTTTAGTTTTTGTAATGGTATGATGTCCTGTTAGCCTGTCATGTTTAGTTTTTGTAATGGTATGATGTCCTATTAGCCAGTAATGTTTAGTTTTTGTAATGGTATGATGTCCTGTTAGCCAGTAATGTTTAGTTTTTGTAATGGTATGATGCTTTGTTAGCCAGTAATGTTTAGTTTTTGTAATGGTATGATGCTTTGTTAGCCAGTAATGTTTAGTTTTTGTAATGGTATGATGTCCTGTTAGCCAGTAATGTTTAGTTTTTGTAATGGTATGATGTCCTGTTAGCCTGTCATGTTTAGTTTTTGTAATGGTATGATGTCCTATTAGCCAGTAATGTTTAGTTTTTGTAATGGTATGATGCTTTGTTAGCCAGTAATATATAGTTTTTGTAATGGTATGATGTCCTGTTAGCCAGTAATGTTTGGTATTTGTAATGGTATGATGTCCTGTTAGCCAGTAATGTTTAGTTTTTGTAATGGTATGATGCCCTGTTAGCCAGTAATGTTTGGTTTTTGTAATGGTATGATGTCCTGTTAGCCAGTAATGTTTGGTATTTGTAATGGTATGATGCCCTGTTAGCCAGTAATGTTTGGTATTTGTAATGGTATGATGTCCTGTTAGCCAGTAATGTTTAGTTTTTGTAATGGTATGATGTCCTGTTAGCCAGTAATGTTTGGTTTTTGTAATGGTATAATGTCCTATTAGCCAGTAATGTTTGGTATTTGTAATGGTATGATGCCCTGTTAGCCAGTAATGTTTGGTATTTGTAATGGTATGATGCTTTGTTAGCCAGTAATGTTTAGTTTTTGTAATGGTATGATGTCCTGTTAGCCAGTAATGTTTGGTTTTTGTAATGGTATAATGTCCTATTAGCCAGTAATGTTTGGTATTTGTAATGGTATAATGTCCTATTAGCCAGTAATGTTTGGTATTTGTAATGGTATGATGCCCTGTTAGCCAGTAATGTTTGGTATTTGTAATGGTATGATGTCCTGTTAGCCAGTAATGTTTAGTTTTTGTAATGGTATGATGTCCTGTTAGCCAGTAATGTTTGGTTTTTGTAATGGTATAATGTCCTATTAGCCAGTAATGTTTGGTATTTGTAATGGTATGATGCCCTGTTAGCCAGTAATGTTTGGTATTTGTAATGGTATGATGTCCTATTAGCCAGTAATATATAGTTTTTGTAATGGTATGATGCTTTGTTAGCCAGTAATGTTTGGTATTTGTAATGGTATGATGTCCTGTTAGCCAGTAATGTTTAGTTTTTGTAATGGTATGATGCCCTGTTAGCCTGTAATGTTTGGTATTTGTAATGGTATGATGTCCTGTTAGCCAGTAATGTTTAGTTTTTGTAATGGTATGATGTCCTGTTAGCCAGTAATGTTTGGTATTTGTAATGGTATGATGTCCTGTTAGCCAGTAATGTTTGGTATTTGTAATGGTATGATGTCCTGTTAGCCTGTAATGTTTGGTATTTGTAATGGTATGATGTCCTATTAGCCAGTAATGTTTAGTTTTTGTAATGGTATGATGTCCTGTTAGCCAGTAATGTTTGGTATTTGTAATGGTATGATGTCCTGTTAGCCAGTAATGTTTAGTTTTTGTAATGGTATGATGTCCTGTTAGCCAGTAATGTTTAGTTTTTGTAATGGTATGATGTCCTGTTAGCCAGTAATGTTTAGTTTTTGTAATGGTATGATGTCCTGTTAGCCAGTAATGTTTGGTATTTGTAATGGTATGATGTCCTGTTAGCCAGTAATGTTTGGTATTTGTAATGGTATGATGTCCTGTTAGCCTGTAATGTTTGGTATTTGTAATGGTATGATGTCCTATTAGCCAGTAATGTTTAGTTTTTGTAATGGTATGATGTCCTGTTAGCCAGTAATGTTTGGTATTTGTAATGGTATGATGTCCTGTTAGCCAGTAATGTTTAGTTTTTGTAATGGTATGATGTCCTGTTAGCCAGTAATGTTTGGTATTTGTAATGGTATGATGTCCTGTTAGCCAGTAATGTTTGGTATTTGTAATGGTATGATGCCCTGTTAGCCAGTAATGTTTAGTTTTTGTAATGGTATGATGCTTTGTTAGCCAGTAATATATAGTTTTTGTAATGGTATGATGTCCTGTTAGCCAGTAATGTTTGGTATTTGTAATGGTATGATGTCCTGTTAGCCAGTAATGTTTAGTTTTTGTAATGGTATGATGCCCTGTTAGCCAGTAATGTTTGGTATTTGTAATGGTATGATGTCCTGTTAGCCAGTAATGTTTAGTTTTTGTAATGGTATGATGCTTTGTTAGCCAGTAATGTTTAGTTTTTGTAATGGTATGATGTCCTGTTAGCCAGTAATGTTTAGTTTTTGTAATGGTATGATGCTTTGTTAGCCAGTAATATATAGTTTTTGTAATGGTATGATGTCCTGTTAGCCAGTAATGTTTGGTTTTTGTAATGGTATGATGTCCTATTAGCCAGTAATGTTTAGTTTTTGTAATGGTATGATGTCCTGTTAGCCAGTAATGTTTAGTTTTTGTAATGGTATGATGCTTTGTTAGCCAGTAATGTTTAGTTTTTGTAATGGTATGATGTCCTATTAGCCAGTAATGTTTAGTTTTTGTAATGGTATGATGCCCTGTTAGCCAGTAATGTTTAGTTTTTGTAATGGTATGATGTCCTGTTAGCCAGTAATGTTTAGTTTTTGTAATGGTATGATGCCCTGTTAGCCAGTAATGTTTAGTTTTTGTAATGGTATGATGCTTTGTTAGCCAGTAATGTTTGGTATTTGTAATGGTATGATGCTTTGTTAGCCAGTAATGTTTAGTTTTTGTAATGGTATGATGCTTTGTTAGCCAGTAATGTTTAGTTTTTGTAATGGTATGATGTCCTATTAGCCAGTAATGTTTGGTATTTGTAATGGTATGATGCCCTGTTAGCCAGTAATGTTTAGTTTTTGTAATGGTATGATGTCCTGTTAGCCAGTAATGTTTAGTTTTTGTAATGGTATGATGCCCTGTTAGCCAGTAATGTTTGGTATTTGTAATGGTATGATGTCCTGTTAGCCAGTAATGTTTAGTTTTTGTAATGGTATGATGCTTTGTTAGCCAGTAATGTTTAGTTTTTGTAATGGTATGATGTCCTGTTAGCCAGTAATGTTTAGTTTTTGTAATGGTATGATGCTTTGTTAGCCAGTAATATATAGTTTTTGTAATGGTATGATGTCCTGTTAGCCAGTAATGTTTGGTTTTTGTAATGGTATGATGTCCTATTAGCCAGTAATGTTTAGTTTTTGTAATGGTATGATGTCCTGTTAGCCAGTAATGTTTAGTTTTTGTAATGGTATGATGCTTTGTTAGCCAGTAATGTTTAGTTTTTGTAATGGTATGATGTCCTATTAGCCAGTAATGTTTAGTTTTTGTAATGGTATGATGCCCTGTTAGCCAGTAATGTTTAGTTTTTGTAATGGTATGATGTCCTGTTAGCCAGTAATGTTTAGTTTTTGTAATGGTATGATGCCCTGTTAGCCAGTAATGTTTAGTTTTTGTAATGGTATGATGCTTTGTTAGCCAGTAATGTTTGGTATTTGTAATGGTATGATGCTTTGTTAGCCAGTAATGTTTGGTATTTGTAATGGTATGATGTCCTGTTAGCCTTTCATGTTTGGTTTTTGTAATGGTATGATGTCCTATTAGCCAGTAATGTTTAGTTTTTGTAATGGTATGATGCCCTGTTAGCCAGTAATGTTTAGTTTTTGTAATGGTATGATGCCCTGTTAGCCAGTAATGTTTGGTTTTTGTAATGGTATGATGCTTTGTTAGCCAGTAATGTTTGGTATTTGTAATGGTATGATGTCCTGTTAGCCAGTAATGTTTAGTTTTTGTAATGGTATGATGCCCTGTTAGCCAGTAATGTTTAGTTTTTGTAATGGTATGATGCCCTGTTAGCCAGTAATGTTTAGTTTTTGTAATGGTATGATGTCCTGTTAGCCAGTAATGTTTAGTTTTTGTAATGGTATGATGCCCTGTTAGCCAGTAATGTTTAGTTTTTGTAATGGTATGATGCTTTGTTAGCCAGTAATGTTTGGTTTTTGTAATGGTATGATGCCCTGTTAGCCAGTAATATATAGTTTTTGTAATGGTATGATGTCCTGTTAGCCAGTAATGTTTGGTATTTGTAATGGTATGATGCTTTGTTAGCCAGTAATGTTTGGTATTTGTAATGGTATGATGTCCTGTTAGCCTTTCATGTTTGGTTTTTGTAATGGTATGATGTCCTGTTAGCCTGTCATGTTTAGTTTTTGTAATGGTATGATGTCCTGTTAGCCAGTAATGTTTGGTATTTGTAATGGTATGATGTCCTGTTAGCCAGTAATGTTTGGTATTTGTAATGGTATGATGCTTTGTTAGCCAGTAATGTTTAGTATTTGTAATGGTATGATGTCCTGTTAGCCAGTAATGTTTAGTTTTTGTAATGGTATGATGCCCTGTTAGCCAGTAATGTTTAGTTTTTGTAATGGTATGATGTCCTGTTAGCCAGTAATGTTTAGTTTTTGTAATGGTATGATGCTTTGTTAGCCAGTAATGTTTAGTTTTTGTAATGGTATGATGCTTTGTTAGCCAGTAATGTTTGGTATTTGTAATGGTATGATGTCCTGTTAGCCTGTAATGTTTGGTATTTGTAATGGTATGATGTCCTATTAGCCAGTAATGTTTAGTTTTTGTAATGGTATGATGTCCTGTTAGCCAGTAATGTTTGGTATTTGTAATGGTATGATGTCCTATTAGCCAGTAATGTTTAGTTTTTGTAATGGTATGATGCTTTGTTAGCCAGTAATATATAGTTTTTGTAATGGTATGATGTCCTGTTAGCCAGTAATGTTTAGTTTTTGTAATGGTATGATGCCCTGTTAGCCAGTAATGTTTGGTATTTGTAATGGTATGATGCCCTGTTAGCCAGTAATGTTTGGTTTTTGTAATGGTATGATGTCCTATTAGCCAGTAATGTTTAGTTTTTGTAATGGTATGATGCTTTGTTAGCCAGTAATGTTTAGTTTTTGTAATGGTATGATGTCCTGTTAGCCAGTAATGTTTGGTTTTTGTAATGGTATGATGTCCTGTTAGCCAGTAATGTTTAGTTTTTGTAATGGTATGATGTCCTGTTAGCCAGTAATGTTTAGTTTTTGTAATGGTATGATGCTTTGTTAGCCAGTAATGTTTAGTTTTTGTAATGGTATGATGTCCTATTAGCCAGTAATGTTTAGTTTTTGTAATGGTATGATGCTTTGTTAGCCAGTAATGTTTAGTTTTTGTAATGGTATGATGTCCTGTTAGCCAGTAATGTTTGGTTTTTGTAATGGTATGATGTCCTGTTAGCCAGTAATGTTTAGTTTTTGTAATGGTATGATGTCCTGTTAGCCAGTAATGTTTAGTTTTTGTAATGGTATGATGCTTTGTTAGCCAGTAATGTTTAGTTTTTGTAATGGTATGATGTCCTGTTAGCCAGTAATGTTTGGTTTTTGTAATGGTATGATGTCCTGTTAGCCAGTAATGTTTAGTTTTTGTAATGGTATGATGTCCTGTTAGCCAGTAATGTTTAGTTTTTGTAATGGTATGATGCCCTGTTAGCCAGTAATGTTTAGTTTTTGTAATGGTATGATGTCCTGTTAGCCAGTAATGTTTAGTTTTTGTAATGGTATGATGTCCTGTTAGCCAGTAATGTTTAGTTTTTGTAATGGTATGATGTCCTGTTAGCCAGTAATGTTTAGTTTTTGTAATGGTATGATGTCCTGTTAGCCAGTAATGTTTAGTTTTTGTAATGGTATGATGCTTTGTTAGCCAGTAATGTTTAGTTTTTGTAATGGTATGATGCTTTGTTAGCCAGTAATGTTTAGTTTTTGTAATGGTATGATGTCCTATTAGCCAGTAATGTTTAGTTTTTGTAATGGTATGATGCTTTGTTAGCCAGTAATGTTTAGTTTTTGTAATGGTATGATGTCCTGTTAGCCAGTAATGTTTGGTTTTTGTAATGGTATGATGTCCTGTTAGCCAGTAATGTTTAGTTTTTGTAATGGTATGATGTCCTGTTAGCCAGTAATGTTTAGTTTTTGTAATGGTATGATGCTTTGTTAGCCAGTAATGTTTAGTTTTTGTAATGGTATGATGTCCTGTTAGCCAGTAATGTTTGGTTTTTGTAATGGTATGATGTCCTGTTAGCCAGTAATGTTTAGTTTTTGTAATGGTATGATGTCCTGTTAGCCAGTAATGTTTAGTTTTTGTAATGGTATGATGCCCTGTTAGCCAGTAATGTTTAGTTTTTGTAATGGTATGATGCTTTGTTAGCCAGTAATGTTTGGTTTTTGTAATGGTATGATGCTTTGTTAGCCAGTAATGTTTAGTTTTTGTAATGGTATGATGTCCTGTTAGCCAGTAATGTTTGGTATTTGTAATGGTATGATGTCCTGTTAGCCAGTAATGTTTAGTTTTTGTAATGGTATGATGTCCTGTTAGCCAGTAATGTTTAGTTTTTGTAATGGTATGATGCTTTGTTAGCCAGTAATGTTTAGTTTTTGTAATGGTATGATGTCCTGTTAGCCAGTAATGTTTAGTTTTTGTAATGGTATGATGCCCTGTTAGCCAGTAATGTTTAGTTTTTGTAATGGTATGATGCTTTGTTAGCCAGTAATGTTTGGTATTTGTAATGGTATGATGTCCTATTAGCCAGTAATGTTTGGTATTTGTAATGGTATGATGCCCTGTTAGCCAGTAATGTTTAGTTTTTGTAATGGTATGATGTCCTGTTAGCCAGTAATGTTTAGTTTTTGTAATGGTATGATGCTTTGTTAGCCAGTAATGTTTAGTTTTTGTAATGGTATGATGCTTTGTTAGCCAGTAATGTTTGGTATTTGTAATGGTATGATGCCCTGTTAGCCAGTAATGTTTAGTTTTTGTAATGGTATGATGCCCTGTTAGCCAGTAATGTTTGGTTTTTGTAATGGTATGATGCTTTGTTAGCCAGTAATGTTTAGTTTTTGTAATGGTATGATGCCCTGTTAGCCTGTCATGTTTAGTTTTTGTAATGGTATGATGTCCTGTTAGCCAGTAATGTTTGGTTTTTGTAATGGTATGATGCCCTGTTAGCCAGTAATGTTTAGTTTTTGTAATGGTATGATGTCCTGTTAGCCAGTAATGTTTGGTTTTTGTAATGGTATGATGTCCTGTTAGCCAGTAATGTTTAGTTTTTGTAATGGTATGATGCTTTGTTAGCCAGTAATGTTTAGTTTTTGTAATGGTATGATGCTTTGTTAGCCAGTAATGTTTAGTTTTTGTAATGGTATGATGCTTTGTTAGCCAGTAATGTTTAGTTTTTGTAATGGTATGATGCTTTGTTAGCCAGTAATGTTTGGTATTTGTAATGGTATGATGTCCTGTTAGCCAGTAATGTTTAGTTTTTGTAATGGTATGATGTCCTGTTAGCCAGTAATGTTTAGTTTTTGTAATGGTATGATGCCCTGTTAGCCAGTAATATTTAGTTTTTGTAATGGTATGATGTCCTGTTAGCCAGTAATGTTTGGTTTTTGTAATGGTATGATGTCCTGTTAGCCAGTAATGTTTGGTTTTTGTAATGGTATGATGTCCTGTTAGCCAGTAATGTTTAGTTTTTGTAATGGTATGATGCTTTGTTAGCCAGTAATGTTTAGTTTTTGTAATGGTATGATGCTTTGTTAGCCAGTAATGTTTAGTTTTTGTAATGGTATGATGTCCTGTTAGCCAGTAATGTTTGGTTTTTGTAATGGTATGATGCTTTGTTAGCCAGTAATGTTTGGTATTTGTAATGGTATGATGCCCTGTTAGCCAGTAATGTTTAGTTTTTGTAATGGTATGATGCTTTGTTAGCCAGTAATGTTTAGTTTTTGTAATGGTATGATGTCCTGTTAGCCAGTAATGTTTAGTTTTTGTAATGGTATGATGCTTTGTTAGCCAGTAATGTTTGGTATTTGTAATGGTATGATGCTTTGTTAGCCAGTAATGTTTGGTATTTGTAATGGTATGATGCTTTGTTAGCCAGTAATGTTTAGTTTTTGTAATGGTATGATGTCCTGTTAGCCAGTAATGTTTAGTTTTTGTAATGGTATGATGCCCTGTTAGCCAGTAATGTTTAGTTTTTGTAATGGTATGATGTCCTGTTAGCCAGTCATGTTTAGTTTTTGTAATGGTATGATGCTTTGTTAGCCAGTAATATATAGTTTTTGTAATGGTATGATGTCCTGTTAGCCAGTAATGTTTAGTTTTTGTAATGGTATGATGCTTTGTTAGCCAGTAATGTTTAGTTTTTGTAATGGTATGATGTCCTGTTAGCCAGTAATGTTTAGTTTTTGTAATGGTATGATGCTTTGTTAGCCAGTAATGTTTGGTATTTGTAATGGTATGATGTCCTGTTAGCCAGTAATGTTTAGTTTTTGTAATGGTATGATGCCCTGTTAGCCAGTAATGTTTAGTTTTTGTAATGGTATGATGCTTTGTTAGCCAGTAATGTTTAGTTTTTGTAATGGTATGATGTCCTGTTAGCCAGTAATGTTTAGTTTTTGTAATGGTATGATGCTTTGTTAG
Source organism: Unio pictorum (assembly GCA_030141615.1). Classification (NCBI taxonomy): domain Eukaryota; kingdom Metazoa; phylum Mollusca; class Bivalvia; order Unionida; family Unionidae; genus Unio; species Unio pictorum. Next base: position 668,104 of record JARLTB010000027.1, on the reverse strand, counting down.
CCAGTAATGTTTGGTATTTGTAATGGTATGATGCTTTGTTAGCCAGTAATGTTTGGTATTTGTAATGGTATGATGCTTTGTTAGCCAGTAATGTTTAGTTTTTGTAATGGTATGATGTCCTGTTAGCCTTTCATGTTTGGTTTTTGTAATGGTATGATGCCCTGTTAGCCAGTAATGTTTGGTATTTGTAATGGTATGATGCTTTGTTAGCCAGTAATATATAGTTTTTGTAATGGTATGATGCCCTGTTAGCCAGTAATATATAGTTTTTGTAATGGTATGATGTCCTGTTAGCCAGTAATGTTTGGTATTTGTAATGGTATGATGCTTTGTTAGCCAGTAATGTTTAGTTTTTGTAATGGTATGATGTCCTGTTAGCCAGTAATGTTTAGTTTTTGTAATGGTATGATGCCCTGTTAGCCAGTAATGTTTAGTTTTTGTAATGGTATGATGTCCTGTTAGCCAGTCATGTTTAGTTTTTGTAATGGTATGATGCTTTGTTAGCCAGTAATATATAGTTTTTGTAATGGTATGATGTCCTGTTAGCCAGTAATGTTTGGTTTTTGTAATGGTATGATGCCCTGTTAGCCAGTAATGTTTAGTTTTTGTAATGGTATGATGCTTTGTTAGCCAGTAATATATAGTTTTTGTAATGGTATGATGTCCTGTTAGCCAGTAATATATAGTTTTTGTAATGGTATGATGTCCTGTTAGCCAGTAATGTTTGGTTTTTGTAATGGTATGATGCTTTGTTAGCCAGTAATATATAGTTTTTGTAATGGTATGATGTCCTGTTAGCCAGTAATGTTTGGTTTTTGTAATGGTATGATGCCCTGTTAGCCAGTCATGTTTAGTTTTTGTAATGGTATGATGCTTTGTTAGCCAGTAATATATAGTTTTTGTAATGGTATGATGTCCTGTTAGCCAGTAATGTTTGGTTTTTGTAATGGTATGATGTCCTGTTAGCCAGTAATGTTTGGTTTTTGTAATGGTATGATGCCCTTTTAGCCAGTCATGTTTAGTTTTTGTAATGGTATGATGCTTTGTTAGCCAGTAATATATAGTTTTTGTAATGGTATGATGTCCTGTTAGCCAGTAATGTTTGGTTTTTGTAATGGTATGATGCCCTGTTAGCCAGTCATGTTTAGTTTTTGTAATGGTATGATGCTTTGTTAGCCAGTAATATATAGTTTTTGTAATGGTATGATGTCCTGTTAGCCAGTAATGTTTGGTTTTTGTAATGGTATGATGTCCTGTTAGCCAGTCATGTTTAGTTTTTGTAATGGTATGATGCTTTGTTAGCCAGTAATATATAGTTTTTGTAATGGTATGATGTCCTGTTAGCCAGTAATGTTTAGTTTTTGTAATGGTATGATGCCCTGTTAGCCAGTAATGTTTGGTTTTTGTAATGGTATGATGCCCTGTTAGCCAGTAATGTTTGGTTTTTGTAATGGTATGATGTCCTATTAGCCAGTAATGTTTAGTTTTTGTAATGGTATGATGCCCTGTTAGCCAGTAATGTTTGGTTTTTGTAATGGTATGATGTCCTATTAGCCAGTAATGTTTAGTTTTTGTAATGGTATGATGCTTTGTTAGCCAGTAATATATAGTTTTTGTAATGGTATGATGTCCTGTTAGCCAGTAATATATAGTTTTTGTAATGGTATGATGTCCTGTTAGCCAGTAATGTTTAGTTTTTGTAATGGTATAATGTCCTGTTAGCCAGTAATGTTTGGTATTTGTAATGGTATGATGTCCTATTAGCCAGTAATGTTTAGTTTTTGTAATGGTATGATGCTTTGTTAGCCAGTAATGTTTAGTTTTTGTAATGGTATGATGTCCTGTTAGCCAGTAATGTTTAGTTTTTGTAATGGTATGATGTCCTGTTAGCCTGTCATGTTTAGTTTTTGTAATGGTATGATGTCCTATTAGCCAGTAATGTTTGGTATTTGTAATGGTATGATGTCCTATTAGCCAGTAATGTTTAGTTTTTGTAATGGTATGATGCTTTGTTAGCCAGTAATATATAGTTTTTGTAATGGTATGATGTCCTGTTAGCCAGTAATGTTTAGTTTTTGTAATGGTATGATGCCCTGTTAGCCAGTAATGTTTGGTATTTGTAATGGTATGATGTCCTATTAGCCAGTAATGTTTAGTTTTTGTAATGGTATGATGCTTTGTTAGCCAGTAATATATAGTTTTTGTAATGGTATGATGTCCTGTTAGCCAGTAATGTTTAGTTTTTGTAATGGTATGATGCCCTGTTAGCCAGTAATGTTTGGTATTTGTAATGGTATGATGCCCTGTTAGCCAGTAATGTTTAGTTTTTGTAATGGTATGATGCTTTGTTAGCCAGTAATGTTTAGTTTTTGTAATGGTATGATGTCCTGTTAGCCAGTAATGTTTGGTTTTTGTAATGGTATGATGTCCTGTTAGCCAGTAATGTTTAGTTTTTGTAATGGTATGATGTCCTGTTAGCCAGTAATGTTTAGTTTTTGTAATGGTATGATGCTTTGTTAGCCAGTAATGTTTGGTTTTTGTAATGGTATGATGTCCTGTTAGCCAGTAATGTTTAGTTTTTGTAATGGTATGATGCCCTGTTAGCCAGTAATGTTTAGTTTTTGTAATGGTATGATGTCCTGTTAGCCAGTAATGTTTGGTTTTTGTAATGGTATGATGTCCTGTTAGCCAGTAATGTTTAGTTTTTGTAATGGTATGATGCTTTGTTAGCCAGTAATGTTTGGTATTTGTAATGGTATGATGTCCTGTTAGCCAGTAATGTTTAGTATTTGTAATGGTATGATGCCCTGTTAGCCAGTAATGTTTAGTTTTTGTAATGGTATGATGCTTTGTTAGCCAGTAATGTTTGGTATTTGTAATGGTATGATGTCCTGTTAGCCAGTAATGTTTGGTTTTTGTAATGGTATGATGTCCTGTTAGCCAGTAATGTTTAGTTTTTGTAATGGTATGATGCTTTGTTAGCCAGTAATGTTTGGTATTTGTAATGGTATGATGTCCTGTTAGCCAGTAATGTTTAGTTTTTGTAATGGTATGATGCTTTGTTAGCCAGTAATATATAGTTTTTGTAATGGTATGATGCTTTGTTAGCCAGTAATATATAGTTTTTGTAATGGTATGATGCTTTGTTAGCCAGTAATATATAGTTTTTGTAATGGTATGATGTCCTGTTAGCCAGTAATGTTTAGTTTTTGTAATGGTATGATGCTTTGTTAGCCAGTAATGTTTGGTTTTTGTAATGGTATGATGCTTTGTTAGCCAGTAATGTTTGGTATTTGTAATGGTATGATGTCCTGTTAGCCAGTAATGTTTAGTTTTTGTAATGGTATGATGCCCTGTTAGCCAGTAATGTTTGGTTTTTGTAATGGTATGATGTCCTGTTAGCCAGTAATGTTTAGTTTTTGTAATGGTATGATGCTTTGTTAGCCAGTAATGTTTAGTTTTTGTAATGGTATGATGTCCTGTTAGCCAGTAATGTTTAGTTTTTGTAATGGTATGATGCCCTGTTAGCCAGTAATGTTTAGTTTTTGTAATGGTATGATGCCCTGTTAGCCAGTAATGTTTAGTTTTTGTAATGGTATGATGCCCTGTTAGCCAGTAATGTTTAGTTTTTGTAATGGTATGATGCTTTGTTAGCCAGTAATGTTTAGTTTTTGTAATGGTATGATGCCCTGTTAGCCAGTAATGTTTAGTTTTTGTAATGGTATGATGCTTTGTTAGCCAGTAATGTTTGGTTTTTGTAATGGTATGATGCCCTATTAGCCAGTAATGTTTGGTTTTTGTAATGGTATGATGCCCTGTTAGCCAGTAATGTTTAGTTTTTGTAATGGTATGATGCTTTGTTAGCCAGTAATGTTTGGTTTTTGTAATGGTATGATGTCCTGTTAGCCAGTAATGTTTAGTTTTTGTAATGGTATGATGTCCTGTTAGCCAGTAATGTTTAGTTTTTGTAATGGTATGATGCTTTGTTAGCCAGTAATGTTTAGTTTTTGTAATGGTATGATGCTTTGTTAGCCAGTAATGTTTAGTTTTTGTAATGGTATGATGCTTTGTTAGCCAGTAATGTTTGGTTTTTGTAATGGTATGATGTCCTGTTAGCCAGTAATGTTTAGTTTTTGTAATGGTATGATGTCCTGTTAGCCAGTAATGTTTAGTTTTTGTAATGGTATGATGCTTTGTTAGCCAGTAATGTTTAGTTTTTGTAATGGTATGATGTCCTGTTAGCCAGTAATGTTTGGTATTTGTAATGGTATGATGTCCTGTTAGCCAGTAATGTTTAGTTTTTGTAATGGTATGATGTCCTGTTAGCCAGTAATGTTTAGTTTTTGTAATGGTATGATGCTTTGTTAGCCAGTAATGTTTGGTTTTTGTAATGGTATGATGTCCTGTTAGCCAGTAATGTTTAGTTTTTGTAATGGTATGATGCCCTGTTAGCCAGTATTGTTTAGTTTTTGTAATGGTATGATGCTTTGTTAGCCAGTAATGTTTAGTTTTTGTAATGGTATGATGTCCTGTTAGCCAGTAATGTTTAGTTTTTGTAATGGTATGATGTCCTGTTAGCCAGTAATGTTTAGTTTTTGTAATGGTATGATGTCCTGTTAGCCAGTAATGTTTAGTTTTTGTAATGGTATGATGCCCTGTTAGCCAGTAATATATAGTTTTTGTAATGGTATGATGTCCTGTTAGCCAGTAATGTTTAGTTTTTGTAATGGTATGATGTCCTGTTAGCCAGTAATGTTTAGTTTTTGTAATGGTATGATGCTTTGTTAGCCAGTAATGTTTGGTTTTTGTAATGGTATGATGTCCTGTTAGCCAGTAATGTTTGGTTTTTGTAATGGTATGATGTCCTATTAGCCAGTAATGTTTAGTTTTTGTAATGGTATGATGCTTTGTTAGCCAGTAATGTTTGGTTTTTGTAATGGTATGATGTCCTGTTAGCCAGTAATGTTTAGTTTTTGTAATGGTATGATGCCCTGTTAGCCAGTAATGTTTAGTTTTTGTAATGGTATGATGTCCTGTTAGCCAGTAATGTTTAGTTTTTGTAATGGTATGATGTCCTGTTAGCCAGTAATGTTTAGTTTTTGTAATGGTATGATGCCCTGTTAGCCAGTAATATATAGTTTTTGTAATGGTATGATGTCCTGTTAGCCAGTAATGTTTAGTTTTTGTAATGGTATGATGTCCTGTTAGCCAGTAATGTTTAGTTTTTGTAATGGTATGATGCCCTGTTAGCCAGTAATATATAGTTTTTGTAATGGTATGATGTCCTGTTAGCCAGTAATGTTTAGTTTTTGTAATGGTATGATGTCCTGTTAGCCAGTAATGTTTAGTTTTTGTAATGGTATGATGTCCTGTTAGCCAGTAATGTTTAGTTTTTGTAATGGTATGATGTCCTGTTAGCCAGTAATGTTTAGTTTTTGTAATGGTATGATGTTCTGTTAGCCAGTAATGTTTAGTTTTTGTAATGGTATGATGCCCTGTTAGCCAGTAATGTTTAGTTTTTGTAATGGTATGATGCCCTGTTAGCCAGTAATGTTTAGTTTTTGTAATGTTATGATGTCCTGTTAGCCAGTAATGTTTAGTTTTTGTAATGGTATGATGCCCTGTTAGCCAGTAATGTTTAGTTTTTGTAATGGTATGATGCTTTGTTAGCCAGTAATATATAGTTTTTGTAATGGTATGATGTCCTGTTAGCCAGTAATATATAGTTTTTGTAATGGTATGATGTCCTGTTAGCCAGTAATGTTTAGTTTTTGTAATGGTATAATGTCCTGTTAGCCAGTAATGTTTGGTATTTGTAATGGTATGATGTCCTATTAGCCAGTAATGTTTGGTTTTTGTAATGGTATGATGCCCTGTTAGCCAGTAATGTTTAGTTTTTGTAATGGTATGATGTCCTGTTAGCCAGTAATGTTTGGTTTTTGTAATGGTATGATGCCCTGTTAGCCAGTAATGTTTGGTTTTTGTAATGGTATGATGCCCTGTTAGCCAGTAATGTTTGGTTTTTGTAATGGTATGATGCCCTGTTAGCCAGTAATGTTTGGTTTTTGTAATGGTATGATGCCCTGTTAGCCAGTAATGTTTGGTTTTTGTAATGGTATGATGCCCTGTTAGCCAGTAATGTTTGGTTTTTGTAATGGTATGATGTCCTATTAGCCAGTAATGTTTAGTTTTTGTAATGGTATGATGTCCTGTTAGCCAGTAATGTTTAGTTTTTGTAATGGTATGATGTCCTGTTAGCCAGTAATATATAGTTTTTGTAATGGTATGATGTCCTGTTAGCCAGTAATGTTTAGTTTTTGTAATGGTATGATGCCCTGTTAACTAGTCATGTTTAGTTTTTGTAATGGTATGATGCCCTGTTAGCCAGTAATATATAGTTTTTGTAATGGTATGATGTCCTGTTAGCCAGTAATATATAGTTTTTGTAATGGTATGATGTCCTGTTAGCCAGTAATGTTTAGTTTTTGTAATGGTATAATGTCCTGTTAGCCAGTAATGTTTGGTTTTTGTAATGGTATGATGCCCTGTTAGCCAGTAATATATAGTTTTTGTAATGGTATGATGTCCTGTTAGCCAGTAATGTTTAGTTTTTGTAATGGTATGATGTCCTGTTAGCCAGTAATGTTTAGTTTTTGTAATGGTATGATGCCCTGTTAGCCAGTAATGTTTGGTTTTTGTAATGGTATGATGTCCTGTTAGCCAGTAATATATAGTTTTTGTAATGGTATGATGTCCTGTTAGCCAGTAATGTTTGGTATTTGTAATGGTATGATGTCCTGTTAGCCAGTAATGTTTGGTATTTGTAATGGTATGATGTCCTGTTAGCCAGTAATATATAGTTTTTGTAATGGTATGATGTCCTGTTAGCCAGTAATGTTTAGTTTTTGTAATGGTATGATGTCCTGTTAGCCAGTAATGTTTGGTATTTGTAATGGTATGATGCCCTGTTAGCCAGTAATGTTTGGTATTTGTAATGGTATGATGTCCTGTTAGCCAGTAATGTTTGGTTTTTGTAATGGTATGATGTCCTGTTAGCCAGTAATGTTTGGTATTTGTAATGGTATGATGTCCTGTTAGCCAGTAATGTTTAGTTTTTGTAATGGTATGATGTCCTATTAGCCAGTAATGTTTAGTTTTTGTAATGGTATGATGTCCTGTTAGCCAGTAATATATAGTTTTTGTAATGGTATGATGCCCTGTTAGCCAGTAATGTTTAGTTTTTGTAATGGTATGATGTCCTGTTAGCCAGTAATGTTTGGTATTTGTAATGGTATGATGTCCTGTTAGCCAGTAATATATAGTTTTTGTAATGGTATGATGCCCTGTTAGCCAGTAATGTTTGGTATTTGTAATGGTATGATGTCCTGTTAGCCAGTAATGTTTAGTTTTTGTAATGGTATGATGTCCTGTTAGCCAGTAATGTTTGGTATTTGTAATGGTATGATGTCCTGTTAGCCAGTAATGTTTAGTTTTTGTAATGGTATGATGTCCTGTTAGCCAGTAATGTTTAGTTTTTGTAATGGTATGATGCCCTGTTAGCCAGTAATGTTTGGTTTTTGTAATGGTATGATGTCCTGTTAGCCAGTAATATATAGTTTTTGTAATGGTATGATGTCCTGTTAGCCAGTAATGTTTGGTATTTGTAATGGTATGATGTCCTGTTAGCCAGTAATGTTTGGTATTTGTAATGGTATGATGTCCTGTTAGCCAGTAATATATAGTTTTTGTAATGGTATGATGTCCTGTTAGCCAGTAATGTTTAGTTTTTGTAATGGTATGATGTCCTGTTAGCCAGTAATGTTTGGTATTTGTAATGGTATGATGTCCTGTTAGCCAGTAATGTTTGGTATTTGTAATGGTATGATGTCCTGTTAGCCAGTAATATATAGTTTTTGTAATGGTATGATGCCCTGTTAGCCAGTAATGTTTGGTATTTGTAATGGTATGATGTCCTGTTAGCCAGTAATGTTTGGTATTTATAATGGTATGATGTCCTGTTAGCCAGTAATGTTTAGTTTTTGTAATGGTATGATGTCCTGTTAGCCAGTAATGTTTAGTTTTTGTAATGGTATGATGTCCTGTTAGCCAGTAATGTTTAGTTTTTGTAATGGTATGATGTCCTGTTAGCCAGTAATATATAGTTTTTGTAATGGTATGATGTCCTGTTAGCCAGTAATGTTTGGTATTTGTAATGGTATGATGTCCTGTTAGCCAGTAATGTTTGGTATTTATAATGGTATGATGTCCTGTTAGCCAGTAATGTTTAGTTTTTGTAATGGTATGATGTCCTGTTAGCCAGTAATGTTTAGTTTTTGTAATGGTATGATGTCCTGTTAGCCAGTAATGTTTGGTATTTGTAATGGTATGATGTCCTGTTAGCCAGTAATATATAGTTTTTGTAATGGTATGATGTCCTGTTAGCCAGTAATGTTTAGTTTTTGTAATGGTATGATGTCCTGTTAGCCAGTAATGTTTAGTTTTTGTAATGGTATGATGCTTTGTTAGCCAGTAATGTTTAGTTTTTGTAATGGTATGATGCCCTGTTAGCCAGTAATGTTTGGTATTTGTAATGGTATGATGTCCTGTTAGCCAGTAATATATAGTTTTTGTAATGGTATGATGTCCTGTTAGCCAGTAATGTTTAGTTTTTGTAATGGTATGATGTCCTGTTAGCCAGTAATGTTTGGTATTTGTAATGGTATGATGTCCTGTTAGCCAGTAATGTTTAGTTTTTGTAATGGTATGATGTCCTGTTAGCCAGTAATGTTTAGTTTTTGTAATGGTATGATGTCCTGTTAGCCAGTAATGTTTAGTTTTTGTAATGGTATGATGCCCTGTTAGCCAGTAATATATAGTTTTTGTAATGGTATGATGTCCTGTTAGCCAGTAATGTTTAGTTTTTGTAATGGTATGATGCCCTGTTAGCCAGTAATATATAGTTTTTGTAATGGTATGATGTCCTGTTAGCCAGTAATGTTTGGTTTTTGTAATGGTATGATGTCCTGTTAGCCAGTAATGTTTGGTATTTATAATGGTATGATGCCCTGTTAGCCTGTCATGTTTAGTTTTTGTAATGGTATGATGTCCTGTTAGCCTGTCATGTTTAGTTTTTGTAATGGTATAATGTCCTGTTAGCCAGTAATGTTTGTTATTTGTAATGGTATAATGTCCTGTTAGCCAGTAATGTTTGGTATTTGTAATGGTATAATGTCCTGTTAGCCAGTAATGTTTGGTTTTTGTAATGGTATAATGTCCTGTTAGCCTGTCATGTTTAGTTTTTGTAATGGTATGATGTCCTGTTAGCCTTTCATGTTTGGTTTTTGTAATGGTATGATGCCCTGTTAGCCTTTCATGTTTGGTTTTTGTAATGGTATGATGTCCTGTTAGCCTTTCATGTTTGGTTTTTGTAATGGTATGATGTCCTGTTAGCTTTTCATGTTTGGTTTTTGTAATGGTATGATGCCCTGTTAGGCTTTCATGTTTGGTTTTTGTAATGGTATGATGCCCTGTTAGCCTTTCATGTTTAGTTTTTGTAATGGTATAATGTCCTGTTAGCCAGTAATGTTTGGTATTTGTAATGGTATAATGTCCTGTTAGCCAGTAATGTTTGGTATTTGTAATGGTATAATGTCCTATTAGCCAGTAATGTTTGGTATTTGTAATGGTATGATGCCCTGTTAGCCAGTAATGTTTAGTTTTTGTAATGGTATGATGCCCTGTTAGCCAGTAATGTTTGGTTTTTGTAATGGTATGATGTCCTGTTAGCCAGTAATGTTTAGTTTTTGTAATGGTATGATGCCCTGTTAGCCAGTAATGTTTGGTTTTTGTAATGGTATGATGTCCTGTTAGCCAGTAATGTTTAGTTTTTGTAATGGTATGATGCCCTGTTAGCCAGTAATGTTTAGTTTTTGTAATGGTATGATGCCCTGTTAGCCAGTAATGTTTAGTTTTTGTAATGGTATGATGCCCTGTTAGCCAGTAATGTTTGGTATTTGTAATGGTATGATGCCCTGTTAGCCAGTAATGTTTGGTATTTGTAATGGTATGATGCCCTGTTAGCCAGTAATGTTTGGTATTTGTAATGGTATGATGCCCTGTTAGCCAGTAATGTTTAGTTTTTGTAATGGTATGATGTCCTGTTAGCCAGTAATGTTTGGTATTTGTAATGGTATGATGCCCTGTTAGCCAGTAATGTTTAGTTTTTGTAATGGTATGATGCCCTGTTAGCCTGTCATGTTTAGTTTTTGTAGGTGCATTCTTTTTTGGCTTTAAAATGCAGATCTCTGTTTGAAGTCAATACATTTTCTGTGCTGATTTGAGTATCTGATATTGCAATAGATTGCTGTATTATTTTGATGAGTTGGCACAAAGACAGAATGTCTTGTTGTGCAATGAAATGTTCACAAATAACTGACAACTAATCCTCCAGTAAACAATAAGGCATTCTGAACTTAAAAATGTTTGTAATTAATTTTCTTGTCTCCACTGAAATTCTTTACTTAATCCTTTTATTTTGAATTCAGCTCCCCATGTATAGATTTTTGGAAATATAGCTTATTTGCTTTAAACTTGATTAATTAGTTTTTAACATAGCATGATAAAAAGTTAGGAGATTGTCACCTGCCCCAGTTAGGAATATTTAGGTTGATCAAATTAAGAGTTTTAATAATGATCCAATTATGAGTTTTTAACATGACCCAGTTAGGAATATCTACTTTAATTCAATAACTAGTTTTTAATATGACCCAGTTAGGAGTATCTACTTTAATTCAGTAACTAGTTTTTAACATGACCCAGTTAGGAATATCTACTTTAATTCAGTAAATCGTTTTTAACATGACCCAGTTAGGAGTATCTACTTTAATTCAGTAAATCGTTTTTAGCATGACCCAGTTAGGAGTATCTACTTTAATTCAGTAACTAGTTTTTAACATGACCCAGTTAGGAATATCTACTTTAATTCAGTAACTAGTTTTTAACATGACCCAGTTATGAGTATCTACTTTAATTCAGTAAATCGTTTTTAACATGACCCAGTTATGAGTATCTACTTTAATTCAGTAAATCGTTTTTAACATGACCCAGTTAGGAGTATCTACTTTAATTTAGTAACTAGTTTTTAACATGACCCAGTTAGGAGTATCTACTTTAATTTAGTAACTAGTTTTTAACATGACCCAGTTAGGAGTATCTACTTTAATTTAGTAACTAGTTTTTAACATGACCCAGTTAGGAGTATCTACTTTAATTTAGTAACTAGTTTTTAACATGACCCAGTTAGGAGTATCTACTTTAATTCAGTAAATAGTTTTTAACTTGAATCAGCTAAGACTATTTTATTTGACCCAGTTAAGATCATTGAACTTGATCCAGTTTGGAATTTTTAAAATATTTCATTTAGGTTTCTTAAACTTGAACCAAATAGGAATTTAAAACTTATTCAAATACATGTAGGAGGTGTTTGGTTTGATCAAAGTAGGAGTGTTTTAGATGATTCAGTTAGGAGTTTTTAACTTCATGCAGTTAGGATTTCTTTTACTTTAGCCAGTTAAGAGTTTTTATTAGGTAGAATCCCCTTAATAAGGAACAACATTTGGTGATCACATGATTTTGTTCATTGTGGACAGGTTTCTTTTATACAGAGGTTGAATAGTAATAAAATCAAGAAAGGAGCTTGTGATTGCTTGGATGTGATTGCTAAGACTAGTTTCATTGTAGTTCTTGTTCTTCAGTATCTATTACATCTTTATCAAATGTTGGCATTTGAATCTGCAACATTTTTCAATTGCTCTCACATTCTTTTTCTCAGCATTAACTTTGTAAATTTAAGACTTTGCTATTTTGTTATCATTGTCATCATCATTAACATTGCTATTATCATCATTAACATTGATATTATCATCATTAACATTGCTTTTATCATCATCATGATTATGACTAATAATTTATCCACAATATTGCCATTTTACATAATGGATTTTTTATGATCCTCATTTTCATCCTTTCTTCACTGCCAATCTTAGCGCCAGCGGTCATAGACCAGAGGAATTTATGGGATGGTCTTTTGTTTATTGTCTGTTCAATGGTCTTGGATGACTGAGTGATCTTCCTCCTCATGATCATGGTTAGTCTTATCATCATGTTAAATGTTGCGTATTTTTGTCAACATTACCACCACTGCTACTAACAACATCACCACCATCACCATCTCCATTTTTCTTCATATTTTATGGTGTATGTATTTGTTTTTGGTAATTACAATGTGTAATTTGGCCAAATGTCTTCAAAACTTTATTAAGTCCAAAAACATTTATATTCATTTTTTTTACTTGAGCCCTTAAAACCATACCATTGGTAACCACTGGAGTGTGAAAATCTCTTAAAACCATAAAATGGGTAACCACTGTAGTGTGAAACTTTTTAACCCATTTTATCCTGTGTACCAATTTCAACTACAGTGCCAGATTCCTGAGAAGCAATTCTAAATACATTGTGGTAAAATGAAGCATCATACAGCAGCAGTTTTGATGGTTTTCACCATGTTTACAAAAAATGTTGTAACATTGTTTTTTTTTCTCTTTTAAAGTAGAGAAAACTATGTATTTCTGAAAAGGTAATGAAATTTGCAACACAGTGATGTTTTGTTATCATTTATCAATGTAGGTGCTCACATCTGTATTTTGAAATATGACTTTAAAGAAGAAAAATACAAATTAAACAAATTAGCACCATGTTCAGTGAATCTTTTGTACATAAAGATTAATGAAATACTCTCTGAAGTATGTGTTCTATGTTTAGCATTTTGGACCAAAATTGAAGTTTCTAGTACTGTTAGTTCACAGGTTATATGAATTTAACTAAAATTGGACAACAAAACACATGGAACAATTTGTTTACTTTACACTCTAGAACATGTATTTCAGCATGCAGTTTCTCATGAAAACTTGTCACAAATTAATCCTAGAAATATGTCAGTAAGATAAAGGCAATCAGTAAAATGTCATCAATCAAGGTAATCAATCAGTAAAATGTCATCAATCAAGGTAATCAATCAGTAAAATGTTATCAATCAAGGTAATCAATCAGTAAAATGTCATCAATCAAGGTAATCAATCAGTAAAATGTTATCAATCAAGGTAATCAATCAGTAAAATGTTATCAATCAAGGTAATCAATCAGTAAAATGTCATCAATCAAGGTAATCAATCAGTAAAATGTTATCAATCAAGGTAATCAATCAGTAAAATGTCATCAATCAAGGTAATCAATCAGTAAAATGTTATCAATCAAGGTAATCAATCAGTAAAATGTCATCAATCAAGGTAATCAATCAGTAAAATGTCATCAATCAAGGTAATCAATCAGTAAAATGTTATCAATCAAGGTAATCAATCAGTAAAATGTCATCAATCAAGGTAATCAATCAGTAAAATGTTATCAATCAAGGTAATCAATCAGTAAAATGTTATCAATCAAGGTAATCAATCAGTAAAATGTCATCAATCAAGGTAATCAATCAGTAAAATGTCATCAATCAAGGTAATCAATCAGTAAAATGTTATCAATCAAGGTAATCAATCAGTAAAATGTTATCAATCAAGGTAATCAATCAGTAAAATGTTATCAATCAAGGTAATCAATCAGTAAAATGTCATCAATCAAGGTAATCAATCAGTAAAATGTTATCAATCAAGGTAATCAATCAGTAAAATGTCATCAATCAAGGTAATCAATCAGTAAAATGTTTGTCCACATCATCATAATGTCAGTAATAACAATATTAGATCAATTTAAATCATGGATGCAATCGAGGTGAAAAAACATCCTGGATCCATTTCTTTTGAAAGCCTTTAAATTCAGCTTCATTCTCTGAAGCACTGTCAAAAAGTTCATGAAGCCATGTATAATCTCTTTCATCAACTTGATTCAATTCCAACCCATCATTTCAGTCAATATTATCATCAGAATCATCCAATTCATCAACTTCAGTGTCACTACCCTTGTTATCAGTATCCATGTCCCTACGAAACGATGACAACCGCTCCGGTGGCCTAGTGTTAGAGCGTCTGCCCCGGAAGCGGGAAGTTGTCGGTTCGATCCCTGGCCGAGTCATACCAAAGACTTACAAAAATGGTACTAACAGCTGCCTCGCTTGACGCTCAGCATAAAGAGGTTAGTGTTAGGACTGGTCGGCCTGGTGTCAGGATAATGGACCCCTCATCCAAGCATTTGTGAAGGATGAGGGGCATTATTGGAGTAAAGCCGGAGGCTGAGTGTATACATAGCATATTACTCTTTCATTGGCGGAAACGGCGCTCTTCAAAGAAAAAAACACTTTTTTCCTAAAACACGTGATTTCACCCGAGGTAGCCTATGTAAACATGCCACCCGCACGAGATATTCATAGTTTAAAGAGAAGTGTTTTGTTGTCTAAATAAGACAGGGAGGGAAAAACCTCATTCTGATGAAATCTCAACTTACAACAAAATGGGTGGGTGTATACATGCTCAGCCTCCGGCTTTACTCCAATAATGCCCCTCATCCTTCACAAATGCTTGGATGAGGGGTCCATTATTTTTCGTAAAGCATTCAGCATCACATGTATACATAGCACTTTTAAAGATTGACAACAAAACATTTGCTAAAACATCAAAGGTAAAAGTAAGCCTATTTCTGTTAAGTTGTAAATCATAAATCGAAATTATTTGCTATTAATAACTGCTTCAGCAAAACCCGTACTATTAGTCTGAATATCCCTTAGATAAAATTTGTGAAAAGTTTTCACTGATGCCTGAATCTGTTGTTTTTAATATAGTGTGCAAGGAACAGCCTTGTCTGAAAGCAGCTGATGCTGCAGCAGTTCTGTAAGAATGTGCTTTAAATTTAGAAGTATCAATTCCTGATTGTTCTAAAACCGTTTTTAACCATCTTGCAATAGTACTTGATGTCAGAGCTCTATAGGAACAATAAGATACCAGAAATTGAGTAGATTTCCGAAGATTTTTAGTTCTGTCAAGATAATGCAGCAAGGTATGCATAGCACAAAGCTTTTCATCATCATAATGTAGTAGTTCCAACTGGAATTTCTTACCTTGCCTGGAAGTTTTCAACAGATCCAAAAAATTGAATACTATTTTATTTGTCATACAAGTCATGTTATGTAATTTCAAAGATTTTAGAGTTTGTGCTCTTGGAGCTGTAGATAATGCAATAAGAGCAACGAGCTTCATTGTTAATAACCTTAAAGATACAGTTTCCAAAGGAAAAAGGGTACACAGGTATTTTAAAACAATGTTTACATCCCAAGTATCCATATACCTTGGTTTTGGCAGACTTTTGTTAAACAATCCCTTCAAGTATCTATGGATTTGAACACCATGCATTATGAAACATTCTCAAAGTAATAACTAACATTGCCTTGTGAGTATTGACAACACTATGACTTACCTTCAGTTACCAAAGAATCTAAGTAAGAAATAATTGTTACCTCAGAGACACAAAAGGGATTAATTTTCCTGATTTTACACCAAAAACACCATTTTTTCCATGCCAAGTTATACTGTTTAATTGTCCCTGATCTCCATGAATTAATAATGATGTCCACAGCTGTTCTTGGAAGTCCTTGGTTTGGGAGTAATCTCCTGATACAATCACCATGGTTAAGGATAAGGTCTTCCCTAGAGGATGAATTTGACCATTGTGTGGAAGAGTCAGTATATTTTTGTGTCTTGGAAGTCTAATTGGAAGAGAAATTAAACATGACAAGAGCAAAGGAAACCAGGATTGTGATGTCCAATGTGGAACAATTAATAGTGCTTTACTAACCTTATCGGCAATAATTTTATTCAATATTTTCCCAAGAAGATTAAACGGGGGGAAAATATAAGGGGTTAAATCATGCCAGGAGAATTAAAAAGCATCAATTTTAAATGCACCTGGTTCTGGGAACCACAAAGTGAACTTCTTCAACTGACAGTTTAATCTAGATGCAAAAAGATCTATGTCTGGAACAAATGTCTGTGCACACACTCTGTGAAAGATTTCTTTCTTTAGCATCCATTCAGTGGAGTCAGAAAAGTTCCTTGACAGATAATCTGCCTGTACATTATCTTTGCCTGCAATATAGACTGCAGATATGAAAATTTCCCTTTCCAAATACCATTCCCAAATCTGTTTAGCTAGCTGATCCATTTGAATTGATGCCATTCCACCCATCTTATTAATATAAGAGACCGCACATATGTTGTCAGACTGAATCTCAATATGTACATTTTTGTGATCTGAATGAAAAGCTTGTAAGGCAAAAGAAATTGCTAATAACTCTAGGTAATTTATTGAAAAAATAGTCTCACTCTTGTCCCATCTACCAGAGACCGACCTGTTTGAATCCAGTGCATAAGCTCCCCACCCTGAGAATGATGCATCAGTTTGAATAGTAAAAGCAATGTTGTCTTGTTTAATAGATTTCCCATTCCTGGCAGCCACATTTAGGTACCACCATTTAAGTTCCTGTATACTTTGAGAGGATAACTGAACTGTACAATCATAAGTTTTATTTTCACTCAGACCTTTTATTTTATCACGTTCCAAATACCTGTAGTGCATTGGGGCTTCCAGTATTGCATAAAAGGCATGAATGAGCATACCAATAAATGAAGCCAACTCTTGTATTCTAACATACTTTATATCCAAGAGTTTCTTGGCAAAAACCTGGATTTTTTCCACTTTATGCTCAGAAAGATAAACTTTAAACTTAACAGTCCAACACAAAACCAAAAAAGAGAATTCGTTGAGATGGAATAAGCATAGATTTTTCTAGATTGATTGTGAAACCAAGAGATTTCAAAGTCTCAATCATAGTCCAAGTATTTTGTAAGCAAATGTGACTCTCAGCATCCAAATTCAACGAGTCATCAATATAATAAAGAACACCTAACGCTCTGCTGCCTAAACCATGCATAAATGGGTTTTAGGATCTTAGTGAAAACTCTTGGAGCAGAAGAAAGCCCAAAAGGTAAACATACAAACTGAAAAAGCTGACCATTACAAACAAACTTTAGAAACTTCTGATAATCTCTATGTATTGGAATACTAAAATAAGCATCTTTTAGATCAATGGAAGTAAAGAAATCATTTTTCTGGACAATATCTAAAACAATTTGAAATGTTTCTTGCTTAAAATGTTCATAATGAACAAATTTATTCAACTGTTTCAGGTTAATAACTGGCCGAAAGTTTCCACTTGATTTGGGAACAATAAAAATGTTTGAAATAAATTGATTTTCCTCACAATGGGATGGAACTATAGCTCCTTTATGTAGAAGTTAAGTGATTTCATTAGATAAAATTGTTTTCTGCTCAGTTGAGACTGGAATTTCCTTAGGCAAAAAGGACTGAAAAGGCATGGAATCAAATTCAATTTTGTAACCCGAAACTGTTTGCAAAATCCACGGATCACAAGTAAAACCACACCATACAGCAAAACATTGTTTCAGTTTTCCAACAGAACTTACCTCAACCAATTTTAATTTATGAGCCCGTTTGGGGAACTAGTAGAGGCAGGTTTCCTTCCTCGATTGGAATTTTGGTATTGATACCTGTACGAATATTTAGAACTATAAGGTTGAGATCGAAACCTTGCCCTCGGATTGAACTCTGAACCTCGCATGGGTCCACCACCTCGAACACCACGGTCTCTAGTAAAATCTTTGTGAATATGGGCAAAATTTTCTTTGGCAAGTGCAAAGCCAGTGTCACATCTTTTAACCTCCTTGGCCACATCATCCCCAAAAAGCATGGATGTTATGGGGGTATGCATATTACACAGATTGGAATATTTCCGTTTCAAATGTGGTCGAATCATGTACCTTCTGAGGGAGACGTGATATTGTACCTGACCCATAAGGCTAATACCATCTGAAATTAAGGTCTTTGCCTTTTCATTTGCAGCAATCTGAGGCTTTAATAATTCTGCTAATTGGAGAATTGGCATAATGCTTGCAGCAACAAGATTTTGGATATCCCTAAAGGCTTTGTCATAAGAGTGCACTCGTTTATTAAGGTCATTCCAGAATTCCTGATTGACAAGCGGTGGGCCTAACCTATCACAGTTTTCTGGGATCTTGTACTTCTGTACAATTTCATCTGTTGCACATAAGGAAGTACATGCAGTGTTAATCAGCATTGCTAAGGATTTTGGTATGGGCTCTCCTTTCTGGGGAGTTTTCAGTTTGGGTAACTGCCACATATCAGCATTGTTAGTAGAAAGACAGTAGTAATCAGGCTGGAAAGCATCAAATAATGCCCCATTGATTTTCCCACTCAAAGAAATTTGCTCGAGTGGTCTACCTGCATTACCCTCTACTGGGGTAACATCAACATCGCTATATGGCCCTTCGTTTTCAACTTCTACATGTAACTCCGGTAACAGTTCACCAAACAGGGCATCAATTTCATTGACATCTGCCACAACAGGCTGCATATTATTTATACCCAATTTTGTCTTCAACAGCTCAATATCGGTTTCCAACAGATTATTTATATCGTGAGATTGGACGTCTTCGACTGTCCAACATTTTTTACTTGTTTTGTCGCCATAACAGGCTTGCATTTTGCCACCTTCTGAACTCTAGTCACAACAGACTTTAATTTTTTGTCTCTAGTTTTCTGTTTTTGTGGCTTCATAATTCCTTTCCCTCATGAGGAACTTGCCTCAGCTTCACAAAAGGTTGCAATATCCTCAGGCCCAAAACCCAAAAATTCTGAGTTGGCTTCAAGGTCAGTAATTGAGAGGACTTCGTCCTTGTCAGTAGCCATTACGACTAAATAAAAATAAACTAAAACAGTGAGCACGTATAGCTTGGACTACGTCCTAAGCTGGCTACAACAAACCTAGGCACACGACTATACTTACTATTTTGTACTTACCGCTCTGCTACAACGCCTGAATAAAATATGAATATCTCGTGCGGGTGGCATGTTTATATAGGCTACCTCAGGTGAAATCACGTGTTTTAGGAAAAAAGTGTTTTTTTCTTTGAAGTGCTCCGTTTCCGCCAATGACAGAGTAATATGCTATGTATACATGTGATGCTGAAGGCTTTACGAAAAATAATGTGACTGGGTGAGACATCATGCTACATGTCTGTGGCATGATGTCTCAGTGCTAGACATCACTATAAACTGCCTCACTGCAAACATCGTAGCGATATGACTAAAAAATTGTTAAAGCTACATTAAAAATCCTAATCAAACAAACAAACAAACAAACAAAATGATGATGAATAATTCATGAATTTTCATAAACTGTTCTTGAACGGTTCATGAACCTGGTTTTACTAGCACATTCTTTTTGTACACCACTTTATTTACTGGAATAATTATGATCCAACTCAAAACTATTTCATCCCTTACACTGAGTCTTAACACAACATTTGAGCATTTATATTGGAAAATTTTGTCACTGTTTTAATATTTATCTGAAGTTTGAGTCATATATGTTTTAATCAATATAATATCGCAGACTGTTTTGACAACATCATTACACTAAATATCCTTATATTATTTTATGCTTTTAAAGCTTTTCACCATTTTCTATTTATACAATGTCAGACTTGTGTCACATAGGTCCTTAGTATGCATCCACTCCAACTTCATGTGTTGCTTATATCTGCTTCTGGTTTCATCCCATTGTCATTATTGTGTATAATTTGACACATTAGCTATTTTAGTTTTCTTGTTTTAAATTACCAAATTACATCAGATCATAGAAATAGTAATGTCAGGAAAAAGAAAACGATATCGATACTGGGTCTAGTATCGAGATTAAAAGGGGTGGGTGGGGTGTTTAGTGATTTTCAAACTTCGAAGAGCACGTTTAAATTAGGTCTGAATAAAATCATGTATCATTAGTTTGTTTAAATCTAATATGACATAAAAGCCAATAAAAAAAGATTTCAAGATTTCTTTGTTGGTTACATGGTCAATGTATGAGATGTCCAAGATCTTGCAGTTTCATCTCATTTAGAAGGTTTGAACCCTTCTTTGTAAATCTGATGTGAGCACCCATATTAAAGGCATACAGAAAGATGGATATGACAATTGAGTGCATCAGCTTTATTATGGAACCAAAAGCAATGTTGGTATCTATCCATACTAATCTTAACCTTATTATTGATGCTGTTATCTGGGCAATTGATTTTGGAGCCCTCATCTGTGATAACTGATCACAAGCACTCAAACCGTTTGACTCTTTCCAGCTTCTGTCCACTGACCTTTATCTTCTAACTGATGCCATTGGTGTTGTTTTGTTTTTCAGCACTAATCTCCATGCCTTATGCTGTGGAGTTTGTGTTGATGCACTCAACCAAGTCAGCTAGTTCTTTTTCATCTCCAGCTAAACCATCAGTATCATCTGCAAAGTGAAGGTTTGTGATTGTTCTTCCTCTGATGCTGACAGTGCCCATGTGGTCATGCACTTAGGCATTCTCCATGATCCTTTCCAAGAAAATGTTGAAGAGTATAGGTGACAGTATTTGGTGACAAAATACTATACTAAAATACTAAAAGGGTATAGGTGACATTCTGTCTGACTCCAACTGTTGTTTGAAACCAATTGTCTCTGCTGCCATTGACGAGGATAGCACTGGTGGCTTTGTCATTGAGATGCTCAACAACCTACACCAAGTTTGAAATGATGTTTTGCTTCCTCATAGTTACCCATTAAGGCTGTATATTTATACCCTATCAAAGGCCCTATAAATCTTTAATGAGATATTATAGCTTCTGCTGATGCTGAAGATATTTCTTGCAAAGGAGTCTGAGATTAAGATTTGTTCTGTGGTGCTCCATCCTGCTCTAAAAGCAAGTCTACAATAATTTTCTCTGCTTGATGTTTTTATCTGTTGAAAATCACATTCAACATGACTTTATTTGGGTGAGTGATCAGACTGATGGTTCTGTAGTTTTGGCATAGCTGTTACTAAGGTTTCCTTTCTTGAGTAGCATGATGACCAAGGATTGAGTCCATGTGGTGGGCCATTTTCCTATCTGCCAAATCTTGTTGTGGATTGTTTTCAAGACTGTGACTATCTCTTCTCTTCCTGTTTGAATGAGCTTTGCTGGTATGTTGTAAATGCCAGCTGACTTTCCTTTTGTTAGTGACCTAACTTCGATTTCTACTTCTTCACAAAGAATGGAGTTTCTTCTTCTTGAGGGCAGTTTAGTACTGCTGAATCTCTTTGGGTCTTAAAATTCTGAACAGTATTCTGTCAAGTGCTTGAGGATCTCTTGATCTTCTATGAAGAATTTTCTGGATTTATCTTGGATGGTGGTCATTTTCCCTTGTTTATGGGTTGTGAGATCTTTCACCAGTTGATATGCTATTTTGCTATCATTTCTACTCAGTCTTCAATTTTGCAACACTGTCTTCCTATCCCGGAATCCTTTGCCTTTTAGATGCTTTTCCTGATCATGTTGTTTATCTCTCTGTATGTTCTAGCTCCATCATGATCTCTTTTTCCCTTTTTCAGTTCTCTTCTTTTGTCGCATAGTTCACTGACATCTGTTGTGACCCAAGCTTTCTTTGTTCAATGTGTTGTGTGAAGATAGTCTTAAACCCATAACATTGCTAACAACTGAAGTTAAGACTTTCTAAAACCCATAACATTGGTAACCACTGTAGTGTTAAGACATCCTTAAACCCATTACATTGATAAATATTGCATCAAGAAGATGTCTTTAAACCCATAACATTTGTAACCACTGTGGTGTCATGATAGCCTGGAGTTATGTATATTTGTTTTATATTTGCTTTTTCCATGATTATAGGTTATGTATAATTGTATTTGGATTTGACTTTATCCAGAATCAAGTTCACTGTTTATCAGACTAGGGACATTGATGTTGTTTTTATTTTGTAAATAAACAAATAATACATAGTTAATATATCTCTAGGAGTTGGGTAAAATATTAAGATCATTATCAATAAAGGAAATCATATTTATTTGGATCTGGGTCTAAGAAATTCCCCCCATAAAGAACCCATTGTACCTGATGTTTTCCATGTTCTTTTTTTTATAATTTTAGCAACAAATTGTATCTGTTTCCAACTTAGAATTATCTTGAAATGAATTTTGGACCTACATCCTGGCCCTACTTTTGTATCTTTGTGTTGTTTTTTTCACAAATATGATCTTGTGTACTTGAAACATTATTCATTCTCGCAATAGTATCAAAAGTGGAATCATTTGTCATGTTGTGTTCAGGTTTTCATTTGGGAGGGATTATTTATTAAAATTATTATTCTCTGGAATTACAAAGTGCTCAATAGTATTCTTGGACAGAAACATTAATTTGGAATTATAGTGAACTGCAAACAAGGACATAATATTGTGATTAACTGGAAGACTTATCACATCATCACACTTCAGACCACTGGTATATTAGTACATTCAAGACTACAGGCACATCAACACCTTCAGCTCTAGATATTTTTTTCTAACACTACTGTAATTTAATTAGAACATTATTCATTTTTGCTGGTGATAGAACTTGTTTGACTATTGGAATTTGAAATATCTGATGTTTTTAAATTTAATTTTGCATTTTAAGGGAATATATTATTTGTTGAAATTTTTACAAAACTTGTAGGGGCGCTTTCTGTTATGGATCACTGTCATCTGACCTCTGTCTGCGTGGGTTCAAGTCTCAGATTTGGCCAATGTGGTTATGTGAGAAAACTTGGCAGTAGCTTCTTGTATGTTGGTGGTTCTTTCGTTTTTCTTCCCCAGGTTCTTCTTCCATCAGTAATATGTATAGCCTATTGTGTGCTGAAAAATGGCGTTAAACCCTAAAACAACAACAACAACAAAACATGTTGGTTTTTGCTCTTTCCTGTAACTTAGTTTTAAGACCATAGAGTCATAATAAGCCATTGTTAAACACTGCTGTCCTGTACAATGAAGAGGTGTTTTCAAGTTTTGAAAAGTTATTTACCGGTACCTTATTTATTCAAGTTTTAGAATCTAATAAAAAATATATTGATTTTTTCCAAAAGAACTATGAGTCATACATAAATAATTACAGTGTATAATTTGTGTTGTGTTCATTAGATCATTTGGCTAAATCTTTAACAACAAACATTCATTTTTAAAACTGTAACTGGATAATACATTTTTTTGAATTACTGAATGGTATCCATATAGCTGACTCTATAAGAAGATGGTGATCATGCAGTAACCTTTTTCTAAATTCTGATAAATAGAGCTACTATAAGAAGATGGTGATCATGAAGTAACCTTTTTCTAAATTCTGATAAATAGAACTACTATAAGAAGATGGTGATCATGAAGTAACCTTTTTCTAAATTCTGATAAATAGAACTACTTTAAGAAGATGGTGATCATGAAGTAACCTTTTTCAAATCCAATTACATTGGTTTCAGGATCTTGCTTGAAGATTGTCCCACAGTTCTTATGTTCTTAGTCTTAGTGGTTTTGTTTGCTTAAAGGAATTCTCCAGCTGTAATGGAGAAATTAGAATCATGTGTGTTGTGTGCGTGTGTTTGGATTTTTAAGGTAGCTTTAACAGTTTGAGTCATATCACTACAGTGTGGCAGTTTATAGTGACGCCTAGGACTGTGGTATCATGCCACAGTGATTTAGCATCATGTCCCACCCAGTAACGTTATCCTGACACCAGTCCTAACATTAACTTCTTTATATTTGAACCTAAGCAAGGCAGCTGCTAGTACCATTTTTATAAGTCTTTGTTAATGACTTGGCCAGGGTTCGAACCCATAACTTCCTGCATCCCACTCCAGGAGTGGTCCAGAAATTAGAATCAATTAATTAATGGGTTTAATTAGAATGAATTATGTAATGGGGAAATTATGATCAATTAAATTAGGTAATGGTTAAAAATGAATTAATTATGTTCTGGGAAATTAGAATAAATTAGGTAATGGTTAATAAAGAATTAATTACCGTATTTTGGTGTGTATAACGCGCACCGATGTATAACGCGCACCCCGATTTTCGACCCAAAATAAGTGGAAAAAACGTAGTTCTGCCATATAACGCGCATGTGATATAATGCATTTTAAAATTTTGACTACCGCTATTTCGCTCCGTTTTCATAGTGCAACAACAGTTGGTCATTTTAGATAGTGAATGAAAAAGTGGCAATATTGATATTGTATCTTTCCGATTTTATTGTTGGCCCTTAAAAGGGCCCTTTAAATGTTCGTCTAGTTGACGCAGTCTATTGCATCAAATCCCTCAAATTCCACTTTGTCGTCATTACTTTCGAAAAGTCGCTGTATGTCTTGAATCAATTAAATACTGCTCACCGAGACAAAGCATTGTAACTATGTTGAGCGCATCAAAGCTTACCTGGCGCTGGTTACCGTGAAAAGACCTCACCGAGTCGATGAAGCATTGAAGCCATTGATTACTGTATAATCGCAAAGATATCTCAAATACTATGATTTAAGATGAGAAATAAAACTAAGTAACAAGCTTATTTTCCAAAGAGGAAAAAAAATGTTTCCCGACTTCATACATTGATTATTTTGTTCCACAACGTATCAGTGTTCCCGTAAGAAAGAACCCGTAGTCGCAAAAATATATATGTCCACAACAGATGCTCTGATGAGAACATTAACACTAGTTGAATTCTACACATATTATATTTCAATTCGACCAATAATAAATGAAGAAAAATTCGATTAGATCAACAGTTATGGAATACGGTACTGAACATTTACGAAACAAGTACGGTAATCCACACAGTGGTATTTGTTCCGCTCCAATGCGGCACTTTGCACAGCTTTTGAACAAAGGCAAGTCGTTATGTACATGTATTTCCGGCCGTGGCACAGAACAAAACTTGGCTCAGTGACGTGAAATGAAACCAGTTTATTAACATAAGCAATCAAAGAACAAGACTATTTGTAAGCATTATTTATTTCTTTAATACGGCTAGTACCGGTAAACATTTTAGTTACAATGCAATGTACAATGGATTTAATATTTCACAAGTAGTGAGTGCCTTCATCCTCTTCAGATCGACCTGGAAAAAATCTTTTTTTTTTAGTTCTTGTATACAACGCGCACCCCCGACTTAAGATAAGAAAATTAGGTTAAAAAAGTGCGCGTTATACACAACAAAATACGGTATGTTCTGGGAAATTAGAATAAATTAGGTAATGGTTAAAAAAGAATTAATTATGTTGTGGGAAATTAGAATAAATTAGGTAATGGTTAAAAAGAATTAATTATGTTGTGGGAAATTAGAATAAATTAGGTAATGGTTAAAAAAGAATTAATTATGTTGTGGGAAATTAGAATAAATTAGGTAATGGTTAAAAAAGAATTAATTATGTTGTGGGAAATTAGAATAAATTAGGTAATGGTTCAAAAAAGAATTAGTTATGTACTGGGAAATTAGAATCACTTATATAAGAGAGAAATTATAATCAGTCATGTAATAGGGAAATTATTAATCAATTATATAATTGGGAAATTAAAATTGATTATCTAATGGGGAAATCAGAATCAGTTAAATAATATATTCTTGGTTCATTCTTTTGATTTTGAAGATTTTAAAAGACAAAAAATATTATTAGTGTAACTAGCTCAAGCTGCGAAGGCAAACAACACAGTAATACCATCAGTTTGAAAGGTTACTTGGTGGCTTTATATGGATTGCTCAAGATGTTATTATCATAGTGCCCTGGGCCTACCAGTACACAAGATATTATCGTAGTACCCAGGGCTACCTGTACATAAAGTGGAATTTATTGGATGGAAACATCAAGACAATACGTATATTTTTGCTCCTTAAGGTACTGATGATACACTTTTAATAAAAACATCACACATACCATATTGATCATAATAACTGTACATAACTGCACTGTGCACTTTAAAAATAAATATGTGAGTTAGTGTCATAAAAGTCATCATTTACCGTATCATCAGAGTTCAATCCATTAAGATTTTACTTCTGTTAGACCTAGACTTACAAAAATGGTACAAACAGCTGCCTTGCTTGATGCTCAGCGTTAAGAGGTTAGTGTTAGCACTGGTCTGCCTGGTGTCAGGATAATGTGACTGGGTGGGACATCATGCTAAATGTCTGCGGCATGATGCCCCAATGATTGACATCACTATAAATTGCCTCACTGCAGACATAGTAGCGATATGACTGAAAAATTGTTAAAGCTACGTTAAAAATCCTAATCAAACAAACAAACTTCTGTTAGACCCATACTCCTATCTTGTTTTGTGAATTTAAAATTTTCTTTTGTGTTTATTGTTTGTTTTGTTTGGCTCTTTTGTAAGTTTGCCTTTCACAAAGACTTTCTGTTTGTAAACAAGTACTCATTTACATGTAAGTTTTGCAGAGTTTGATGTCAATTTATTATGTTGATCTGTATAATTGTTAATGGTAGAGCTCTTAACATCAAATTAAGAAACAACTTACAAAAAGAAAGCAAACAGGTTCGACAAAAACCATGGAAAAACTTGTGCCGATTACTTGTTTGAATGTCAGGATAAAACTTCTATGAACAAATAGATTATGAAAAAAGGCAACATCTGTTAAATGGAAACATAATACCACTAGCCTTTTACAAAATGTGCTTTATTTTATCAATATGGAAGCAAAATAAACATCTGTTAGGTGTTATATTCAAGAAAAAATAAAATCACAAATTCATATTCCATTTTTTTTATCCTTTGTTGCCTAAACATATTCATTGTTGTTTGTTTCCTTTTCTGTGTTATGACAAGGATTTTTTTTATGAAATTCCCTACAGTGTTTTATCATTAGTTGTAAATACAGAGAGAGAGAGAGAGAGAGAGAGAGAGAGAGAGAGAGAGAGAGTTGTCCTGGTGCAAAACTTTCCCATTCATCTAGGTATCCTTTTTCCTTTTCATGTATGTGCATAGCTAAAGGAGGATGATTCAGGATGCAGATTTTCAAAACCATGCAAAACTGCCATTTAGAACACTTTGATAAACTATTTTGTCTTGTAGGTACATAATAATGTGGTGAAGCAGAAACTTGACCAAGCATTTCCGTTTAGACTGCACAAACTTAGTATCAGAAAATAAAGAATATAAATTTTGATACATAATATGGATAGAACCTTTTTATTACTGGATAATAGGACCCGTAAGTGGTCTAAAGCGCTTACCATTATGGATCACTGCCATCTCATCTCAGTGGGTTAAAGTCTTCGATTCGGCCAATGTTGCTATGTGAGAAAGCTAAGTATGTCAGTAGCTTCTCATGGGTTGGTGGATCTTTCTGGGGTTCTTTCTCCACCATTTATACTGACTGCCATGTATAGCCTATATTGGGCTGAAAATGGTTTTTAACACTACAACAACAACAACAACAACAACTGGATAACACTTTGCAATTGCTTGAGATCAGTAAGATTTTTAAGTTGGTCCGAAAGTATGTAATTGTAACTAATGGTATACCAGATTGATAAATTTGTTTAATCACTGCATATGTCTGTTTATAAAGCTGTTATATCTTTGGTACATATATTTAGTTACTACACAAAGCTGTTATATCTTTGGTACATATATTTAGTTACTACACAAAGTTCTTATATCTGTGGTACATATATTTAGTTACTACACAAAGCTCTTATATCTTTGGTACATATATGTAGTTACTACACAAAGCTCTTATATCTTTGGTACATATATTTAGTTACTACACAAAGCTCTTATATCTTTGGTACATATATTTAGTTACTACACAGAGCTCTTATATTTTTGGTACATATATTTAGTTACTACACAAAGCTCATATCTTTGGTACATATATTTAGTTACTACACAAAGCTATTATATCTTTGTTACATATATTTAGTTACTACACAAAGCTCTTATATCTTTGGTACATATATTTAGTTACTACACAAAGCTATTATATCATTGGTATATATATTTAGTTACTACACAAAGCTCTTATATCTTTGGTACATATATTTAGTTACTACACAAAGCTCTTATATCTTTGGTACATATATTTAGTTACTGCACAAAGTTCTTATATCTTTGGTACATATATTTAGTCACTACACAAAGCTCATATCTTTGGTACATATATTTAGTTACTACACAAAGCTATTATATCTTTGTTACATATATTTAGTTACTACACAAAGCTCTTATATCTTTGGTACATATATTTAGTTACTACACAAAGCTATTATATCTTTGGTACATATATTTAGTTACTACACAAAGATCTTATATTTTTGGTACATATATTTAGTTACTACACAAAGCTGTTATATCTTTTGGTACATATATTTAGTTACTACACAAAGCTGTTATATCTTTGGTACATATATTTAGTTACTACACAAAGCTCTTATATCTTTGGTACATATATATAGTTACTATACAAAGCTTTTATATCTTTGATACATATATTTAATTACTACACAAAGCTGTTATATCATTGGTACATATATTTAGTTACTGCACAAAGCTATTATATCTTTGGTACATATATTTAGTTACTACACAAAGCTCTTATATATTTGGTACATATATTTAGTTACTACACAAAGTTATTACATCTTTTGTACATATATTTAGTTCCTAGACAAAGATCTTATATCTTTGGTACATATATTTAGTCACCACACAAAGCTATTGTATCATTTGTATGTATATTTAGGTGTTCTAAATATGTTCCACCTGAAGTGAAATTTAAAGTCATCTGTCTACCTATCCCACCTACCATCATCAGTGCCAGCATCTTCATATTTGTTCACATCTTTTTGTCTTCCAGGTATACATTAGCATGTCTTTGCTATAAATGCCTAGAAGTTACTGTTTTATATTATTACAATATTGTATCCAAAGTTTTAAATGTCTCATTAGAACTTTTGAATGTTGAGATTATGTGTTTACTTTTTGGTTTTAGCCATGTTATAAAACTACCGTAAATAGAAAAATTTAAATGAAGAATAAATGGACAACATTCTTTTGCATACCAGGACCCAGCTGCATGTGGAATGAATTGCCCATTGAAATTAGACACAAAGACACAGTGATCCCTTTTAAGAGTGCTCTTAAAACTCACCTTTTTTGGCTGCCAGAACAAACTTATAGAACTAATAATGTTTCCTATTTTAAATATTTTCAGCATATTTTTATGTTTTCTAATTTCATGGTGTTTGTTTTTTTGCTTGTTTGGTAGTCATATCATTATTTATGTTGTAAAGCACTTAGAGCTTCTAAAGATTATGTGCTATACAAAGTCCTCATTATTATTATTATTATTATTATTATTATTATTATTATTATTATTATTATATATCAATCATACTTGTTACCACAATGAAATAATGGTGTCTGCCCTTTATTCACAGTCTCCGCAACAAGTTTTTTCTGAAGCAATGAGCTTTCTTGCCCTTTGTTCACAATCTCTGAAACATATCACTGAATAAGGTTTCTTGCCATTTATTCACAAAATCTTCAACAGGTTGTCACTCAAATTCTGAGGTGTCTTGCCCGTTAATAATGGCCATCAGAGCAGTTTCTCACTCTGTTGACAAGTCAGTTGTAAATGTTAGTTTTGTAAAATGTAGTTCTACTTACAATGAGTCATATGTTAAAGGATTTTAATGGTTTTTTTTACTGTCACATTACTGGTTGTAAGTCTTGTATTTGAGAATTTTTAAGACAATAGTGTTTTTTTTTTACTGTCACATTACTGGTTGTAAGTCTTGTATTTGAGAATTTTTAAGATAATAGTGTTTTTTTTTACTGTCACATTACTGGTTGTAAGTCTTGTATTTGAGAATTTTTAAGACAATAGTGTTTTTTTTTACTGTCACATTACTGGTTGTAAGTCTTGTATTTGAGAATTTTTAAGACAATAGTGT
Source organism: Unio pictorum (assembly GCA_030141615.1). Taxonomy (NCBI): domain Eukaryota; kingdom Metazoa; phylum Mollusca; class Bivalvia; order Unionida; family Unionidae; genus Unio; species Unio pictorum. The sequence goes on along the minus strand of JARLTB010000027.1, from coordinate 638,157 downwards.
TTTTTTTTACTGTCACATTACTGGTTGTAAGTCTTGTATTTGAGAATTTTTAAGACAATAGTGTTTTTTTTTACTGTCACATTACTGGTTGTAAGTCTTGTATTTGAGAATTTTTAAGACAATAGTGTTTTTTTTTACTGTCACATTACTGGTTGTAAGTCTTGTATTTGAGAATTTTTAAGACAATAGTGGTTTTTTTTACTGTCACATTATTGGTTGTAAGTCTTGTATTTGAGAATTTTTAAGACAATAGTGTTTTTTTTTACTGTCACATTACTGGTTGTAAGTCTTGTATTTGAGAATTTTTAAGACAATAGTGTTTTTTTTTACTGTCACATTACTGGTTGTAAGTCTTGTATTTGAGAATTTTTAAGACAATAGTGTTTTTTTTTAATGTCACATTACTGGTTGTAAGTCTTGTATTTGAGAATTTTTAAGACAATAGTGTTTTTTTTTAATGTCACATTACTGGTTGTAAGTCTTGTATTTGAGAATTTTTAAGACAATAGTGTTTTTTTTTACTGTCACATTACTGGTTGTAAGTCTTGTATTTGAGAATTTTTAAGACAATAGTGTTTTTTTTTAATGTCACATTACTGGTTGTAAGTCTTGTATTTGAGAATTTTTAAGACAATAGTGTTTTTTTTACTGTCACATTACTGGTTGTAAGTCTTGTATTTGAGAATTTTTAAGACAATAGTGTTTTTTTTTACTGTCACATTACTGGTTGTAAGTCTTGTATTTGAGAATTTTTAAGACAATAGTGTTTTTTTTTACTGTCACATTACTGGTTGTAAGTCTTGTATTTGAGAATTTTTAAGACAATAGTGTTTTTTTTTAATGTCACATTACTGGTTGTAAGTCTTGTATTTGAGAATTTTTAAGACAATAGTGTTTTTTTTTACTGTCACATTACTGGTTGTAAGTCTTGTATTTGAGAATTTTTAAGACAATAGTGTTTTTTTTACTGTCACATTACTGGTTGTAAGTCTTGTATTTGAGAATTTTTAAGACAATAGTGTTTTTTTTACTGTCACATTACTGGTTGTAAGTCTTGTATTTGAGAATTTTTAAGACAATAGTGTTTTTTTTACTGTCACATTACTGGTTGTAAGTCTTGTATTTGAGAATTTTTAAGACAATAGTGTTTATTTTACTGTCACATTACTGGTTGTAAGTCTTGTATTTGAGAATTTTTAAGACAATAGTGGTTTTATACTGTCACATTACTGGTTGTAAGTCTTGTATTTGAGAATTTTTAAGACAATAGTGTTTTTTTTACTGTCACATTACTGGTTGTAAGTCTTGTATTTGAGAATTTTTAAGACAATAGTGTTTTTTTTTACTGTCACATTATTGGTTGTAAGTCTTGTATTTGAGAATTTTTAAGACAATAGTGGTTTTTTTTACTGTCACATTACTGGTTGTAAGTCTTGTATTTGAGAATTTTTAAGACAATAGTGTTTTTTTTTACTGTCACATTACTGGTTGTAAGTCTTGTATTTGAGAATTTTTAAGACAATAGTGTTTTTTTTACTGTCACATTACTGGTTGTAAGTCTTGTATTTGAGAATTTTTAAGACAATAGTGTTTTTTTTTACTGTCACATTACTGGTTGTAAGTCTTGTATTTGAGAATTTTTAAGACAATAGTGTTTTTTTTACTGTCACATTACTGGTTGTAAGTCTTGTATTTGAGAATTTTTAAGACAATAGTGGTTTTATACTGTCACAAATATCAGTTTTACGAGCGATTAGTTTTATATTTGAGGATGCTACTGGTTGTTTTATTGCAGATATCAGTTTTTGTGGTATTGAGACATATTTAGGGATTTGAGGATGACAATGGCTGTTTTACTATTGCAAATATCAGTTTAACTGGTAATGAGTTTTATATTTGAGATTCAAGGACAATAATTATTGTTTTTCTATGGCATTAACTAGAATGCTTATGTCATACTTTAGAACAGATTGTGCTATGTAGCACATACATCTTAATTTATTTAATTTCTGCACAACAGCTCAAGTTTTATACCACCTACATGTAATGTTTACTTTTGGTCTGTAAGAACAGGGCCTTTTGATTTTGGACTGACTTGTACATGGGGTAAAGAAAAAAAAAAACTATTGCATCTGGGGTTAAAAGATCAAAGGTTTAGGTCACTGTGACTGAAATAAGAAAAATGGTTTCAGCATAATATCTTTAGTTCAACACCAATTCTACATTGAGCCTGCACTGTTACTTTCAAAATCACTCATTAGTTCTGGGGTATGTTGTTAAACACTACATACCTTGCGAGCTCTTCAGATAGCCACATAATAATCCTAATTAAACCTCCTTTGCATAAAGTGGTCAATCAATTTATGCAAGCATCATTGGCATCTGGGTCTCTAGCTAACTTCTTTTGACTGGTCCTGCCATAAAAATCATTTTGGGGATTTTCAGAAATAGCATTCTGAGTAATTCTTTTGGGAAATTTTGGAAATATCAATCTGAGTACTCGTTTTTTTTTTTCTTCTTCAGGCCGAGTTTAAGTCATATGCTAAGATAATTCCTTCAGAATTTTGTCTAGAAAAGTTAATCTAAATACCTATACATCAAAAACTGCCTTTTTATCATTTTTGACAGAATAATTTCTTAAACGTCATGGAAATAAAATAGCAGATAAAAACAATACAAAATCTATTATGTCTGCCATGTTTTTAGAAATTACTGGTTCCTAGCCTTATTTATTTTGTTTTAGTGCTTTGTACTGAGGCTAGTGAAGCAAATTCAAAAACCAAAGTACAAAGACCAGTTTAATTACAATGGAGAAATCTAATATATCTGTTAGCCGTTCTAGGAAAATGAAACAAAAATATTATTAGCATGCTGATACTTTAGTGCTATTCTTGAGTTTTTGCAAAGATTTGCTATATTTTAAAAATAGTTTTAATTATTATGATATATTTTGGTTTATTAATTATAAAATTATTGACAGCTCCTTGATTACCCATGTAAAAAAATAATTAAAAATCTTAATGTCAGCAATAATAATTTTTATTCCAAAGAAGAGGCTTCAAAAGTTTTGTTACAAACACTGGATTTTTATCACAATAAAACAATACATAATTTTTAACATACCTCACTTTATTATAATGTCACAAAAAGTGTACACGTCATATGCATCTCAGTATATTTTTTCAGTCACCTTGTTCTCCTTGTTTGCTTATAACATCCTAAAATTCTTTGAAATGCCTTTCTGAAATCCTCATTGAATATTGTGTAAAGTATTGGATTCAAACTGGAATTTGCATATCCAAGCCAAATTATTGTGGCCTGGAAATGTGGGTCTATTTCACAGCTTTGACAGAAACTTCGAATTGTATACATGAATAAAAAGGGCCACCAGCAAACACAGAAACATCCTATTATCATGGCCATGCGTTTTGTTGCACGTTGCTCACGTAATTCATATTTCTGTCTCACACCGAGTCCAGTACTTCCTCGAGCATGTCGGGCACTCCAAGGGAAGAAAATGGATTTGCTGTGTTTTTTTCGTAAGCACCGTGCTTCGGAATCCAAATCTGATGAGTCATCATTGGTGATGCTCTTCTTGGAACGCTCACTCGGTGTTCTTTTAATTTTGCTTGATTGTCCATGACTTTCATCAGGCACTTTCAGGGTACTTGTCACTGGTGTTACGTGAGACTCATTCTCGGCTTCAATCTTAGCGATGACACTTATGGTAGTTGTATCTGTGACCTCAATAGTAAGTGAAGCCCTTTTCTGAACTGGTTCAACTTGTGTATGCTTAATTAGGTCAGGTCTATTTATCCTGTTCCCGTCTATTTCAGGTGCACTTTTACGTCTTGGAGAAACATTGTTTCCATTTAAATTTGAAGACACTTTGAAACCATTTTCTTGTGCGCCAGTACGTGAATGACGTTTCATGTTTATTGGTGTTGTTTGGGTTGCTACAGCACGCAGCTCAACATTATTTTCATCACTTTCCTGGTCATCAAGTCCTGCACCGTCACTTTCAAAATCGCTCTCAGACGGATACAAAACTCGCTTTCGTATTGGTTGCATTGAACGTGAGCGTTGTTTGAGAACATAAAAAATCCGCACATATAGAAACACCATCAGGCAAGTTGGTATTACAAAAGATCCCATTGCAGAATAAACAACGTAGCTTTGCTTTGAGAATAGAACACACTGATACCTATTAATATCCACCTCATAATGGAAAAAACTAGGAATCATGTCTCGCCATCCAATGAATGGAGCGATGGATACTATTATGGAAAACAGCCATACAAATATCACATACACTAGTGCACGAGTTGGTGATTTCCGTTCATGGTACCAGACTGGGTAAACTGTTGCTGTGTAGCGATCAACTGCTATTGTACATAGTCCCCATATGGAAGCGGTACAGTAGAGAACATCGATGCATAGCCATATTGTACACATAAGCTCTCCAAATACCCAGTATCCCAACAAATCGTACGTTGCAGAAATTGGCAACACTGAAATTGCTAGTAATAGATCACTAATGGCCAGGTTACCGATTAGACAGTTTGACATGGACCGCAGTTTTTTAAATTTATACAATGCCAGAAGCACCAGTATGTTACCGATTATAGTCCACAATGTGATGATTGCTAAAAGAAGAGCCACAATAAAGAATATGAAAAATGAGGAATATTTTAAGGAACACAAAGGCGTTGTCAGCATCCACATCGAGCTATTTGAATCACAGACATGATCACGATAACTGATATTAGTTCCCATGTAATTAGATTCGTATGATATTGCACTGTACAGCTGAATATCTACGTTCTGAATGCTTTTATTCAGGTGAAAATGGGGAATATTTTCCAAAATTGCCATGATAGTTTCTTTTCTGTAAGGAATTTGGAGTTGAGGTCCTCAAAATATTCTTTTTTGTATTGTCAAAAATTGTTTTCTTTGTACACGAGAAGTCTTCAGAAATTTAACTTATCATTTTCATTGACATAAGATTTTCATTTTTTCCATCTCTGACATAGTCAAGTCTCCATTCATCAATTACTATATTCCTTAAATTAGGTGTTTATTTGATTGTCAGTTCTATAGGGCAGCTCTTGTTTGTGTAACTGAAAGATTTTCTATCAAAAGCTGATTTTTGTTTAAATGTAATCAGTCATCCTGTGAAACATCAATAACATCATTCTTTGTCAGAATTTACATATTTTGGTGTCAAGCTTGGTTGTTGAATCCTCACATGGTTGTCTCTAATCTGTTGTTTCCATCATCTGTTAAATCCCATTTAGCATTACTTGTAGCATTGGTTCGAGAAATTGAATTTTAAATACTCTTGGAATTTGTAAACAAAAATTATAGCTCAAATAATTTTTTTTACGACTAAGCCCGGATTTTACAATTGTAACAGATAAATACTATATTACTATTGGTGTCTTGAACCGTTCTATATAATCTATAATGCAACATTTTGCCTTTTTAATTCACTAACTTTTCACAATGCTAGAGTTAAGTTAAGGTTTTAACAGTTGACTTCATTCAAGCAATATTTTCCGTGAATAGTTATTTTTAGTCTTGTATACTGTATTGCTTTAAATAGACCAGCTTTTAATAAACATTGTGACGTGATCCCATACTAGGATTTTCATGGAATTAATTGTTTGTCAAGGAAATGACGAACCCATAAGATCGGTATAAATTTATCCTTTTAAGCTGTCTTGCCGTGGGTGAAATATCACACAAAAGAAAGCTAGATGTTTAAATCATACACCTCAGTACTAGTGGGCAACTATCATTCCGTCAGAATCTTATTAGTTATTCAATATAGCCAATAATTTAATTAGCATCCTGTGTTCAGAAGACCGAAAGAAGAATTGAATCCTGTCAGATGCTTTTGTCAAAGTTCTTTGATTTAAGTAGATTTCAGCTTCATCCGCAGCTTATTGCTGTGTGAAATTAATTGTCGTGCAATCTCAGCACCTCGGCTCATTGGTACACTCTCTTACACACAACTAATTTCCAAGAACCAATCTTAGCATAGAATGAACTCCAGAACTGAAGACACAGTCCTTTGCTGGGCAGCTTACAATTGTTTTAAAGTCTCATCAGTTTATAATGGTTGTGTCACACAAGAGGAAGTTCTTATGCTATAATGATGTTGCTAATACAGTTTCTTTTTTAAATGTTGCTGATGTGGAGTTTCTTGAAAAGTGAACAGCAATATTTATTTTTGAACAGAGATGGTGGCAAAGTGTAACTTCAATCTGTAGTATAACAACTTTTTATGTAAGGGTACTGTATTCACTTATTATTATTTATACTGTGAAGAATTTTCTAAAGATTATTAATCATAAGTTCTTGATATTACTAAAATGACTTCAGTTTTTCTTACCTCTTAAATTAATGTTTAATTCACATGTATAATTTGCCTTTGAATTTAAATTTTGCGATCTTCTTAAAACCTTGTATGAATTCTATCTCAGAATGTCAGATTCCTCTAATTGTACTTCCAGGAATTAGCTTAATAAGTAAATTATAATTTTCCTTGGAATTCTGAACACAGTTTGAATTTGACAGCTCCAGGAATGGCAAGTGATGAAATAGTGATTCCAGAACACTCAAAGGTGATGCTGCTGGTGACAGATGTCATTTCACTTCATGCTCACACTCACTTGTCACGTTGTTTCTGTTTATAATCATGTGTGCCAACTGGACAGTAAAATTCACAGAAATAAGTTGCAGGACATAAGACAGACTGACAAGCTTTCTTTGAAATCAATAGGCAGCATGCAGTGGCAGGCACCAAATCACTTAGTTCTTTGCATAACTTGATTGTTTCTCCTGTGACTTCTACTCAAGTGACAAGTCTGTCTGAAATGAGAAATATTGAATAGGCATCTTTTTCATGGGAAATAATAACTTTTGATAGTATGTCTATATTAAATACATTCATTTTATTATCAACTTCCGCTATGCAGAACTTATTATATTATGATGTCAGAATGTCTGTACCGGTACGTCATGTCTCAGGAATAACTTGAATTGTTCAGAATCTACATTTACAAAACTCATTGAATGGCTTGCATGGGGAAAGGAAAAAAGTCTATGGATTTTGGATTCAAAGGTCAAAACAACTCTATCTGAAAAAAAGAAATATGGTTTCTACACAGTACCATGTATATGTAGAATAAGCATGAAGCTGTAATTAAAAGAAGCAAAATGGTTTCTGTACACAGAATTTTAGTTATCTATTTTTATACCGCCACCAGAGCTTTGGATGACTTATGTGTTTGGTATGAAAAGGACTATTAATTGTGTGTCAGAAGATCAAAGATCTAGGTAACTTTGCAAAAAAGAAAAATATATTTTTTTCAGTAATCTCCCATGTCAACCATACTATAGTAGACCCCATGTAAAAGCCTGGTTAGTAATCTCCCATGTCAACCATATTGTGTCAGTGTTTAATTAGAAGACTTGTGTTGGTAATCTCCCACCTCAACCATACTATAGTAGTGTCTAATAAGAATGGTCATTAATCTTCCATGCCAACCATACTGTTCTAGTGCTTATAAGAAAGGCAATGGTTATTATTCTCCCGTATCAACCTCATTATACTACTGGCTACATAGATGACTATGGTCAGTATTCTCCCAATTATGTCTGCCATACAGTACTTATGGCAACATGGAAAACTATGGCCCATATTCTCCCATACCTCATTATTCAATGCCTTAACTGTTTGCATGTTACTGTATATGACTTTAATATCTGAACAATGTTATAATGAGAGATTAGTATGTTATGTTATAATATCTCATTATAAGGCAATATTATAAAATGGTAATGGTAATTACCTGAATATTATTATAATTAGAGATCACTGTATTATGTCTCATTATCTTTTATAAGCAATATTATAAAATGGTAATGGTAAATTACCTGAATATTGTTATAATTAGAGATCACTGTATTATTTTTCATTATCTTTTATAAGCAATATTATAAAATGGTAATGGTAAATTACCTGAATATTATTATAATTAGAGATCACTGTATTATGTCTCATTATCTTTTATAAGCAATATTATAAAATGGTAATGGTAAATTACCTGAATATTGTTATAATTAGAGATCACTGTATTATTTTTCATTATCTTTTATAAGCAATATTATAAAATGGTAATGGTAAATTACCTGAATATTGTTATAATTAGAGATCACTGTATTATGTCTCATTATCTTTTATAAGCAATATTATAAAATGGTAATGGTAAATTACCTGAATATTGTTATAATTAGAGATCACTGTATTATGTCTCATTATCTTTTATAAGCAATATTATAAAATGGTAATGGTAAATTACCTGAATATTGTTATAATTAGAGATCACTGTATTATGTTTCATTATCTTTTATAAGCAATATTATAAAATGGTATATGTACTGTGTTTGGCTTATCTGAACAGTGTTATAATGAGAGATTACTGTATTATGTTGTAGTACTTCATTATAAGGTTGCATTATAACAAGGTACTGATATATGGTTTACCTGAATATTGTTATAATGAGAGATTACTGTATAATGTTTCATTACCTCATTATTAGCAATACTATAAAATGGTACTGGTATTTGGCATGCCAGAACAGTGCTATAATGAGAGATTACTGTATAATGTTGAAGTACCTCATTATAACAAGGTATATAGCTTACATGAACAGGATTTTATTGGGAGATTACTGTATTATGATATAGTACCTCATTATAAGGTGATGAACATTTTGCTGGCATAAAATATTTACCCAGCTGTAGACATTGATTTGCCTTTGCATAGTCCTCCAGCAGACCACAGTCTGCACAATTTTTATTTTAATAATTCTTAGAACCAACAGAATGGACACTGATTTGCCAGTATTGTATGATGTTAACAGTTTAGGTTGCATGAGAAAAAACAATATTTTAAACCTGATTTACCTATTAATTGTATTGTCAACATCTGGATTTGCATTATATATATATAAATAAATACCAGTTATAAAGAACAATTATTGCTTATTTCAGAGATATTAGATGACAAAGTGAAACATGACTCTCTCTGTAAAAGTTACCCCAGTATGTGAGACATATCAAATATGCTATCAGCAAAGTGCCACTCAAATTTAATGTAGACTCATAGATTGGGAGGGATCTTGTACCATATATCCTTGCTTATAAGTTAGGTCAAACTGCAAACAACAAAGATACTGATCTGCCATTACATGATGCACCTCCAGATCAGGGTCTATGTTGTTTGTTGATTACTCCAAACAGAATGCACAGATCCAGATCTGCAGGTGCATTAAACATTACAACATATCTGGATCTACACAGTTTGCAGTTGGTCTTATCTTATAAGTGTGTATATGTGGTACATTCAGTTGAAAATTTACCCTATTGTAGCTGCTTTATTTCCTGCCAAAATGTTGGAACATTTTTCTTTTTCATTGTTTCTGTTTCTTTAGCTGAAGATTGTCTCTGCAAAGTGCAGTTGATAATTACTGGTGTTTTTAGTTTAGTCTGTGGAGTCTAATTTACATGGCACTCAATACTTTGTGTTCAGATGAAAAGATTAAAAGTGTGTAAAAAAAAAAATGATGAAAGCTGTGCATGCACATCAATATCATTGTACTGATATAGCTAAAGCATTTGAATTTTTATAACCATATAGTTGAATGAAGAAAAACGTCTTGGCAATTTTTTACGTCTTGTTCTTTGAAAAGTACTTTCAGTACATAATTGGTTTTATTTTCCATTAGGAAATGGAAGCTAAGTGCCTTTCCTGAGGAAAAGCAGCAATTTTATCCAAATTTTTTAAAGTGTGTACACAGCATGCTGTAGCCAAAATAAAGCTCATTAAACAAAACTATTCTTATCAGGAGCTTTCCACAGATCTGTTCATCTGGCTTGGAGCTGATGGACCACTGACAATGTGCATGCTTTTGTTGTTGTTGTTGTTGTTGTTGTTGTTGTCAGTTTTACACCATTTTTCTGAATGTGATAGGCTATTAAATACTGCCAGTTTAACTGGCAGGGGAAGAACCTGAGAATTCCAGAAAACACTGACCCACGTGAAGCTCTGGCAAGCTTTTCATATAAGACCGAGACTGGAACCCATGTGAAGAGAGATGTGCTGGCAGTGATTGGTAAAGGCATGCACTTTAGACCACTTGACCACCCGGTTCCCCAACAATCATGTATCGAGCATGTTGCTTAACTTGCAAATGTTTTTGCTTTATGACAGGGTGTCACAACTCCCGGCCTGCCAACCTTATCCAGCTCACGAACATTTTCTGTCCAGCCATCAAGGCAAATTAAAAAAAGCACAGAAATTTGGCTTGTGAACAGTAAATTATATTTAAGAAATTAGTGTTTGTGACCCTCGCATGGTCTTAGAAAATGCAATCTGGCCCTTGGCTGAAATATGTTGTGCACCCCTGCTTAATGTTTTCATGCATTATTATCAAGTGAGTCAGTTTTTAAGGTGTGCATGCAGAATATACATCGGACAATTTAGGTAAAGCATTGTTAGGATGATTATGATGTTGTTTGCTGCTGAGTATTATGTACATGATGAAAAATTGATAATGTAACGAGATCCACTTTCTGGACATGTGTATATGATGCTTTTGTATGGTCTAGAATGATGATAGGAATCAGAAGTTGGTTTCAAAACTTGTAAGAGTAGTTCTTTAAAATTAAACCTTATTCATCATTCATCAACGGTTCTGTCAATGAACAAGTTTTGTCAAGGGAAATAAAAGTTTACAGAGATGTTTTTGTCAACTTTACAGGTAAATAAACTTGATGTATGCAGTACAACAGATTCTCATAATTCTTCCAGGATCATTCCTGGTGATGCCAGTCGATTGAAAATTATCCATACATAAAGAAAAAAGTTTCAGAAGCAATCTTCATTTACAGTCATTTATATAGAGAAATGTGAGACAATAATTTAATTGGAATTAGTAGTTCCCATGTAACTGACAGCCATGTTTTACAAGGTTACCACTTTTGTAAATGTCTGCATGTGGTAAAATTAACTAAGCCATTTACTTGCACAGATGTTGTAACTTTGCCTAAAGACACAGCAAGGTGGCTGACCAGGATTGACTTGGTCAGGTATTGAACACAAGACACATAGTTTATGGGTACAATGCTCTACCAGCTCAGCTGCCATGGCTTTCTCAGAAATTTTATAAATCTGGTCTCAATCATGTTATTTAGAAATTTTGTGTCATTTATGCTATTTATAAATTTGATGTCTGTTATGCTATTTAGAATTTGGTGTCAATGATGGTGTTGGTAAATGTGGTGTCAATCTTGATATTGATACATTTGGTTTCAGTCATGCCACTTAGAAATTCAATTTCAATCATGCTATTTAGAAATTTGGTGTCAGTCATGCTATTTAGAAATTAAGTGTCAATCTTGCTATTTATAAATTTGGTTTCAGTCATGCCACTTTGAAATTCAGTGTCAGTCATGCTATTTATAAATTCAGTATCAGTCATGCTATTTATAAATTAAGTGTCAGTCATGCTATTTATAAATTTGATGACAGACATGCTATTTATAAATTTGGTATCAATCATGCAATTTATAAATTTGGTTTCAGTCATGCCACTTAGAAAAAAGGTGTCAATCATGAATTGGTAATTTTAATTTGTATCCCAATTCGTAATTTAGGTGACATTCTATTGGCTCATATAGAATTGGTGGTAGGCAGGCTTTGCTTAAGGCAATTCTCAGCAATAACTTTACAATAATCTAACTTAAATTAATGGTGTACTCTATAGCCATAAACCCTAAGATCAATTATCATGCAAGCTGGTGCTTGCCTGCATTAAGAAAATGATTTTTAAGCTTACATGTGACCGTCAAGTTTCACTTAAATCTGTATTTTAGTACAATGATTTTATTGCAGAGCATGATTTCCATAGAAACCAGCCTTTTTCTGGAGAAAAAAAACTTTATTTTTGGTTTAATTGAATAAATGTGGATTTGAATCATCAGTAACTGGATTATTATCTTCTTCTTTTCTAATTTTGGAATGACATAATGAATTGGATTCAGGACTGTAAATCAATATGGCATTTAATTGTCAATCCCACTGTCTTAGACTGCTTAAATAAAGATCGAAATGCATTTGATATTATCCCAGACATGCAATCTTATTCAGGTACCAATGCAAAATTGCCAAATAGTGACTATAAAAAAAATTACACATAAGAGAGGCAAGTATGTATTGCCAAAATAAATACCATATTGCCATAATAAAATCATATTGCCAACATAAATACCATATTGCTCTAATCATTAAAAACCATTATACCATTATAAATTTTATTATGCCATGATAAATAGCATATTGCCATCATAAATACCACATTGCTGGAATAAACCCATATTTCCATAAAAAATTCCAAATTGCATTAGTAATTAAATATCATGTTACCATCATAAATAATATATTGCCATAACAAACCAATGATGCCACATGGAATACCAATTTGCTTTTAATAATTACCATCATAAATACCTTATTGCCATCATAAATAATATATTGCCATAATAAAACAATATTGCCACAATGAATACCAATTTGATTCTAATATTTACCATCATAAATACCTTATTACCATCATAATTACCATATTGCCATAAAAACCTTATTGCCATAACAATTACCATATTGCTTTATTAAAGACCATATTGCTTTAATAAAACACTGTATTTTACCAAAATTATCATCATTAATAATGTCATGTACCATAATGTAATAATAAAACCATATTGTCATAATAAATACCATATTACTTTTAAAAAAGCACCATACTGCTTTAAAAAACCATATAGTCTTATAAAACATATTACAAAAATAAAACCATATTGCCACAATAATACTATATTGCCATAATACCATATTGCAAAGAACCATATTGTCATAATAATACCATATTGTCATAACAATACCATATTACCATAAAATAAACATATTGTGATAATAAATACCATAGTGCTAATTAATAATCTCCCAGTTAACAACTTTTTGAAACATTTTTGGCAAATGTAAAATTGCTTTCATGGCGAATTGTCTATCTGCCTTTAATTAACTTAGAAGTATCATTTAGATTTTCTGCAAACTCTTTATAAAATGCCAGAAATGTAACAGAAAGCTATACTTGTCCTGCAAAATTGTTTCCATGTCCTAAGGTAAAAATAATTTATCATATTATTAACTCATATAATGAAATTCATAACCACTCCCACCTTACAGTGGGAAACTTTGAAAGTGTGGAAAATATTGCACAATGTTAATTTTTAAATTGTGTTATGGAATTTATAACCTTACATACCTTACACTGAGAGAGATAAATAGTACATGCTGCTACTAGCCAATAATGTAAAGGAATTCATGATTGCATCCACCTTATAGTGGGTTACTTTATACTGAGATAAATATTACACTATGATTCTACTAAATCATGCAGCGGAATTCATGACCATAACAACCTTACAATAGGGCTCCTTATAATGAGGTAAATATTATAATATATTGCTATTAATTTATATAATGTAATGTATTACTATATCCACCTTATAGTGGGTCACATTATACTGAGGTAAATATACATGATATTGATACTGGTTCATATAATATGATCTATTACCATACATACCTTATAGTGGGATACCTTACAATAAGGTAGATGTTACATACTATTAAATCATGTAATGTCATGTGACTAACAATACTGTATATACTCATTTAAATGTATAGTCCAACAACAATCAACATAGACCCTTGATTTGCCATTGCATAATGTGCAGGCAGGTTAGGATCTTTGCTGTTGTACTGATTACTCCAAACTAACTGCATAGACACAGATATATATGGGGGCAAATCAAGATCTCTGCACTTTGCTCAATAAAAAAAATATTAAATCTGAGGGTCCAGTGGTTAGATCATCTGCCATGGAAGCAGGAGGTCGTGGGCTCTAGCCCCGGCCGAGTCATACCAAAGACTTACAGAAATGGTACTAACAGCTGCCTTGCTTGATGTGCGGCATTAAGAGGATAGTGTTACTACTGGTCAGCCTGGTATCATGATAATGTGACTGGGTGGGACATCATGCTACATGTCTGTGGCATGATGCCCCAGTGCTAGACATCACTATAAACATCCTCAATGCAGACATCGTAGCGAAATGACTGAAAAATTGTTAAAGCTAAGTTAATAATTCTAATCAAATAAACAAATACAGCTGAGGGCAAATGAACTGTAATTATATAAAAGAGCTGTAATTACATAAATAAGCTGTAATTATATAAAAGAGCTGTAATTGCATAAAGAAGCTTTAATTATATAAAAGAGCTGTAATTACATAAAGAAGCTGTCATTATATAAAAGAGCTGTAATTACATAATGAGCTGTAGAGTTAACTAAAATATTGGAAATAAGAGCCAAAGAACTTTAATACTGTATAACATGATTTTACAGATGAGAGCAAAACTGATGTAGAATTATATGCCAAGAAATGACAGTAATGCTGCAGTTTTATAACAGTATATCTGAGAGCAAAAGAGCTGTTGAGTCATGTAAATGTACCAAGACATTACAGCTAAGTGCTGCATAGCTGTATAATCATATACCAAGATATACAGCTAAGAGCAGCAGTGCTGTAGTGTTATGACAGTATATTACAACTGAGAGCAAAAGAGCTGTTGAGTCATATACCAAGCTATTACAGTTAAGAACAAAAGAGCTGTTTTATCTGATGCCATTGCAGGATTTCTTCTATTTGTATAAATGTTAGGCATTTTTTATGTAAGTGTTAGGCTTATTATTAAGTCTTGTACAATTATATCTATATTTGTATCAGTCTTAGGCATGTAATTATTTAATCCTTGCCCAATGATAAATCCATCTCTGTTTGTATACATGCTTGTTATCAAGTCTTGTCCAATGATAAATCCATCTCTTTTTATATAAATACTTGTGGCATTTTTAATCCTTGCCCAATGATAAATCCATCTCTGTTTGTATCAATGCTTGTGGCATTATTAAGTTTTGTTCAATGATAAATCCATCTCTGTATCAATCTTGTGGCATTATTAGGACTTGTCCAATGATTAATCAATTTCTGTTTGTATAAATGCTTGTGGCATTATTAAGTTTTGTCCCATGATAAATCCATTTCTGTTTGTATAAATGCTTGTGGCATTAGTAAGTTTTGTCCCATGAAAGCTCCATCTCTGTTTGTATAAATGCTTGTTATTAAGTCTTGTCCAATGATAAATCCATCTTCTCTGTTTGTATCAATGCTTGTGGCATTAAGTCTTGTCCAATGATAAATCCATCTCTGTTTGTATCAATGCTTGTGGCATTATTAAGTCTTGTCCAATGATAAATCCATCTTCTCTGTTTGTATCAATGCTTGAGGCATTATTAAGTCTTGTCCATTGATAAATCCATCTCTGTTTGTATAATTGCTTGAAGCATTATTATGTCTTGCCCAATGATAAATCTTTCTATATTTGTATACATGCATGAGGCATTATTATGTCTTGCCCAATGATGAATCTTTCTATATTTGTATACATGCATGAGGCATTATGTCTTGCCCAATGATAAATCTTTCTATATTTGTAAACATGCATGAGGCATTATTATGTCTTGCCCAATGATAAATCTTTCTATATTTGTATACATGCATGAGGCATTATTATGTCTTGCCCAATGATAAATCTTTCTATATTTGTATACATGCAT
Source organism: Unio pictorum (assembly GCA_030141615.1). Classification (NCBI taxonomy): domain Eukaryota; kingdom Metazoa; phylum Mollusca; class Bivalvia; order Unionida; family Unionidae; genus Unio; species Unio pictorum. The sequence continues at coordinate 622,342 of JARLTB010000027.1, read as the reverse complement.
GAGGCATTATTATGTCTTGCCCAATGATAAAATCTTTCTATATTTGTATACATGCATGAGGCATTATTATGTCTTGCCCAATGATAAAATCTTTCTATATTTGTATACATGCATGAGGCATTATTATGTCTTGCCCAATGATAAATCTTTCTATATTTGTATACATGCATGAGGCATTATTATGTCTTGCTCAATGATAAATCTTTCTATATTTGTATACATGCATGAGGCATTATTATGTCTTGATCACTTACAGGTTCATCCCTCATTTGCATAAACATTTGTGGTATTTTTTTTTTAATGCTAATGTCCAATGATAAATCAATCCACAAGAATGAAGTTATAAAGTTTCCTCTCCCCACACCCCCAACTTGACATGTTATTCTTCCTTTTTTCCATCACTTGATAAGGTTTTCTAAAATTTTCTATCAATAATATTGCCCGCAGTCATTCCATGGAAGTAGTAATGATACCATACAATGATATGGAATTTTCAGCCTCTTGGCTATTGTGCAAAAAGAGAGTTTTGTTTCGGTTGGATATTTGTTTGAACTTAGGATCAAAATTATTGGGGTTTCTTCAAAGGTCAATAATGTCTGCTTATTTGAAGGTAAAATTCCACATATTTTGTTTTTGAAGTCATGTATGTATATATGAATTAGGTTAGAGAGACACTTGACTTCTAAATTGGATTACCCTCAGTTAGTTAGGTGGAGTGATCAATTTGACATTCCCCAACCTGAAAATGCAAACAAAGCATGTTTGGATTTCTACATTGATAAACCCAAAACCTATCCTTTACTTAGTAAGGAAGCTGTGGGACAATACCTTTCTGACTCAAAGAAACAGGTGTTCCTGGATATAACCAGAGTACCATCAGAGGGATGTCAGACCTTTCAGATCTTAGACTTTCGCCTCGGCCTTGGGATTGTTTGTTTGGCAGAAACCAGAGACATTGGTTTGCAGTCTAATGTAGTTAATGTTTCAGAGAGATAAAGTTATCTACCAATGCCATATAATAACCACTAACAATTAAGCATGCTGGTTGTGCACATTCACAAAAGTTCCACGCAATTTAGGGTCCCAATTTGTTTTTACTCTTCAAAATAGGTTTATATTATTTCACCCACTGATGAATGGTTTGTTCAAAAGGTATCTAGTCATAACTGAAAATAGCAGTGAATTAGGGTTACACTGAAATTAGGTAAGCCATCATGTTTTTATTTGGCTATTATCAAGGGAGTCGAATAGAGTCCCCAGTGTACCATATCATCCAGTCTGAAAACTAGATGTAAGGGTACATGTACTCACACATGACTGTGATTTATTGCTAAGTATGATAAGACTTACAGGAAAAATATTTAAAGGGTCAGAGTTTAAATTAGAATCTTCAGCTTCTATTAAATGTCAGCAGGGATGGAAACCAGTCTGTCAGGGTATAATTCCTTTTCTACTTTTCTAATAACATCTTCTTGTACCAGGTATGATTATAGTCTGTGGTGTTGGTTTGCAAAAGAGCATCAGTTCCTATGATTGAAGCTTAAAATATGAAATACAGTAGTACCGGTATACAAAATGCAAGCAAAGGGCTGTATGATATTTAAATGTAGTGCTATTGGAATTCCTCCCACTCCCCTTTTTTGGTGACTTTTGGCTTTATGAACAGATTTATGCTACACCACATTGTTTATGAATATGTTTAACTTCATTTATAATGCCAGAATGATCTGGCGTGACATTAGGCATGACAGTTTCTTAGACACTGACTTGTGTAAGTCTCCTTTATTTTCCAATTCACTAGGTTATGTGCAATTCAAATATTCTGTACTGATGATTTTAAAATCTCTTGGCAAAACTATTTATTATTTGAAGCCATTCGCTGACAGGAATTCTCATGATGCCTGCCAAGGAAATATGCAATTGATTGGTAATAAATTGTTCCAGTAATCGAAGTAAATTTTCATTCTATTGCCTCAAAGGAGGAGGATTTTTCTGTAATTTGACATTTTTTTTTAGAGGGGGAAGCTGAAGAAATGTCTCTTGGAATGTTATTCAGCAGACAAGAATGCAAATCTTTAACTTTTCTTTAATGGCAGATTTGGTTTAATTGCCAGATTTGTCATGTAAAATTTGGATGGTTTGGAAAATCTGGATTGTTTGGATAATTTGGAATGTTTGGATAATTTGGATAGTTTTGGATAATTTGAATGGTTTAGAAAATTTGAACGGTTTGGATAATTTGGATGGTTTGGAAAATTTGGATGGTTTGGATAATTTGGATGGTTTGGATAATTTGAATGGTTTGGATAATTTAGATGGTTTGGATAATTTGGATAGTTTTGGATAATTTGAATGGTTTAGAAAATTTGAACGGTTTGGATAATTTGGATGGTTTGGAAAATTTGAATGGTTTGGATAATTTGAATGGTTTGGATAATTTGGATGGTTTGGATAATTTGAATGGTTTGGATAATTTGAATGGTTTGGATAATTTGAATGGTGTGGATAATTTGAATGGTTTGGATAATTTGAATGGTTTGGATAATTTGAATGGTGTGGATAATTTGGATGGTTTGGATAATTTGAATGGTTTGGATAATTTGAATGGTTTGGATAATTTGAATGGTTTTAATAATTTGAATGGTTTGGTTAATTTGAATGGTTTGGATAATTTGAATGGTTTGGATGGTTTGGATAATTTGAATGGTGTGGATAATTTGGATGGTTTGGATAATTTGAATGGTGTGGATAATTTGAATGGTTTGGATAATTTGAATGATTTGAATGGTTTGGATAATTTGAATGGTTTGGATAATTTGAATGGTTTGGATAATTTGGATGGTTTGGATAATTTGGATGGTTTGGATAATTTGAATGGTTTGGATAATTTAGATGGTTTGGATAATTTGAGTGGTTTGGATAATTTGGATGGTTTGGATAATTTGAATGGTTTGGATAATTTGAATGGTTTGGATAATTTGGATGGTTTGGATAATTTGAATGGTGTGGATAATTTGGATGGTTTGGATAATTTGAATGGTTTGGATAATTTGAATGGTTTGGATAATTTGAATGGTGTGGATAATTTGAATGGTGTGGATAATTTGAATGGTTTGGATAATTTGAATGGTTTGGATAATTGGAATGGTTTGGATAATTGGAATGGTTTGGTTTGGATAATTGGAATGGTTTGGATAATTGGAATGGTTTGGATAATTTGAATGGTTTGGATAATTGGAATGGTTTGGATAATTGGAATGGTTTGGATAATTTGAATGGTTTGGATAATTTGAAGATCAGATGATTATGCTTACATCAATATGCTTTCAAGTTCCTTAAACTGGACACTGTTATAACCAAACCTTTTGGTCATTTTAAGGAGATGACCAGTGTAAAATGTTTTAACTACTATCAGAAAGACCTGATGGGGACCAACATTAAAAGCTGGATGAATGACAGAGTTGTCAGATATGCGTTTTTTTTTTCCCAATTGGGCCCCTTTCAAAATTTGTTTGTGTGAAAACTTTTTAGACTGCGGGTTGCGGTTTTTTGGGCTGGTTTTTTATTTGTGTCGCCGTAATTTGGGCTGCATCAAATTGCTATTAAATTCTCTGCATTCAATTTCAAATTGGCACTAGTAATGATAATAGCTTCAAATCTTAATGAATCCATTATTCTGGATGTATCTCCATAGATGTATCTTACATACTTAATTTTTTTTGGGAAATCAGGAACACGAAGAACGAAGCGCGCTTCTAATTTCAAATTTCAATTAAGCTAGCATTTCAATAGCATATCTATACTGGTAACTGTAGTCTGTAGGGCGGAGGTACTATTATCACTTTATCACTGTTATAATATTGTCAAATTTATGGTATTTGGTTCTTATTTACTCTTCAGATTTTAATATATAAATTGGGCAGTTTTTTGGTCTGCTTTTTAAAGGTACTCAGGCGTGAATTGAAAAAAGTATCTGGCAACATTGATCAACGATACAAGCTGTTCTGCAGTGGAAAGAAAGCAGGTTAAAAAGGTTACAGTCTAAGGAAATTTCATAGCATTGGAATAAAATGTTTATTGGATGCAGTCTGTATTTTAACTGAACTGAAAATTTTAGTATTTCAGATTTAGACTATTTTTTATATCATCTTGCTTTATTTAGTTTCATCGGTAATAATTATTTTTGTACCGGTGTATATACCTGAAAGGCTGGTATACTGGCCTAGCTATTCTACCGTCATAACCCGACAGGCCGGTATACAGGCCTGTATTATGTGCAAAGTTTTACTTTTTATAAAATTTTCAAAAATTGCCGGGGGAGGCCCGGGTTATTGTGCCGAAATATGGGGGAGATTAGGGTTCAAAGGGTTAAGATTGTGCGCAGTTTAAGAAGCTTAGAAAATCCTGATTATTTCTTACCTGTAAGTATTTGTACACCTGAAAAAATAATTAATTAAACTGGTACCAAAGATGACATGCATTACAGTAACATGTTATCAAAGTTTACTGTATAATAGCACCTTTTATGATAGTTACCTTACTGTGTATTGACAATATAATTTACAGCATTATGTGCCCCATCCATGAATTTAAAAATTCAGTCAAATTTCACTGATGTTAATGAATTTAAAAGCTAACATATGGATTTGATACAAAATTCCTGAAGGATACAATTAGAACATTGAAACCCTTTTATATCTAATTGGCTGAATTTTTCCCAATTGAAATTTTTTTCTTGCCATATTGACATCAGTGAGGAAAGTTTTTAATCCAGTTTGCTTTGAATTAGAGGAATTCATTTGTTTTTTTCGGCTGAACGATGTCAGTAAGATTTTTAAAAAGGCATGTTTGATTGGCACATTCAGAACAACAGGGAGCACTTGATAGATTGCGTATCATTTGTTCCAAATTAGGTAAATCTTTTTATCTGGACTGATTGATTGAGGGAGCACATAGCATCCTGGTGGAATTATTATATCCAATTGATGCTCATAATTTTTTCTTCTTCTCATATTAAAGTGTGTATCATTCTTAGTGGGGATAAACCTACATATATTTATTAATATCTGGCTGAAAGCACACACACCCCCCCCAATAAAATGTATTTAATAATATATAGCAGCAAACAATATCATTGATTTGTACAGCAGCCACAGTAATTCAGTGAATAGTATCATGGTCTCTTGACCAGAATGGTGCAGGTTTGGATTCTACCATCATATCAATCCAGGTCTGCTGCCAATATGGCAAGGCACTATACTCAAGTGACCCAGGTCAGCTGCCAATTTGGTAACTCTGATGACTAGGGTCATCTGCCAATATGGCAATGAACCATTTTCAGATGACAGGTATTTTACATGTTTGAATTGTCCAGGGTTTTCCAGCCTACCCTGGACATAGCATGGATCATTAGTCCAAATATTCCAGCATTTTACATGCTAGAATTGTCCAGGGTTTTCCAGCCTACACTGGATATAGCCTGGATTATTAATCCAAATATGCCAGCATTTTACATGCCAGAATTGTCCAGGGTTTTCCAGCCTATCCTGGACATAGCCTGGTATATTAGTAGTCTGGCATATTAGTCCAAATACTCCGGCATTTGTAACAAGGCACTATGCTGAAGTGACCTGGATCATCTGCCAATATGGCAAGGCTATATACTCAGATGACCCAGGTCAGTTGCCAATATGGCAAGGCACTATATTCAAATGAGCAAAGTCAGCCGCAAATATTGCAATTCACTAAACTCACAAGACACTTAGGTCAGTTTCCAATATGGCAATTCACTATACACAAATGACTCAGGTCAGTTGCCAATATGGCAATTCACTATACTCAAATGACTCAGGTCAGTTGCCATAATGGCAATTCACTATACTCAAATGACTCAGGTCAGTTGCCATTATGGCAATTCACTATACACAAATGACTCAGGTCAGTTGCCATTATGGCAATTCACTATACTCAAATGACTCAGGTCAGTTGCCATTATGGCAATTCACTATACTCAAATGACTCAGGTCAGTTGCCATTATGGCAATTCACTATACACAAATGACTCAGGTCAGTTGCCATTATGGTAATTCACTATACACAAATGACTCAGGCCAGTTGCCAATATGGCATAGCGCTATAAACAAATACCTCTGCACGATGTAACCTACCAGTGCCAATATCGAAAGAAAACCAAGGAGAATTTCATTGGTTTTGCATGCTTAGGAAGTTGTAAGAGGAACCACATTATACTGAGACATTTTAAAGTGAGGGAATGCAGTATATAGTTGGATCACAAGAACTTAATTTATCCATATATAATTCTTTTTTTAATCCATACACAGAAGCAAACAATATTTGCTTGAACTTAACACTAGAATTTCTCAATGTGTGCTAAAAAAGAGATTGTGACTTAAGATACCCAACTGACAATATGGAAATTTTTTGTAGTTACAGTTCTGTAATCTTTAATAGATCTACACCTTTAAAGGATCTGTTATCAGAGGCTGCTCAATGGAATTTAATAAAACCTGCCTTGAATAGCCTTAATTTTTTTTTTTTTTTTTTAGGATTGAACGCCATTTTTCAGCACAAGATAGGCTATACATGGCGGCCAGTATTAATGGTGCTTCATTTTTGTAACAATGATGCAGATCTGCTATTAAATATGGCTGTCATTATTAAAATGCAAAAAAAAACCCGTTTAATGATGTCTATTTAAAACCACTGCACAGAACTGACCACATTTTTTTAGGGCATTCTCACATATAGTAGCATGGAGGGAAGTCAGGTTGTACAGATGATATCAATCCATCATCAGATATGGTCTCCCATTGAAAAATGTTCAGTAGACTTTGACAAACTACTTTGACAGAAATTTAGCATGTTGGCAAGAAGGTCTTTTGATATTGGTCAAGTGATGCTGTCAATTACCTTCATAGATAAAGATGTAGTTGAAAATGCTAAAAGTAAAGAGGCCTTGAAAAAATATAATCAGCATCAATGGAAATAATCTCTACAGAAACCCACTGACTCAGACATTTGTGATGTAAGAAAAATGTTTGACATCCTGTATTTATCATTGAAAAACAGAATGATTCACTTGAATTCGACTGAAATGATTACAATGGATAAACTGCAATGAGACTGAAAATTTCATGATAATAGGCCATTGTTTACAACATCTTTAATGATACGTCTGGTTCACCTTAGTTTTGCTACGTGACTGGTTTCAATAAACCATTTATAATGGAATCTAAAAGGGAACCAAACTTGGCACTGTTTAATGTTCCTTTTCAGATTTCCTTTCATTTAAATTTCTGTATGCATTCTTAGAACAACAATGGTTAGATGCATTCTTTAAATTTAGAAATCAGAAATAAAGTAATAAAGCCAGTATGGCTCAAAATATTTATTTTTCAATATGTTGGCAATAATTTTCAAGAAATTTCCATTTATATATGTACAATAATGTTTTTACTGTAATAGAGTTTCACCATGTTGTACATAGTATGTTATATTGATCCTAAATGGTTGCTTTGTAAAGTTTTCAAGTCCTGAGAAGCATTTTTGTGTTAATGCTAATTAATGCCACAGACTTTATATCCAGAACATTATACTTCATGTTGGTTTTTAATTACTACTTCCTATGTTTTTTAAAAGCCGTGACATGTGACATTAATTCCATAATATTTATTACCATGATTTCTATGGACTTTTATATGATTTTCATGAATCTTTTCATAGACTAGATGCATCAGTTATTTATAGCTGTTCTATATCTGTTTATTGAGAATATGTCCTTCTTATCGCTTACACACTAGAATAATACTATTAAGGCTAATCACATGCATAGAATTAAATCTGTATGTATCAGATGGTATATTCATATGAACAGAGTAAAAACAATTATATATAGGCCTGTATGCATAAATGGTTAGAGTGAGATTTGTATGTATATAGGCCTGTATGCATAAATGGTTAGAGTGAGATTTGTATGTATATAGGCCTGTTTGTATAAGGATAGAGTGAGATTATGTATATAGGCCTGTTTGTATAAGGATAGAGTGATTTGTATGTATGTACAGGCCTATTCGTATAAGGATAGAGTGAGATTTGTATGTATATAGGCCTGTATACATAAATGGATTGAGTGAGATTTGTATGTATATAGGCCTATTCATACATGGATAGAGTGAGATTTGTATGTATATAGGCCTGTTCGTACAAGGATAGAGTGAGATTTGTATGTATATAGGCCTATTCGTATAAGGATAGAGTGAGATTTGTATGTATATAGGCCTGTATGCATAAATGGTTAGAGTGAGATTTGTATGTATATAGGCCTGTTTGTATAAGGATAGAGTGAGATTATGTATATAGGCCTGTTTGTATAAGGATAGAGTGATTTGTATGTATGTACAGGCCTATTCGTATAAGGATAGAGTGAGATTTGTATGTATATAGGCCTGTATACATAAATGGATTGAGTGAGATTTGTATGTATATAGGCCTATTCATACATGGATAGAGTGAGATTTGTATGTATATAGGCCTGTTCGTACAAGGATAGAGTGAGATTTGTATGTATATAGGCCTATTCGTATAAGGATAGAGTGAGATTTGTATGTATATAGGCCTGTATGCATAAATGGTTAGAGTGAGATTTGTATGTATATAGGCCTGTATGCATAAATGGTTAGAGTGAGATTTGTATGTATATAGGCCTGTATGCATAAATGGTTAGAGTGAGATTTGTATGTATATAGGCCTATTCGTATAAGGATAGAGTGAGATTTGTATGTATATAGGCCTGTTCGTACAAGGATAGAGTGAGATTTGTATGTATATAGGCCTATTCGTATAAGGATAGAGTGAGATTTGTATGTATATAGGTCTGTATGCATAAATGGTTAGAGTGAGATTTGTATGTATATAGGCCTGTATGCATAAATGGTTAGAGTGAGATTTGTATGTATATAGGCCTATTCGTATAAGGATAGAGTGAGATTTGTATGTATATAGGCCTGTATGCATAAATGGTTAGAGTGAGATTTGTATGTATATAGGCCTGTTCGTACAAGGATAGAGTGAGATTTGTATGTATATAGGCCTATTCATGTAAGGATAGAGTGAGATTTGTATGTATATAGGCCTGTATGCATAAATGGTTAGAGTGAGATTTGTATGTATATAGGCCTGTTCGTACAAGGATAGAGTGAGATTTGTATGTATATAGGCCTGTATGCATACATGGATAGAGTGAGATTTGTATGTATATAGGCTTGTATGCATAAATGGATAGAGTGAGATTTGTATGTATATTATGTATATAGGCCTGTTCATATAAGGATAGAATGAGATTTGTATGTAATATAGCCCTATTTGTATAAGGATAGAGTGAGATTTGTATGTATATAGGCCTGTTTGTATAAGGATAGAGTGAGATTTGTATGTATATAGGCCTGTTTGTATAAGGATAGAGTGAGATTTGTATGTATATAGGCCTGTTTGTATAAGGATAGAGTGAGATTATGTATATAGGCCTGTTTGTATAAGGATAGAGTGATTTGTATGTATGTACAGGCCTATTCGTATAAGGATAGAGTGAGATTTGTATGTATATAGGCCTGTATACATAAATGGATTGAGTGAGATTTGTATGTATATAGGCCTATTCGTATATGGATTGAGTGAGATTTGTATGTATATAGGCCTATTCATACATGGATAGAGTGAGATTTGTATGTATATAGGCCTATTTGTACAAGGATAGAGTGAGATTTGTATGTATATAGGCCTATTCGTATAAGGATAGAGTGAGATTTGTATGTATATAGGCCTGTATGCATAAATGGTTAGAGTGAGATTTGTATGTATATAGGCCTGTTCGTACAAGGATAGAGTGAGATTTGTATGTATATAGGCCTGTATGCATACATGGATAGATTGAGATTTGTATGTATATAGGCTTGTATGCATAAATGGATAGAGTGAGATTTGTATGTATATTATGTATATAGGCCTGTTCATATAAGGATAGAATGAGATTTGTATGTAATATAGCCCTATTTGTATAAGGATAGAGTGAGATTTGTATGTATATAGGCCTGTTTTTATAAGGATAGAGTGAGATTTGTATGTATATAGGCCTGTTTGTATAAGGATAGAGTGAGATTTGTATGTATATAGGCCTGTTTGTATAAGGATAGAGTGAGATTATGTATATAGGCCTGTTTGTATAAGGATAGAGTGATTTGTATGTATGTACAGGCCTATTCGTATAAGGATAGAGTGAGATTTTTATGTATATAGGCCTGTATACATAAATGGATTGAGTGAGATTTGTATTTATATAGGCCTATTCGTATATGGATTGAGTGAGATTTGTATGTATATAGGCCTATTCATACATGGATAGAGTGAGATTTGTATGTATATAGGCCTGTATACATAAATGGATAGAGTGAGATTTGTATGTATATAGGCCTGTTCATACAAGGATAGAGTGAGATTTGTATGTACTTGTATATAGGCCTGTATACATAAATGGATAGAGTGAGATTTGTATGTATATAGGCCTGTTCGTACAAGGATAGAGTGAGATTTGTATGTATATAGGCCTGTATACATAAATGGATAGAGTGAGATTTGTATGTATATAGGCCTGTCCGTACAAGGATAGAGTGAGATTTGTATGTATATAGGCCTATTCATATATGGATAGAGTGAGATTTGTATGTATATAAGCCTATTCGTATATAGATTGAGTGAGATTTGTTTGTATATAGGCCTGTTCATATATGCATAGAGTGAGATTTGTAGGCATATTCACATGAGGCTAGAGTTTGATTTGTATGTATATAGGCCTCTTCATATATGGATAGTGAGATTTTTATGTATGCATGTAGGCCCATTTATATTATAAGGGTGAGATTGGTGTGAATCCAGCCCCTTCAGTACCATTGATGAAAGTCACAGGCAAACAGTCTGCTATGCTGCTTTGTTGCCTATGCTGAGATTTTCTTGTTTTTTCTTGATGATGCATAAACAGAACTTTAAACCTGTCACTTTGAGTGCAAGTAAAATTTGTTACCATTGTGACCCAACATGACCTTTTATGCAGTTTGTATGAGCCAATGAAAGCTTCTCTTAAAGACACAATCACTTCTCAATATATAAAATCCATACATTCATAGAGATTTATACACTGTATTATTGAGGACACATCTATTATTTATATATAAAATCATAGAGATTTATACACAGTATTATTGAGGACACATCTATTATTTATATATAAAATCATAGAGATTTATACACTGTATTATTGAGGACACATCTATTATTTATATATAAAATCGGTACATTCATAGAGATTTATACACTGTATTATTGAGGACACATCTAATAAAATCGGTACATTCATAGAGATTTATACACTGTATTATTGAGGACACATCTATTATTTATATATAAAATCATAGAGATTTATACACTGTATTATTGAGGACACATCTATTATTTATATATAAAATCGGTACATTCATAGAGATTTATACACAGTATTATTGAGGACAAATCTATTATTTATATATAAAATCATAGAGATTTATACACTGTATTATTGAGGACACATCTATTATTTATATATAAAATCGGTACATTCATAGAGATTTATACACTGTATTATTGAGGACACATCTAATAAAATCAGTACATTCATAGAGATTTATGCACTGTATTATTGAGGACACACCTATTATTAATATATAAAATCGGTACATTCATAGAAATTTATACACTGTATTATTGAGGACACATCTATTATTTATGCATACTCAAGAATAATGAGAAAAGCTCAGCACAGATCTTAAAGTAAGTTGTCAAAGCAGGTGATTTACTTTAGAAAGCTTGAAGTTATTTGTTTCACTGTCAGAACCAGATATGTCATAAACCTTCACTTTATATACTGAGAGCATTAACACATTAACCCCTAGTGCCGCATTTACGGGGCAGGAGGTAGTAGCCTAGGTCATGTATGATACACTAAAGTGGGTAGTATTATAGAAAGGTAGACAGATTTAGCTCTTCAATGATACCAAATAATCTGGACATTTTGGTTGCACTACAAAATACAGAGGAAAAAACTAAATTTCTTTACCCATTTTTTTCCACCCAAAATTCACCCACGTTCAGAATCCGATTTTGTGTCTATATTCTAGACTTTGATGGCCTCAGTATCTAAGGCAGACAGGCGAACATGTGCAAAACTTAGGATAAAGTGGACATTTTTAATAAAGAGTCTTCTCCATATGAAAATTATTGGTCTGTTAAAAAAAAATTTTCTTCTTCTCACTTTCTGCTCATGCACTAGCAAACTAACCAATGAAAAACATTGTTTTTAGCACAACTAGGCTTTGGGCTAATGGAAAATTGCTTGGAGATCTATTTATTCAGAAATAGTTCCCAAAATGTGTTTCCTACTCAAATTTCATGCAAAAATAGCAAAATCCTCCAGGGGCAAATGTGTTAAAAGAATACTATCAATTAATAATCTCTTATACATGTACTTTGAATTATATTAGTTATATTGGAAGTGAAAAAAAGGGAAATTAATTAGGTCATATTATGTTTGAAACTAGGTCATATTTTCAATTCAAAATTGGGTAACATTACTGGATATGTGTATTAATTTCCCCTCAGACACTAATACACATTCTCAAGTTATTTTCCTTTGTTGTTTCTGAAAATTGTCTACATTTTCTGAGCAAAAAAAAAAAGAGAACACACATGCTGACGTGTATCACTGAGCACTAGGTTTTTGAACTTGATAATAATCAATGATTCTAAAGATTCACATTGGCTGTAGGAATAATAATTTGTTGTAAAATCATGCTGTGATTTAATGATTTAATATTTCATTACAGGTTCATGATGTAATATTATGCTATAACTTAATTATATAAAATCATACCATAATCTAATGATGTAAAATCATGCTATAATTTAATGATGTAAAATCAAGCTTAAGTTTAGTGAGATAATTTCATGCCATATTTTAATGATGTAAAATCAAGCTATAATTTAATGATATAAAACCAAGCTTAACTTTAGTGAGATAATTTCATGGCATAATTTAATGATATCATACATGTACTATAATTGAATGATGTAAAATCATGGTTTATTTTAATGATGTAAAATCACTCTAAAATTTAATGATGTAAAATCATGCTATTAAAATCTAGTGATGTAAAATCGCACTATAATTTTTTAAATGTATAAAATCATGATTTTATTTAGCGATGTAAATTGCATTATAACTTTTTTAGTAAATTCATGCTACAGTTTAATGCTATAAACTAAAATCACCTATAATTTAATGATGTAAAATCATGCTATAATTTAATGATTTAAAATCATGCTATAATTTAATGATATAAAATCATGCTATAATTTAATGATGTAAAATCATGCTATAATTTAATGATTTAAAATCATGCTATAATTTAATGATATAAAATCATGCTATAATTGAATGATGTAAAATCATGCTATAATTGAATGATGTAAAATCATGCTATAATAGGTTCTCATTAGCCAGGAAATAAAAGAAAGTTGTTCATATGAAATTAAAGGCTGTATGATTCCTATTCAGCTATATACATCAGAGAATTTATATCATGATCATTTGTGGACAATAATCCCCATTATTTTTTAAAATATTCATCTACCTTTCAAACTTTGCAACATGTAATACAAACATTTAAGTAACACTAATTTTTCATTTTAGCTTGATGTAAAGGTTTTATATATTTTAGAGGCACTTTTAGTTCTCTTTATGTCTAATGGAACACAATTTGGGCACCAGTCCAGGCAAACTAATAATTGAACCAACTCAGATGTGGAAATTGCTTTAACAGCAATTGTCTGCTTGTGTTTCTGTGTATTCCACAATAAAAGATTTATTTCATGTTTTTGTTACCATTGTTCCAGTTGTCATTCCAGTTAAATTTTGTATGAAATATTTTATTGTTTTGTGTTTATTTATTTTGTTATACATGAAATTAAACGGGAGTGCTTTAGGTGTCAATTTTTTTTATATCAATGTTGAAGTCTGAATATTAGCATAGACTAACACATTTCCTTAAATGTTTGTTGTTATACGAGTTATTAGGCTTGGTATAAGGCAATAAATTATTTTTCATCCTGTTCTATTTTCATAATGCCTTAATTCTGTATTTCCTTCCGTTATAACATAGATAGTTTGTAGTTCTTAAGACTGACGTTATTGCACATTAGATTGATCCTCTCTATCAATAAATGTCTGGGATTGTTAATGTTGAGCTAATGGAAGCCATTCCACTCAATGTACTGTCTGTGAAAATTGTATACATCTTTTAAATGCTTACCCTTTTTTGTTGTATGATTAAAGATTTTGGCCTTTCCTTCCAGACTGAGAGAATGTGAGCTTTCCTGTATGGGAATTCAACATAAAATCCGTCTCTACCATGACTTTCAGAACATTGGGAAGTGAGAATCATTACAACACATCTGTGAATTCCCAAAAATAACCTTGCCTAGTGTTATATGAACAATAAAGAAACCTGCCGATTTCACAAAATTATCCATTTTAACATATTTTTAAGACATCATTCCCCAAAACAAAATGAACCAGATGAAAATAGTGTGACTTTATTTGCCCATCTACGCTAACTACATATCTAACCTACAAAACGTTTAGAAAGCAGTCACCCATGTTTGGTGTGAATTTCATGCATTTCACTTATAATCAGTCAGTTATTAAAAAAAAAAAAAAGACTGTTATTGCATATCTACACCAAGTACATATCTAGCCTACACTGTTTTAATATAATTCTCCAAGAACCATAGGAGATCAAATGATGATAGGCTGCATTTTCAAAATATTCTTTTTATCAAAAGTTTTCAAAAAATGTCTCCCAAAATGTCCAGATGAAAAAAGCACATTGTTATTGCACATCTGCATCAGCCACTTATTAGAGTAATACGTGTAACTAGAAGTAAACTGCCATACTTCAGTACAGAGCATAACATTATAACTACTTTGAAAGCATGGTATACCTTAGTGCACAGGATAACATTATCCCCACTTAAAAGCATGGGATATATTTCAGTACACAGGATAACATTATCCCCACTTTGAAAGCATGGGATATATTTCAGTACACAGGATAACATTATCCCCACTTTGAAAGCATGGGATATATTTCAGTACACAGGGTAACATTAATTATCCCCACTTTGAAAGCATGGATATAATTCAGTACACAGGATAACATTATCCCCACTTTGAAAGCATGGGGATACTTCAGTACACAGGATACCGGTAACATTATCCCCACCTTGAAAGCATGGATATAATTCAGTACACAGGATAACATTATCCCCACTTTGAAAGCATGGGGATACTTCAGTACACAGGATAACATTATCCCCACTTTGAAAGCAGTGGGATAAATAACGTATTATTTTTAAAAGCGGGTAACTAAAATTTGTGTACACTATTCACCCTTGAAGCTCATATCTGCTATATAATGATGCATCCCTTTCACCAGACCCTTTGAGACCGTAGTTCTTTTTAGCTAATAGGGTTCTATTTAAGTAACAGTATGGTTGCTATGATACTAAATAAACATTCACATGCTGTCCTCTTCTCTTAGAAAGCCATACTTTTGTGTCCTGACAGTGTTCCAATTTTATAAATGTCACACAATAAATGTGAAACAATCAAACAAACAAACAAACAAACAAGTTTAACCGAACCTCCATCAGTTGGCTGCATCTGAAAAACAGTTTTCAGTGTTTCATCCTTCTTTTAATTAAAAGAAATAGCTCTCTCTGGAACTAATAATTTAACATCATTCTTATGAAGTCCTATAAGAGCATAAAGCCTCCTTCCTATCTTGTTTCATGGATTTTATAATTTTTTTTATTAATTCCTTCAAGGGAAAACTTTGATCAAGGTTTTGCAACAAGTATATTTTATTGAATTATTAATTCAACTCTAATTGTCAGCAAATGGACTGTAATCCCGATTTCCTAATTGTTATGGTTTTAAGCCATTTATTGTCAGCTCTTTTGTGTCAGTTCATATTTCAATGCACATTTTTTGCATTGTATAAAATATGACCATTAGTCTAAAAATTGGATTTTGCTTCATTTTTCTAGAGTTATAACGGTCATTTCATTGATTGTTTATCAGTCAACAATGAAGTCATAGTAACTCTGTAGGACATTAGACTTCTAATTCAAGTCATTGTGGTTTCAGAAAATTGGTATATTTGAGATGTCAAAATAATTCATATGAGATGTTAAAATTGTAAATTTGTGATGTTAAAATGGTACATTTGAGAAATTAGAAAGATATATATCTGTTACGTACAAATGGCTCATTTGAGATTATAAAATAATAGATCTGAGATGTTAAAATGGAACATTTGAGATATTAAATTGGTTTGTTTGAAATGCTAAATTGGTAAATGTGAGATATTAAAATGGTGGAACTGAAAATGTTAACATGGTAAATTTCAGATGTCAAAAATGTAAGATGTGTTAAAATGGTAGATCTGAGATGGTAAAATGGATTATCTGAAATATTAAAATGGTAATATTTTACATGTTAAATGGTACATTTGAGATATTAAATGGTGGAACTGAGATGTCAAAATGATACATCTGAGATGTTAAAATGGTGGATCTGGGATGTTAAAATGATACATCTGGGATGTTACAATGGTGGATCTGAGATATTTTTAAAAAACTTAATAAAAGAAAGTAGCTGTATATTTTTGTTGTGTAGACAATAGTTTGTTGACATAATCCAATTTCCACCTAAAACAATATAACTACAAAATGTTAGCTAGTAGTTTCTTTTTTTCTCAATGAATCCTTTTAAATGTTGCAAAAGAAGTAACACTCTATTTGATTAAATTCCAGTTTCATGTTATAAATGCAGAAACTCCATATTGAACATTTTTTCTTAGGAACTGCTAGAATAATTTATGTTTATGAAATTGATAGTGAACACCTTTTAAGATTTAATTAATGCCAGATTGCTTTTTTAGTGTTAGATTAGTTTTCTAGACTTTATGATAGCTCTGAATTCAGCCAGTAATTATGGAAAAATATCAGACTTCATATTGCAGCTTTCTACTTTCCATTTATTCACATATTTGTAATGTGAAACCTGTATTGTGTTTATTGTACTCTGAGGTTTTCAGAATAATATTTTTTTAAAACATTAATTCTTGAAGACATCAGCATCTGGGATAGACATGTACTATAAAAATCTGACATATTAACTTTTAATACTAGTGTAAGGACTAAAAAGCCAAAAAAAACCTAAATGTTTTGCATTCAGACATTATTGCAGCGATATTGTAGTGCAGTGGCCTTTTTTTACTTGTTCTAATGACTGTGCAAGTTGTTTGGATTATGTCACAGGGAAGCAGTTGAGATGCAGCATCCAGTATAAATCTTGTTTTGCAGTTAGTAATGACATTTGAAATATATAGATGTCTGGTGAAGACTCAGGCTGAGATCTGAGTCACATGTTGAGGATTCCACTTAGACTGATATCACTTCCTACTGCCAATCCCAAAATATAGATACAGTGACTTTTAAGGATTCTAATTACAGCTTGGTTAAAAATCATGAAACCTTTGGGGTCAGCATTTTATCATCCTGTTACTAATTAGGTTTCACTTCAAAAGGACAACACATGTTTTCTGACAACTAAGTAGCTAAAGATAGTCAGATTCCCTATCTCATGAATACTTAATTTGGAGGTTACTTATTTATATACGAGTAGTTTTGAAGTATGGATGTCTTCTCTATCCTCTAAAATATTTCAGTGGCATGTCTTCATTCAGAATCGTTGAGCAAATGTGTGTTAAATGCACAACACAAAAATCTATGATACTCTTTAATTGTAAACCCTTCTGCTTTTGAAAGGGATAATGGAACCGATTGCTATGAATTTTAAAAATGATTCCTATGATATAGTATGTTTGTCAGTTAAGCTATAGAGTTTTGTCCTTTATAACAGCGTGTTTGTCATTTTAAGCTACAGTTTTGTCCTTTATAACAGCATGTTTGTCAGTTAAGCTATAGAGTTTTGTCCTTTATAACAGTATGTTTGTCAGTTAAGCTATAGAGTGTTATCCTTTATAACAGCGTGTTTTTCAATTAAACTGCAACATTATGTCAACAATATATCATGTTTGTCAATTAAGCTGCAGTGCTATGTTAAAGACATAACAAGCATGTCAAGTAAGTTGTAAAATCATGTCTATGACATAGCAAGTTTGTCAATTAAGCTGTAATGTTATGTCTAAGACTTATAGCATGTTTGTCAAGTAAGCTGGCAAATTATGTCTTGGACACAACAAGCTTGTAAATTAAGCTGTAATGTCATGTCTAAGACAGCATGTGTGTCAGTTCAGCTGTAAAATCATGTCTGTGACATAGCAAGTTTAATCAATTCAGTTGTAAAAATATGTTTATGATATAGCAAGTTTATCAATTCAGCTGTGAAACCATGTCTTTGACATAGCAAGTTTATCAATTCAGGTGTAAAACCATGACTTTGACATAGCAAGTTTATCAATTCAGCTGTAAAACCATGTCTTTGACATAGCAAGGTTATCAATTCAGGTGTAAAACCATGTCTTTGACATAGCATGTTTATCAATTCAGTTGTAAAACCATGTCTATGACATAGCAAGTTTATCAATTCAGGTGTAAAACCATGACTTTGACATAGCAAGTTTATCAATTCAGGTGTAAAACCATGACTTTGACATAGCAAGTTTATCAATTCAGCTGTAAAACCATGTCTTTGACATAGCAAGGTTATCAATTCAGCTGTGAAACCATGTCTTTGACATAGCATGTTTATCAATTCAGGTGTAAAACCATGACTTTGACATAGCAAGTTTATCAATTCAGGTGTAAAACCATGTCTTTGACATAGCAAGGTTATCAATTCAGGTGTAAAACCATGTCTTTGACATAGCAAGTTTATCAATTCAGCTGTAAAACCATGTCTTTGACATAGCAAGGTTATCAATTCAGGTGTAAAACCATGTCTTTGACATAGCAAGTTTATCAATTCAGGTGTAAAACCATGACTTTGACATAGCAAGTTTATCAATTCAGCTGTAAAACCATGTCTTTGACATAGCAAGGTTATCAATTCAGGTGTAAAACCATGTCTTTGACATAGCATGTTTATCAATTCAGCTGTAAAACCATGTCTATGACATAGCAAGGTTATCAATTCAGCTGTAAAACCATGTCTTTGACATAGCAAGGTTATCAATTCAGGTGTAAAACCATGTCTTTGACATAGCATGTTTATCAATTCAGCTGTAAAACCATGTCTATGACATAGCAAGGTTATCAATTCAGCTGAAAAATCATGTCTTTGACATAGTATGTTTGTCAGTTGTAAAATGTTTCAGCTTTAAAAGAATACAGTCAATAATACTTTTTCTTTTGAGGACAAAATTACAGTTTCAGTTTCAGAATATTTGAGCAAAAATGTTTTTTTGTTTAAAGAAAATTAAATTAAAGCATTTTATAAGAAAATCTTCCTGATATTGAAACACAGTATGTGAGCAAATATGAAAATTACATTAAAGTTATTTATAATCTTTCCCACCATGTGAACGATTTCATTTGGTGCAAACTACTAAATTTAATTACAGCATTATCCAACTTTTGTGTACAATTTGATTTTATTATGCAAATAATACTAAAATAAATAAATAATAATAGTAATAATAATAATAATTTGATCTCTGTGACCTTCACTTTTTGCTTCAAGAATTTCTGTTAACATTGGCTTGTTTTCTAAGGTACAATAGTGTCTGTGGTATCACAAAAATGGGTTTCCAATTAACAAAACTGGAGTTACAACATTTGTAGTTTACAATTTGGAGATACAACCACTAGCACAGTCTTGCTGGTTGCCATCTTGCCATTTTATCACAGTATTTATGGTTTGTGTCACGTGCTTAGGCTCGAATAAACAGTAACATAGAAAGTGAAAATAACAAGCTTGTAAAAACTTAATAAACAATTTATTGAGCACAATTATTTTCCAGAAAAGAAAAATAAACTTACGGTTTTAAAAATCAATTCCAAAATTAATCCAAAAATAATTCAAAATATAATCCACTAGTGTAATTGCAAAAGTCCTGGTAATAAAATGTCCTAATAATCCCCAGTTCGAATCTTAGTGAAGCATCCAAGATGGAAGACGATGTCACGTGATGAAGTCGGTTCTGGTCTTATGAAATTCAATGAGCACAATTATTTTCCAGATAAAAAACAAAATAAATCCTCTTGATCGAAACGAATTGAAATAATTTCCAGTACAAGGTAATTTAAAATAACTCAAAACGACACACAACTTAGTATTCTAACAGCCCAACTTCTACTAAATAGTTCGTTCCAAAACATAATTTATATACCTGTTTTTACGTAAACAGGGAAGGGGTCACATGATCATCTGGAATCTTTAGAACAAATTTACGTTCAAAATATCTCATACACACCGTATGACCCAGATGAGAATCAGTTATTTTTACTCTCAAGAACTAAAAATAGAAAGATGTTTATAACAAAGCTCCATAATGTCCTTGGAATCTACCAATCATTTTAAAAGCTTGTTTACAACTCAGAAGCCAGGTCAGAAATGAGGTCAACATCTGGTGTTTACTTGTAGAGTACAGGTCATCTCCCAATGAATGAATCTTAAACTTAAAATGTCATATTTGAATCTGACAAACAAACAATTAAAATAAAAATAAATGACTTAAATCAAATATATGTAACATTTGTGATATAGTAATATCACCATTGGTACAGTCTTCATGGTTTGTGGTATAGTAATATCACCATTGGTACAGTCTTCATGGTTTGTGATATAGTAATATCACCATTGGTACAGTCTTCATGGTTTGTGATATAGTAATATCACCATTGGTACAGTACTCATGGTTTGTGATATAGTAATATCACCATTGGTACAGTCTTCATGGTTTGTGATATAGTAATATCACCATCGGTAAAGTACTCATGGTTTGTGATATAGTAATATCACCATTGGTACAGTCTTCATGGTTTGTGATATAGTAATATCACCAATGGTACAGTCTTTATGGTTTGTGATATAGTAATATCACCATTGGCACAGTACTCATGGTTTGTGATCTGGCCACAAACCCACTGGTACAGTATTCATGGTAATAGTTTAGCCATACCCACACTGAAGCAGTATTCACTCTTTGTACTTATGCCACACTGCCATTGGCTCAATATTGACAGTTTGTTATCTTGCTATGCTGCCATCAGTAAGCACATCATTCACTGTTTGCATTCTAGCCATACTGCCATAGGCACTTTTCTTGTTTTGTTTATGGAAAAATCATGTATCAAGAAATTAGAAACAATGCAGACAATAAGGTACCATAGACTTTAAGTATTTGCTTCCTTGCCAAGTTTGAGGTAACAAGTAGAAACGTTTCCATAGTTTTTATTCTCCATTAGGAATTAACAATCTTTTATAGCTAAACGATTGTTGGGAAAGTCACCTATCTTCCATTTCCTCAGCATGGTATAACCAAAAATGTGTTAAAAGTGCTCCTGAAAGCCATCAAAATGTAGAGAAGAAAAAAATAAAACAAACAGGCAGTATTGGAAATAAAGCTTAATTTAATTTGTTGTGAAAATAAACACATCATGAAAGAAAAGGCTAATATCGGGCGAATCTTCATTCCTTTCTATAATGTATCATGGCACATTAGGATTAAAGCATTTTCATGTCAATGACATCAGAAGTAATTTTGGCAGTGCCATCTTATGAAATGTGTCTAGAAAGATAATTAAGTAATTAAGTATTAACTGTTATGGAATCACTTTAAGGCAAGCTTTCCATTGATGTTTGTATATTTTCATTGTAGTCCTAGCATGGCCGCACTGATTTTCAAAACGTCTGTACTTTTGATCTTCATTTGTGAAAGATAGTCCAGATTTACTGGCCATTGATAAGTCAGTATAAAGACAAAGAGATAAAGTACCTATAAATTATATGGTATAAAAATAGACCAAGAGTTCAGGTACTTATCATTTATACGATATAAAGAGACAAAGAGGTCAGATACCTGAAATTTATATCTTATAATAAGACACAGGTATACCGTAAGTTATAATTTATCTTATTTTTACAGAAATCATAAAACCTTGCTTTATTTTCAGTTGCCATATAACTTTATAACACAACAATTCACCAAGA